>CAUEHI010000208.1:0-352500 GCA_958507055.1 Crioceris asparagi | reverse complement strand
AACATCAACATAAACATAAACATCAACATCAACATCAACATCAACATCAACATCAACATCAACATCAACATAAACATCAACATCAACATCAATATCAACATCAACATCAACATCAACATCAACATCAACATCAACATCACCATCAACATCAACTTCAACATCAACATCAACATCAACTTCAACATCAACATCAACATCAACATCAACATCAACATCAACATCAACATCAACATCAACATCAACATCAACATCAACATCAACATCAACATCAACATCAACATCAACATCAACATCAACATCAACATCAACATCAACATCAACTTCAACATCAACATCAACATCAACATCAACATCAACATCAACATCAACATCAACATCAACATCAACATCAACATCAACATCAACATCAACATCAACATCAACATCAACATCAACATCAACATCAACATCAACATCAACATCAACATCAACATCAACATCAACATCAACATCAACATCAACATCAACATCAATATCAACATCAACATCAACATCAACATCAACATCAACATCAACATCAACATCAACATCAACATCAACATCAACATCAACATCAAAAAACCTTTAGATCGGAAAATACGATTATTTAATATTTTTTACTCATATCTTCGTCTAGAAAGTCTGTCTTCAGCATTTTATGATTGAATAAGATATAATATGTCATATCAACACATAAAAGTGCAGAAACTTAAAAAATAAATTTTAAATAGGAAAATAAGATTATTTAATATATTTTTCTCATAGCTTCGTCTTAAATGCCTTTTTTTAGCATTTTATCACTAAATAAGTTAAAATATGTCCAATCCACACATAAAAGTGCAGAAGTTGAATAAAAAACTTTAAATCGGAAAATAAGATTATTTAATATTTTTTACTCATAACTTCGTCTGAAATGTCTGTTTTCAGCAAATTATGACTACATATGATATAATATGTCCAATCCGCACATAAGAGTGCAGAAATTGAACAAAAACTTTAAATCGGAAATTGAGATTATTTAATATTTTTTATTCATAGCTTCGTCTAAATTGCCTGTTTTTAGAATTTTATGACTATATAAAGTATAATATGTCCTATCCACACATAAAAGTTCAGAAATTTAACAAAAACATTTAATCGGAAAATGAGAATATTCAATATTTTTTACTCATAACTTCGTCAGATATGTCTGTTTTCAGCATTTTATGATTAAATAAGATATAATATGTCATATCAACAGATAAAAGTGCAGGAATTGAAAAAATAAACTTTAAATCGGAAATTAAGATTATTTAATATTTTTTTAATCATAACTTCGTCTGAAATGTATGTTTTCAGCATATTATGACTAAATAAGATATAATATGTCCAATCCGCACATAAGAGTGCAGAAATTGCACAAAAACTTTAAATCGGAAATTGAGATTATTTAATATTTTTTACTCATAAATTCGTCTTAATTGCCTGTTTTTAGAATTTTATGACTATATAAGGTATAATATGTCCAATCCACACACAAAAGTGCTGAAATTATACAAAAACTTTAAATCGGAAAAAGAGAATATTCAATATTTTTTACTCATAACTTCCTGTGAAATGTCTGTTTTCAGCATTTTATGACTAAATAAGGTATAATATGTCCAATCCACACATAAAAGTGCAGAAATTGTACCAAAAAACTCTAGATCGGATAATACGATTATTTAATATTTTTTACTCATGACTTCGGCTAGAATGTCTGTTTTCAGCATTTTATGATTAAATTAGATATAATATGTTATACCAACACATAAAAGTGCAGGAATTGAAAAAATAAAATTTAAATCGGAAAATAAGATTATTTAATAGTTTTTTCTCATACCTTCTTCTGAAATGTGTGTTTTCAGCATTATATGACTAAATAAGGTATAATATGTCCAATCCACACATAAAAGTGCAGAAATTGTACCAAAAAACTCTAGATCGGAAAATACGATTATTTAATATTTTTACTCATGACTTCGGCTAGAATGTCTGTTTTCAGCATTTTATGATTAAATTAGATATAATATGTCATATCAACACATAAAAGTGCAGGAATTGAAAAAATAAAATTTAAATCGGAAAATAAGATTATTTAATAGTTTTTTCTCATACCTACGTCTGAAATGTGTGTTTTCAGCATTTTATGACTAAATAATGTATTATATGTTCAATCCACACATAAAAGTGCAGAAACTGAACAAAAAAACTTTAGATCGGAAAATACGATTATTTAATATTTTTTACTCATAACTTCGTCTAGAATGTCTGTTTTCAGCATTTTATGATTAAATAAGATATAATATGTCATATCAACACATAAAATTGCCGCAATTGAAAAAAAACTTTAAATCGGAAAATAAGATTATTTAATATTTCTTACTCATAACTTCGTCTGAAATGTCTGTTTTCAGCATATTATGACTATATAAGATATAATATGTCCAATCAGCACATAAGAGTGCAGAGATTGAACAAAAACTTTAAATCGGAAAATGAGATTATTTAATATTTTCTTACTCATAACTTCGTCTAAATTGCCTGTTTTCAGAATTTTATGACTAAATAGGATATAATATGTCCAATCCACACATAAAAGAGCAGAAATTTAACAAAAACTTTAAATCGGAAAATAATATTATTCAATATGTTTTTACTCATAACTTCGTCTGAAATGTCTGTTTTCAGCATTTTATGACTAATTAAGGTATATTATGTCCAATCCACACATAAAAGTGCAGAAATTGAACAAAAATACTTTAAATCTGAAAATACCATTATTTAATATTCTTGACACATAACTTCGTCTAGAATGTCTGTTTTCAGCATTTTATTATTAAATAAGATATAATATGTCACATCAACACATAAAAGAGCAGAAATTGAATAAAAAATGTTTAAATCTGAAAATACGATTATTTAATATTTTTTTTCCACAACTTCGTCTAAAATGTCTTTTTCAGCATTTTATCACTAAATAAGTTAAAGTATGTCCTATCCACACATGGAGGAGCAGCAATTGAAAATAAAAAACGAGAAATAAGATTATTCAATATTTTTTTACACATAACTTCGTCTAGAATGTCTGTTTTCAGCATTTTATGATTAAATTAGATATAATATGTCACATCAACACATAAAAGTGCAGGAAAAAATAAACTTTAAATCGGAAAATAAGATTATTTAATATTTTATACTCAAAACTTCGTCTGAATTGTCTGGTTTCAGCATATTATGACTAAATAAGATATAATATGTCCAATCCGCACATAAGAGTACAGAAATTGAACAAAAACTTTAAATCGAAAATTGAGATTATTTAATATTTTTTACTCATAACTTCGTCTAAATTGTCTGATTTCAGAATTTTATGACTATATAAGGTATAATATGTTCAATCCACACACAAAAGTGCAGAAATTTAACAAAAACTTTAATTTGGAAAATGAGAATATTCAATATTTTTTACTCATAACTTCGTCGAAAATGTCTGTTTTCAGCATTTTATGATTAAATAAGATATAATATGTCATATCAACAGATAAAAGTGCAGAAATTGAAAAAATAAACATTAAATCGGAAAATAAGATTATTTAATATTTATTTCTCATAATTTCGTCTAAAATGTCTTTTTTCAGCATTTTATCACTAAATAAGTTAAAGTATGTCCAATCCACTCATGGAGGTGCAGCAATTTAAAATAAAAATCGAGAAATAAGATTATTCTATATTTTTTTACTCATACTTCATCTAAAATGTCTGTTTTCAGCATTTTATGACTAAATAAGTTAAAATCTGTCCAATCCACACATGGAGGTGCAGCAATTTAAAAAAAACGATAAATAAGATTATTTAATACTTTTTACTCATACCTTCGTCTGAAATATCTGTTTTCAGCATTTTATGACTAAATAAAGTATAATATGTCCCATCCACACATAAAAGTGCAGCAATTGAAAAAAGAACTTTAAATCGGAAAATAAGATTATTTAATATTTTTTACACATAACTTCGTCTGAAATGTCTGGTTTCAGCATTTTATGATTAAATAAGATATAATATGTCATATCAACACATAAAAGTGCAGAAATTGAACAAAGAATATTTAAATCTGAAAATACGATTATTTAATATTTTTTTCCCACAACTTTGTCTAAAATGTCTTTTTTAGCATTTTATCACTAAATAAGTTAAAATATGTCCAATCCATACATGGAGGTGCAGCAATTTAAAAAAACGAAAAATAAGATTATCTAATATTTTTTACTCATACCTTCGTCTGAAATGTCTGTTTTCAGCATTTTCTGACTAAATAAAGTATAAAATGTCCCATCCACACATAAACGTGCAGCAATTGAAAAAAGAACTTTAAATCGGAAAATAAGATTATTTAATATTTTATACTCAAAACTTCGTCTGAATTGTCTGATTTCAGCATATTATGACTAAATAAGATATAATATGTTCAATCCGCACATAAGAGTACAGAAATTGAACAAAAACTTTAAATCGAAAATTGAGACTATTTAATATTTTTTACTCATAACTTCGTCTAAATTGTCTGTTTTCAGAATTTTATGACTATATAAGGTATAATATGTTCAATCCACACACAAAAGTGCAGAAATTTAACAATAACTTTAATTTGGAAAATGAGAATATTCAATATTTTTTACTCATAACTTCGTCGAAAATGTCTGTTTTCAGCATTTTATGATTAAATAAGATATAATATGTCATATCAACAGATAAAAGTGCAGAAATTAAAAAAATAAACATTAAATCGGAAAATAAGATTATTTAATATTTTTTTCTCATAATTTCGTCTAAAATGTCTTTTTTCAGCATTTTATCACTAAATAAGTTAAAGTATGTCCAATCCACTCATGGAGGTGCAGAAATTTAAAATAAAAATCGAGAAATAAGATTATTCAATATTTTTTTACACATAACTTCATCTAGAATATCTGTTTTCAGCATTTTATGATTAAATTAGATATAATATGTCACATCAACACTTAAAAGTGCAGAAATTTTAAAAATGAACTTTAAATCGGAAATTAAGATTAGTGATTATTTTTTTCTCATAACTTCGTCTGAAATGTCTTTTTTCAGCAATTTATCACTAAATAATTTAAAATATGTCCAATCCACACATGAAGGTGCAACAAAAAAAAAAACGGAAAATTAGATTATTTAATATTTTTTACTCATACCTTCCTCTAAATTGTCTGTTTTCAGAATTTAATGACTATATAAGGTATAATAAGTCCAATCCACAAATAAGAGTGCAGAAATTTAACAAAAACTTTAAATCGGAAAATGAGAATATTCAATATTTTTTACTCATAACTTCGTCAGAAATGTCTGTTTTCAGCATTTTATGATTAAATAAGATATAATATGTCATATCAACAGATAAAAGTGCAGAAATTTAAAAAATTAACATAAAATCGGAAAATAAGATTATTTAATATATTTGTCTCATAACTTCGTCTTAAATGTCTTTTTTCTGCATTTTATCACTAAATAAGGTATAATATGTCCAATCCACACATAAATGTGCAGAAATTGAAAAAAAACTGTAAATCGGAAAATAAGATTATTTAATATTTTTTACTCATAACTTCGTCTGAAATGTCTGGTTTCAGAATTTTATGATTAAATAAGATATAATATGTCATATCAACACATAAAAGTGCAGAAATTGAACAAAGAATATTTAAATCTGAAAATACGATTATTTAATATTTTTTTCCCACAACTTTGTCTAAAATGTCTTTTTTCAGCATTTTATCACTAAATAAGTTAAAATATGTCCAATCCATACATGGAGGTGCAGCAATTTAAAAAAAAAACGAAAAATAAGATTATTTAATATTTTTTACTCATACCTTCGTCTGAAATGTCTGTTTTCAGCATTTTCTGACTAAATAAAGTATAAAATGTCCCATCCACACATAAACGTGCAGCAATTGAAAAAAGAACTTTAAATCGGAAAATAAGATTATTTAATATTTTATACTCAAAACTTCGTCTGAAATGTCTGGTTTCAGCATATTATGACTAAATAAGATATAATATGTCCAATCCGCACATAAGAGTACAGAAATTGAACAAAAAATTTAAATCGAAAATTGAGATTATTTAATATTTTTTACTCATAACTTCGTCTAAATTGTCTGTTTTCAGAATTTTATGACTATATAAGGTATAATATGTTCAATCCACACACAAAAGTGCAGAAATTTAACAAAAACTTTAATTTGGAAAATGAGAATATTCAATATTTTTTACTCATAACTTCGTCGAAAATGTCTGTTTTCAGCATTTTATGATTAAATAAGATATAATATGTCATATCAACAGATAAAAGTGCAGAAATTAAAAAAATAAACATTAAATCGGAAAATAAGATTATTTAATATTTTTTTATCATAATTTCGTCTAAAATGTCTTTTTTCAGCATTTTATCACTAATTAAGGTATAATATGTCCAATCCACACATAAAAGTGCAGAAATTGAAAAAAAAACTGTAAATCGGAAAATAAGATTATTTAATATTTTTTACTCATAACTTCGTCTGAAATGTCTGTTTACAGCATTTTATGACTAAATAAGATATAATATGTCCAATCCGCACATAAGAGTGTAGAAATTGAACAAAAGCTTTAAATCGTAAAATGAGATTATTCAATATTTTTTACTCAAAAGTTCGTCTGAAATGTCTGCTTTCAGCATTTTATGACTAAATAAGATATAATATGTCCAATCCGCACATAAGAGTACAGAGATTGAACAAAAAATTTAAATCGGAATATAATATTTTTTACTCATAACTTCGTCTAAATTATCTGTTTTCTGCATTTTATGACTAAATAAGGTATAATATGTCCAATCCACACATAAAAGTGCAGAAATTGAACACAAAACCTTTAGATCGGAATATACGATTATTTAATATTTTTTACTCATATCTTCGTCTAGAAAGTCTGTCTTCAGCATTTTATGATTGAATAAGATATAATATGTCATATCAACACATAAAAGTGCAGAAATATAAAAAATAAATTTTAAATCGGAAAATAAGATTATTTAATATATTTTTCTCATAGCTTCGTCTAAAATGTATTTTTTCAGCATTTTATCACTAAATAAGTTAAAATATGTCAAAGCCACACATAAAAGTGCAGAAATTGAACAAAAGATTTAAATCGGAAAATAAGATTATTTAATATTTTTTTAATCATAACTTCGTCTGAAATGTATGTTTTCAGCATATTATGAGTAAATAAGATATAATATGTCCAATCCGCACATAAGAGTGCAGAAATTGAACAAAAACATTAAATCGGAAATTGAGATTATTTAATATTTTTTACTCATAAATTCGTCTTAATTGCCTGTTTTTAGAATTTTATGACTATATAAGGTATAATATGTCCAATCCACACATAAAAGTGCAGAAATTGTACCAAAAAACTCTAGATCGGATAATACGATTATTTAATATTTTTTACTCATGACTTCGGCTAGAATGTCTGTTTTCATCATTTTATGATTAAATTAGATATAATATGTCATACCAACACATAAAAGTGCAGGAATTGAAAAAATAAAATTTAAATCGGAAAATAAGATTATTTAATAGTTTTTTCTCATACCTTCTTCTGAAATGTGTGTTTTCAGCATTATATGACTAAATAAGGTATAATATGTCCAATCCACACATAAAAGTGCAGAAATTGTACCAAAACACTCTAGATCGGAAAATACGATTATTTAATATTTTTTACTCATGACTTCGGCTAGAATGTCTGTTTTCAGCATTTTATGATTAAATTAGATATAATATGTCATATCAACACATAAAAGTGCAGGAATTGAAAAAATAAAATTTAAATCGGAAAATAAGATTATTTAATAGTTTTTTCTCATACCTACGTCTGAAATGTGTGTTTTCAGCATTTTATGACTAAATAATGTATTATATGTTCAATCCACACATAAAAGTGCAGACACTGAACAAAAAAACTTTAGATCGGAAAATATGATTATTTAATATTTTTTACTCATAACTTCGTCTAGAATGTCTGTTTTCAGCATATTATGATTAAATAAGATATAATATGTCATATCAACACATAAAATTGCCGCAATTGAAAAAAAACTTTAAATCGGAAAATAAGATTATTTAATATTTCTTACTCATAACTTCGTCGGAAATGTCTGTTTTCAGCATATTATGACTATATAAGATATAATATGTCCAATCAGCACATAAGAGTGCAGAGATTGAACAAAAACTTTAAATCGGAAAATGAGATTATTTAATATTTTTTTACTCATAACTTCGTCTAAATTGCCTGTTTTCAGAATTTTATGACTAAATAGGATATAATATGTCCAATCCACACATAAAAGTGCAGAAATTTAACAAAAACTTTAAATCGGAAAATAATATTATTCAATATGTTTTTACTCATAACTTCGTCTGAAATGTCTGTTTTCAGCATTTTATGACTAATTAAGGTATATTATGTCCAATCCACACATAAAAGTGCAGAAATTGAACAAAAAGTCTTTAAATCTGAAAATACGATTATTTAATATTCTTTACACATAACTTCGTCTAGAATGTCTGTTTTCAGCATTTTATTATTAAATAAGATATAATATGTCACATCAACACATAAAAGAGCAGAAATTGAATAAAAAATGTTTAAATCTGAAAATACGATTATTTAATATTTTTTTTCCACAACTTCGTCTAAAATGTCTTTTTTCAGCATTTTATCACTTAATAAGTTAAAGTATGTCCTATCCACACATGGAGGAGCAGTAATTTAAAATAAAAAACGAGAAATAAGATTATTCAATATTTTTTTACACATAACTTCGTCTAGAATGTCTGTTTTCAGCATTTTATGATTAAATTAGATATAATATGTCACATCAACACATAAAAGTGCAGGAAAAAATAAACTTTAAATCGGAAAATAAGATTATTTAATATTTTATACTCAAAACTTCGTCTGAATTGTCTGGTTTCAGCATATTATGACTAAATAAGATATAATATGTCCAATCCGCACATAAGAGTACAGAAATTGAACAAAAACTTTAAATCGAAAATTGAGATTATTTAATATTTTGTACTCATAACTTCGTCTAAATTGTCTGATTTCAGAATTTTATGACTATATAAGGTATAATATGTTCAATCCACACACAAAAGTGCAGAAATTTAACAAAAACTTTAATTTGGAAAATGAGAATATTCAATATTTTTTACTCATAACTTCGTCGAAAATGTCTGTTTTCAGCATTTTATGATTAAATAAGATATAATATGTCATATCAACAGATAAAAGTGCAGAAATTGAAAAAATAAACATTAAATCGGAAAATAAGATTATTTAATATTTATTTCTCATAATTTCGTCTAAAATGTCTTTTTTCAGCATTTTATCACTAAATAAGTTAAAGTATGTCCAATCCACTCATGGAGGTGCAGCAATTTAAAATAAAAATCGAGAAATAAGATTATTCAATATTTTTTTACTCATACTTCATCTAAAATGTCTGTTTTCAGCATTTTATCACTAAATAAGTTAAAATCTGTCCAATCCACACATGGAGGTGCAGCAATTTAAAAAAAACGATAAATAAGATTATTTAATACTTTTTACTCATACCTTCGTCTGAAATATCTGTTTTCAGCATTTTATGACTAAATAAAGCATAATATGTCCCATCCACACATAAAAGTGCAGCAATTGAAAAAAGAACTTTAAATCGGAAAATAAGATTATTTAATATTTTTTACACATAACTTCGTCTGAAATGTCTGGTTTCAGCATTTTATGATTAAATAAGATATAATATGTCATATCAACACATAAAAGTGCAGAAATTGAACAAAGAATATTTAAATCTGAAAATACGATTATTTAATATTTTTTTCCCACAACTTTGTCTAAAATGTCTTTTTTAGCATTTTATCACTAAATAAGTTAAAATATGTCCAATCCATACATGGAGGTGCAGCAATTTAAAAAAAACGAAAAATAAGATTATCTAATATTTTTTACTCATACCTTCGTCTGAAATGTCTGTTTTCAGAATTTTCTGACTAAATAAAGTATAAAATGTCCCATCCACACATAAACGTGCAGCAATTGAAAAAAGAACTTTAAATCGGAAAATAAGATTATTTAATATTTTATACTCAAAACTTCGTCTGAATTGTCTGATTTCAGCATATTATGACTAAATAAGATATAATATGTCCAATCCGCACATAAGAGTACAGAAATTGAACAAAAACTTTAAATCGAAAATTGAGACTATTTAATATTTTTTACTCATAACATCGTCTAAATTGTCTGTTTTCAGAATTTTATGACTATATAAGGTATAATATGTTCAATCCACACACAAAAGTGCAGAAATTTAACAAAAACTTTAATTTGGAAAATGAGAATATTCAATATTTTTTACTCATAACTTCGTCGAAAATGTCTGTTTTCAGCATTTTATGATTAAATAAGATATAATATGTCATATCAACAGATAAAAGTGCAGAAATTAAAAAAATAAATATTAAATCGGAAAATAAGATTATTTAATATTTTTTTCTCATAATTTCGTCTAAAATGTCTTTTTTCAGCATTTTATCACTAAATAAGTTAAAGTATGTCCAATCCACTCATGGAGGTGCAGAAATTTAAAATAAAAATCGAGAAATAAGATTATTCAATATTTTTTTACACATAACTTCATCTAGAATGTCTGTTTTCAGCATTTTATGATTAAATTAGATATAATATGTCACATCAACACATAAAAGTGCAGAAATTTTAAAAATGAACTTTAAATCGGAAATTAAGATTAGTGATTATTTTTTTCTCATAACTTCGTCTGAAATGTCTTTTTTCAGCAATTTATCACTAAATAATTTAAAATATGTCCAATCCACACATGAAGGTGCAACAAAAAAAAACGGAAAATTAGATTATTTAATATTTTTTACTCATACCTTCCTCTAAATTGTCTGTTTTCAGAATTTAATGACTATATAAGGTATAATAAGTCCAATCCACAAATAAGAGTGCAGAAATTTAACAAAAACTTTAAATCGGAAAATGAGAATATTCAATAGTTTTTACTCATAACTTCGTCAGAAATGTCTGTTTTCAGCATTTTATGATTAAATAAGATATAATATGTCATATCAACAGATAAAAGTGCAGAAATTTAAAAAATTAACATAAAATCGGAAATAAGATTATTTAATATATTTGTCTCATAACTTCGTCTTAAATGTCTTTTTTCTGCATTTTATCACTAAATAATGTATAATATGTCCAATCCACACATAAATGTGCAGAAATTGAAAAAAAACTGTAAATCGGAAAATAAGATTATTTAATATTTTTTACTCATAACTTCGTCTGAAATGTCTGTTTACAGCATTTTATGACTAAATAAGATATAATATGTCCAATCCGCACATAAGTGTGCAGAAATTGAACAAAAGCTTTAATCGTAAAATGAGATTATTCAATATTTTTTACTCAAAAGTTCGTCTGAAATGTCTGCTTTCGGCATTTTATGACTAAATAAGATATAATATGTCCAATACGCACATAAGAGTACAGAGATTGAACAAAAAATTTAAATCGGAATATAATATTTTTCACTCATAACTTCGTCTAAATTATCTGTTTTCTGCATTTTATGACTAAATAAGGTATAATATGTCCAATCCACACTTAAAAGTGCAGAAATTGAACACAAAACCTTTAGATCGGAAAATACGATTATTTAATATTTTTTACTCATATCTTCGTCTAGAAAGTCTGTCTTCAGCATTTTATGATTGATTAAGATATAATATGTCATAAAAACACATAAAAGTGCAGAAATTTAAAAAATAAATTCTAAATCGGAAATAAGATTATTTAATATATTTTTCTCATAGCTTCGTCTTAAATGCCTTTTTTTAGCATTTTATCACTAAATAAGTTAAAATATGTCCAATCCACACATAAAAGTGCAGAAGTTGAACAAAAAACTTTAAATAGGAAAATAAGATTATTTAATATTTTTTACTCATAACTTCGTCTGAAATGTCTGTTTTCAGCAAATTATGACTACATATGATTTAATATGTCCAATCCGCACATAAGAGTGCAGAAATTGAACAAAAATTTTAAATCGGAAATTGAGATTATTTAATATTTTTTATTCATAGCTTCGTCTAAATTGCCTGTTTTTAGAATTTTATGACTATATAAAGTATAATATGTGGTATCCACACATAAAAGTTCAGAAATTTAACAAAAACATTTAATCGGAAAATGAGAATATTCAATATCTTTTACTCATAACTTCGTCAGAAATGTCTGTTTTCAGCATTTTATGATTAAATAAGATATAATATGTCATATCAACAGATAAAAGTGCAGAAATTAAAAAAATAAACTTTAAATCGGAAAATAAGATTATTTAATATATTTTTCTCATAACTTCGTCTAAAATGTATTTTTTCAGCATTTTATCGCTAAATAAGTTAAATTATGTCAAAGCCACACATAAAAGTGCAGAAATTGAACAAAAGATTTAAATCGGAAAATAAGATTATTTTATATTTTTTAATCATAACTTCGTCTGAAATGTATCTTTTCAGCATATTATGACTAAATAAGATATAATATGTCCAATCCGCACATAAGAGTACAGAAATTGAACAAAAACTTTAAATCGAAAATTGAGATTATTTAATATTTTTTACTCATAACTTCGTCTAAATTGTCTGTTTTTAGAATTTTATGACTATATAAGGTATAATATGTTCAATCCATACACAAAAGTGCAGAAATTTAACAAAAACTTTAATTTGGAAAATGAGAATATTCAATATTTTTTACTCATAACTTCGTCGAAAATGTCTGTTTTCAGCATTTTATGATTAAATAAGATATAATATGTCATATCAACAGATAAAAGTGCAGAAATTGAAACAATAAACATTAAATCGGAAAATAAGATTATTTAATATTTTTTTCTCATAATTTCGTCTACAATGTCTTTTTTCAGCATTTTATCACTAAATAAGTTAAAGTATGTCCAATCCACTCATGGAGGTGCAGCAATTTAAAATAAAAATCGAGAAATAAGATTATTCAATATTTTTTACTCATACTTCATCTAAAATGTCTGTTTTCAGCATTTTATCACTAAATAAGTTAAAATCTGTCCAATCCACACATGGAGGTGCAGCAATTTAAAAAAAAACGATAAATAAGATTATTTAATACTTTTTACTCATACCTTCGTCTGAAATATCTGTTTTCAGCATTTTATGACTAAATAAAGTATAATATGTCCCATCCACACATAAAAGTGCAGCAATTGAAAAAAGAACTTTAAATCGGAAAATAAGATTATTTAATATTTTTTACACATAACTTCGTCTGAAATGTCTGGTTTCAGCATTTTATGATTAAATAAGATATAATATGTCATATCAACACAAAAAAGTGCAGAAATTGAACAAAGAATATTTAAATCTGAAAATACGATTATTTAATATTTTTTTCCCACAACTTTGTCTAAAATGTCTCTTTTCAGAATTTTATCACTAAATAAGTTAAAATATGTCCAATCCATACATGGAGGTGCAGCAATATAAAAAAAAAACGAAAAATAAGATTATTTAATATTTTTTACTCATAACTTCGTCTGAAATGTCTGTTTTCTGCATTTTCTGACAAAATAAAGTATAAAATGTCCCATCCACACATAAACGTGCAGCAATTGAAAAAAGAACTTTAAATCGGAAAATAAGATTATTTAATATTTTTTACTCATAACTTCGTCTGAAATGTCTGGTTTCAGCATATTATGACTAAATAAGATATAATATGTCCAATCCGCACATAAGACTACAGAAATTGAACAAAAACTTTAAATTGGAGAATGAGAGTATTCAATATTTTTTACTCATAACTTCGTCAAAAATGTCTTTTTTCAGCATTTTATGACTAAATAAGGTATAATATGCCGAATCCACACATAAAAGTGCAGAAATTGAACAAAAAACTTTAAATCGGAAAATAAGATTATTCAATATTTTTTACTCAAAACTTCGCCTGAAATGTATGTTTTCCGCATTTTATGACTAAATAAGATAAAGATATAATATGTCAAAACCGCACACAAGAGTGCAGAAATTGAACAAAAAATTTAAATCGGAAAATGAGATTCATTAATAATTTTTACTCATAACTTCGTCTAAATTGTCTGTTTTCAGAATTGTATGACTATATAATATATAATATGTCCAATCCACACATTAAAGTGCAGAAATTTAACAAAAACTTTAAATCGGATAATGAGAATATTGAATATTTTTTACTCACAACTTCGTCAGAAATGTCTGTTTCCAGCATTTTATGATTAAATACGATATAATATGTCATATCAACAGATAAAAGCGCAGAAATTGAAAAAATAAACTTTAAATCGGAAAATAAGATTATTTAATATTCGTCTGATATGTCTGTTTTCAGCATATTATGACTAAATAAGATATAATATGTCCACACCGCACATAAGAGTGCAGAAATTGAACAAAAAATTTAACTCGGAACATGCGATTATTCAATATTTTTTACTCATAACTTCGTCTGAAATGAATGTTTTCAGCATTTTATGACCAAATAATGTATAATATGTCCAATCCGCACATAAGAGTGCAGAAATTGAACAAATAATTTAAATCTGAAAATGAGATTATTCAATATTTTTTACCCATAACTTCGTCTAGAAAGGCTGTTTTCAGCATTTTATGATTAAATAAGATATATTATGTCATATCAACACATAAAAGTGCAGAAATTGAAAAAATAAACTTTAAATCGGAAAATAAGATACATTTATATTTTTTTCTCAATCCTTCGTCTGAAATGTCTTTTTTCAGCAATTCATCACTAAATAAGTTAAAATATGTCCAATCCACACATGATGGTGCAATAATTTAACAAAAAAACGGAAAATAAGATTATTTAATATTTTTCACTCTTACATTCGTCTGATATGTCTGTTTTCAGCATTTTATGAGTAAATAAATTATAATATGTCCAATCCACATATAAAAGTGCAGCAATTGAAAAAGAACTTTAAATCGGAAAATAAGATTATTTAATATTTTTTACTCATAACTTCGTCTGAAATGTCTGTTTTCAGCATTTTATGACTAAATAAGATATAATATGTCCAATCCGCACATAAGAGTGCAGAAATTGAACAAAACCTTTAAATCGGAAAATGAGATTATTCAATATTTTTTACTCATAATTTCGTCTGAAATGTCTGTTTTCAGCATATTATGACTAAATAAGATATAATATATCCAATCCGCACATAAGAGTGCAGAAATTGAACAAAAACTTTAAATCGGAAATTGAGATTATCTAATATTTTTTACTAATAAATTCGTCTTAATTGCCTGTTTTTAGAATTTTATGACTATATAAGGTATAATATGTCCAATCAACACACAAAAGTGCTGAAATTATACAAAGATTTTAAATCGGAAAATGAGAATATTCAATATTTTTTACTCATAACTTCGTGTGAAATGTCTGTTTCCAGTATTTTATGACTAAATAATGTATAATATGTCCAATCCACACATAAAAGTGCAGAAATTGTACCAAAAAACTCTAGATCGGAAATACGATTATTTAATATTTTTTACTCATAACTTCGTCTAGAATGTCTGTTTTAAGCATTTTATGTTTAAATTAGATATAATATGCCAGATCAACACATAAAAGTGCAGGAATTGAGAAAATAAACTTTAAATCGGAAAATGAGATTATTTAATAATTTTTTCTCATACCTTCGTCTGAAATGTCTGTTTTCAGCATTTTATGACTAAATAAGGTATAATATGTCCCAATCCACACATAAAAGTGCAGAAATTGAACAAAAAATTTAAATCGGAATCTGAGATTATTTTATATTTTTTACTCTTAACTTCGTCTAAATTGTCTGTTTTCAGCATTTTATGACTAAATAATGTATAATATGTTCAATCCACACATAAAAGTGCAGAAACTGAACAAAAAAACTTTAGATCGGAAAATACGATTATTTAATATTTTTTACTCATAACTTCGTCTAGAATGTCTGTTTTCGGCATATTATGATTAAATAAGATATAATATGTCATATCAACACATAAAATTGCAGCAATTGAAAAAAAACTTTAAATCGGAAAATAAGATTATTTAATATTTCTTACTCATAACTTCGTCTGAAATGTCTGTTTTCAGCATATTATGACTATATAAGATATAATATGTCCAATCAGCACATAAGAGTGCAGAGATTGAACAAAAACTTTAAATCGGAAAATGAGATTATTTAATATTTTTTTACTCATAACTTCGTCTAAATTGCCTGTTTTTAGAATTTTATGACTAAATAAGGTATATCATGTCCAATCCACACATAAAAGTGCAGAAATTTTACAAAAAACTTTAATCGGAAAATTAGATTATTATTTTTTTTTTACTCATAACTTCGTTTAAAATCTCTGTTCTCATCATTTCATGACTAAATAAGGTATAGTCTGTCCAATCCACAGATAAAAGTGCAGAAATTTAACAAAAACTTTAAATAGGAAAATGATAATATTCAAAATTTGTTACTCATAACTTCATCTAAAATATCTGTTTTCAGCATTTTATGACTAAATAGGATAAAATATGTCCAATCCACACATAAAACTGCAGAAATTTAACAAAAACTTTAAATCGGAGAATAATATTATTCAATATTTTTTTACTCATAACTTCGTCTGAAATGTCTGTTTTCAGCATTTTATGACTAATTAAGGTATAATATGTCCAATCCACACATAAAAGTGCAGAAATTGAACAAAAAGACTTTAAATCTGAAAATACGATTATTTAAATTTCTTTACTCATAACTTCGTCTAGAATGTCTATTTTCAGCATTTTATTATTAAATAAGATATAATATGTCATATCAACACATAAATGTGCAGAAATAGAACAAAAAATCTTTAAATCTGAAAATACGATTATTTAATATTTTTTACCCATAACTTCGTCTAGAAAGGCTATTTTCAGCATTTTATGATTAAATAAGATATATTATGTCATATCAACACATAAAAGTGCAGAAATTGAAATAATAAACTTTAAATCGGAAAATAAGATACATTTATATTTTTTTCTCACTCCTTCGTCTGAAATGTCTTTTTTCAGGCAATTCATCACTAAATAAGTTAAAATATGTCCAATCCACACATGATGGTGCAATAATTTAACAAAAAAACGGAAAATAAGATTATTTAATATTTTTTACTCATACATTCGTCTGATGTCTGTTTTCAGCATTTTATGAGTAAATAAATTATAATATGTCCAATCCACATATAAAAGTGCAGCAATTGAAAAAAGAACTTTAAATCGGAAAATAAGATTATTTAATATTTTTTACTCATAACTTCGTCTGAAATGTCTGTTTTCAGCATTTAATGACTAAATAAGATATAATATGTCCAATCCGCACATAAGAGTGCAGAAATTGCACAAAACCTTTAAATCGGAAAATGAGATTATTCAATATTTTTTACTCATAATTTCGTCTGAAATGTCTGTTTTCAGCATATTATGACTAAATAAGATATAATTTGTCAAATCCGCACGTAAGAGTTCAGAAATTGAACAATAAATTTAAATCGGAAAATGAGATTATTTAATATTTTTTACTCATAACTTCGACTAAATTGTCTGTTCTCTGCATTTTATGACTAAATAAGGTATAATATGTCCATTCCACACATAAAAGTGCAGAAATTGAACAAAAAACTTTAAATCGGAAAACAAGATTATTTAATATTTTTTACTCATAACTTCGTCTGAATTGTCTGTTTTCAGCATATTATGACTAAATAAGATATAATATGTCCAGTCCGCACATAAGAGTGCAGATATTGAACAAAAACTTTAAATCGGAAATTAAGATTAATTAATATTTTTTACTCATAACTTCGTCTAATTTGCCTGTTTTCAGAATTGTATGACTATATAAGGTATAATATGTCCAATCCACACATATAAGTGCAGAAATTAAACAAGAATTTTGAATCGGAAAATGAGAATATTCAATATTTTTTTACTCATAACTTCGTCTGAAATGTCTGTTTTCGGCATTTTATGACTAAATAAGATATAATATATCCAATCCGTACATAAGAGTGCAGAAATTGAACAAAAAAACTTTAGATCGGAAAATACGAGTATTTAATATTTTTTACTACAAACTTCGTCTAGAAAGTCTGTTTTCATCATTTTATGATTAAATAAGTTATAATATGTCATATCAAAACTTAAAAGTGCAGAAATTTTAAAAAAGAATTTTAAATCGGAAATTAAGATTAGTGATTATTTTTTTCTCATAACTTCGTCTGAAATGTCTTTTTTCAGCAATCTATCACTAAATAATTTAAAATATGTCCAATCCACACATGAAGGTGCAACAAAAAAAACGGAAAATTAGATAATTTAATATTTGTTACTCATACCTTCGTCTGAAATGTCTGTTTTCAGCATTTTATGACTAAATAAAGTATAATATGTCCAATCCACACATAAATGGGCAGCAATCGAGCAAACACTTTAAATCGGAAATTGAGATTATTTAATATCTTTTACTCATAACTTCCTCTAAATTGTTTTCAGAATTTAATGACTATATAAGGTATAATAAGTCCAATCCACAAATAAGAGTGCAGAAATTTAACAAAAACTTTAAATCGGAAAATGAGAATATTCAATATTTTTTACTCATAACTTCGTCTGAAATGTCTGTTTTCAGCATTTTATGATTAAATAAGATATAATATGTCATATCAACAGATAAAAGTGCAGAATTTGAAAAATTAACATAAAATCGGAAAATAAGTTTATTTAATATTGTAACGTGGATAGGTATTCATATACTTACGGTTGATATTCGTTTATCAGTTATTTATGCTACTATATTGCTTACAGTAGTTATTGCATGTATATTTCTTTATGTAGTTCTAGAATTATAGAATATTTATTCTGGATCCTTCCAGAAACTATATGTGAGGTGCAATTTGTCATACTATTGTCAGTTTGACAAGAATCTAGAACATTAATTATGTTCGTCTAGATAATCATAGAACATTCTCGATGAATGTCATGTCATGATTCAGGTATATAAGGCCGTGTCGATCACGGGACAAAGTCAGTCTTGTGAAGTCAGTGAGTCAAGTCAGTTGATAACAGTCAGTCTGTGGAAACAGAGGTTAATAGTAGTTCTGTCGGTGAAGACAGTGATAGTATAGATTGTCAAGGTGACAAGTGGTGACAGTTGTACCATAACAGAAAGCCGTGTACAGGGTGTTCTAAATAAATCATTGGAAGCAATCTGCGAACTTTTGAGTCTTAAGCAAGTGAACTCACCCCACAACGTTAAGCAAAGGGTTAAACGTTACAATTGGTGTCAAAAAAAAGGGATCATCGCATTTTGCTGAGAATCTATGGTGAATACCAGATCGAAAGATTACGACGAAATGGCGAATTTTGCAGAAATAATGAAGTACTTAGAAAATCAAAGAGAAGAACAAGAAAGAATTAGACAAGAAGAAAAAAAAGAACGAGAAAGAATTAGACAGGAAGACCAAACAAAGATGAGTCAAATTCTAGAATATCAAGAAAGAAATAGACAACAAGATAAAGAAGAACAAGAAAGAATTAGACAAGAACAAGAAGCAAAAATGAATCAATTTCTGGAAAACCAAGAAAGAATTAGACAACAAGAAAAAGAAGAACGAGAAAGAATTAGAAAGCAGGAAAAAGAAGAACAAGAAACAAGAATAAGACAAATCTTAGAAGAACAAGATAGAATTAGACAGAGAGATAAAGAAGAAGTTGATCAAAAGTTAGTGAAGGTCCAAGAAAACTTCATACAAAAATTTCAAGTAATAGAAGACAAGATGTTGCAAAAACAAGAAGTTGACCAAAAATTAGAGAAAGTTCAAGAAGAAGTTGAACAGAAATTAGAGAAAGTTCAAGAAAGTTTTGATCAAAAATTTCAATTAATAGAAGATAAAATGTTGCAAACGAAACCTGAAGTGCCTCTGAGAAGATCGTCCAATGAAATTCAATATGGTGTAGTTAATCCAGTAAAAATTGAAACCCCAAAATTCGATGGTAAACAGTCTTGGTCTACATATAAAAAACAATTTGATGCTGCTGCTTTGGCTAGTGGTTGGTCAGATGAAGAGAAGGCCACTGCATTGATCTTGGCTTTACGTGGTGATGCATTGGAAATCTTAAATACCGTAACTGGCGGCAAACCTTCATATGAGATTTTAGTGGATCAACTTGAAAGGCGATATGGTGACCAACATCTACAACAAGTTTACCAAGCACAGTTAAAGTACAGGCAACAAAGGTATGACGAAACATTGCAGCAGTATGAAACTGATATTGTCCGGCTCGTTCGACTGGCATACCCTACAGCGCCGAGAGACTTTATTGATAGGCTAACGGTACAAACATTCATTGATGGTCTGAGAGATTTTGAGATTCAGCAGGCCTTACGGTTGAGTGGCCTTACAAGAATTGAAGATGCCCTTGCATGTGCACTTGAGTATGAAGCTGCTAAACAGGCATCCAGATCTCATCTCCATCGGGGACAGATTCGACGAGTTAGCCTCATTAAAGAGGAGAAGTACAGAAAAAGTAACATCATTAAGCAAATTATTGAAATATTACGAAAACTAGATGCTCAATCAACTGTACATAGTAGTCAGAGGGTGTGTTGGAACTGTGGACAAGGAGGACATATCAAAAGGAATTGTTCACACATTCAATCTATCAATGTGCCAGGAAATTTCAGTACTCCGAGGGTGTGTTGGAATTGTGAACAAGAAGGGCACATGAAGAAGAATTGTCCACTTCAAACTGGTCATATACAAGAAAATCTCGAAATCCGGAAGAGAGAAAATTACGCACAACAGAAATATCATTATTGCTCTAACAAATACAGCTCAGATATGGAGCCTGGTGTTAAGAGGGAAGATGTCATACCTAGTTCGAAGGAGAGCAGTATCTCTAGAGAGAGATCAAGCTGTAGAAGAAAGAGTCTTGTTAAAAGGCGCAGTATATCCAGATGTCGAAGAAGTACCAGACAATGTGTAGGCACTAGTGTTCTTGGGAAAAGCAATTCACGTTGCAGTAGTCCACAAAGAGGCGCAGGAGGTAGAAGGTGCTTCGACCGCAATAGAAGGAAGCGCGTGAGGCGACGCAAAGACCGAAATAGTAGGCGCAATCGCAGTAGTTCAAACAATATTAAAGATAGTGAGATGTACTGTAGTGAATTGACGTCTCCTTGCCATATACCTAGATTGCGTGATCGTGGTTCAAGATCACGTAGTGGTGAAGGTTGTGTGGCCGCCAAGGATCGTGTTGGCTTGTATAGAAGCAGATTACCTGTTCGAGTATGTTCACCTGGAGGTAATCATAGTCCGGTGAAACATTTTGATGATCACCGAAGAGGATCACAAGTACCGCCAAGTAACCTGTCTTCCTCGTGGGTCGAGAGCGAGGATTGGGACAAGAGGATCCAAGGAGCTCCCCCAGATGAGATTGAAGAATGCATTGGGATGATGTTTGATCGGGACGATCAAATCTAAGAAGGGGGCAGTGTAACGTGGATAGGTATTCATGTACTTGATATTCGTTTATTAGTTATTTATGCTACTATATTGCTTACAGTAGTTATTGCATGTATATTTCTTTATGTAGTTCTAGAATTATAGAATATTTATTCTGGATCCTTCCAGAAACTATATGTGAGGTACAATTTGTCATACTATTGTCAGTTTGACAAGGATCTAGAACATTAATTATGTTCGTCTAGATAATCATAGAACATTCTCGATGAATGTCATGTCATGATCCAGGTATATAAGGCCGTGTCGATCACGGGACAAAGTAGTCTTGTGAAGTCAGTGAGTCAAGTCAGTTGATAACAGTCAGTCTGTGGAAACAGAGGTTAATAGTAGTTCTGTCGGTGAAGACAGTGACAGTATAGATTGTCAAGGTGACAAGTGGTGACAGTTGTACCATAACAGAAAGCCGTGTACAGGGTGCTCTAAATAAATCATTGGAAGCAATCTGCGAGCTTTTGAGTCTTACGCAAGTGAACTCACCCCACAACGTTTAGCAAAGGGTTAAACGTTACAATCTATTTTTCTCATAACTTCGTCTAAAATGTCATTTTTCAGCATTTTATCACTAAATAATGTATAATATGTCCAATCCACACATAAAAATGCAGAAATTGAACAAAAAACTGTAAATCGGAAAATAAGATTATTTAATATTTTTTACTCATAACTTCGTCTGAAATGTCTGTTTACAGCATTTTATGACTAAATAAGATATAATATGTCCAATCCGCACATAAGAGTGCAGAAATTGAACAATAGCTTTAAATCGTAAAATGAGATTATTCAATATTTTTTACTCATAAGTTCATCTGAAATGTCTGCTTTCAGCATTTTATGACTAAATAAGATATAATATGTCCAATCCGCACATAAGAGTGCAAAGATTGAACAAAAAATTTAAATCGGAATATTATATTTTTTACTCATAACTTCGTCTAATCTGTCTGTTTTCTGCATTTTATGACTAAATCAGGTATATGTCCAATCCACACATAAAAGTGCAGAGGTTGAACAAAAAACTTTAAATCGGAAAATAAGATTATTTAATATTTTTTACTCATAACTTTGTCTGAAATGTCTGTTTTCAGCAAATTATGACTACATATGATATAATATGTCCAATCCGCACATAAGAGTGCAGAAATTGAACAAAAATTTTAAATCGGAAATTGAGATTCTTTAATATTTTTTATTCATAGCTTCGTCTAAATTGCCTGTTTTCAGAATTTTATGACTATATAAAGTATAATATGTCCAATCCACACATAAAAGTTCAGAAATTTAACAAAAACTTTTAATCGGAAAATGAGATTATTCAATATTCTTTACACATAACTTCGTCAGATATGTCTGTTTTCAGCATTTTATGATTAAATAAGATATAATATGTCATATCAACAGATAGAAGTGCAGAAATTAAAAAATAATTTTTAAATCGGAAAATAAGATTATTTAATATATTTTTCTCATAACTTCGTCTAAAATGTATTTTTTCAGCATTTTATCTCTAAATAAGTTAAAATATGTCAAAGCCACACATAAAAGTGCAGAAATTGAACAAAAAATTTAAATCGGAAAATAAGATTATTTAATATTTTTTTAATCATAACTTCGTCTGAAATGTATGTTTTCAGCATATTATGACTAAATAAGATATAATATATCCAATCCGCACATAAGAGTGCAGAAATTGAACAAAAACTTTAAATCGGAAATTGAGATTATCTAATATTTTTTACTAATAAATTCGTCTTAATTGCCTGTTTTTAGAATTTTATGACTATATAAGGTATAATATGTCCAATCAACACACAAATGTGCTGAAATTATACAAAAATTTTAAATCGGAAAATGAGAATATTCAATATTTTTTACTCATAACTTCGTGTGAAATGTCTGTTTCCAGTATTTTATGACTAAATAATGTATAATATGTCCAATCCACACATAAAAGTGCAGAAATTGTACCAAAAAAACTCTAGATCGGAAAATACGATTATTTAATATTTTTACTCATAACTTCGTCTAGAATGTCTGTTTTAAGCATTTTATGTTTAAATTAGATATAATATGTCAGATCAACACATAAAAGTGCAGGAATTGAAAAAATAAACTTTAAATCGGAAAATGAGATTATTTTATATTTTTTACTCTTAACTTCGTCTAAATTGTCTGTTTTCAGCATTTTCTGACTAAATAATGTATAATATGTTCAATCCACACATAAAAGTGCAGAAACTGAACAAAAAAACTTTAGATCGGAAAATACGATTATTTAATATTTTTTACTCATAACTTCGTCTAGAATGTCTGTTTTCGGCATATTATGATTAAATAAGATATAATATGTCATATCAACACATAAAATTGCCGCAATTGAAAAAAAACTTTAAATCGGAAAATAAGATTATTTAATATTTCTTACTCATAACTTCGTCTGAAATGTCTGTTTTCAGATATAATATGTCCAATCAGCACATAAGAGTGCAGAGATTGAACAAAAACTTTAAATCGGAAAATGAGATTATTTAATATTTTTTTACTCATAACTTCGTCTAAATTGCCTGTTTTTAGAATTTTATGTCTATATAAGTTATATCATGTCCAATCCACACATAAAAGTGCAGAAATTTAACAAAAAACTTTAAATCGGAAAATTAGATTATTATTTTTTTTTACTCATAACTTCGTTTAAAATCTCTGTTCTCTTCATTTCATGACTAAATAAGGTATAGTCTGTGCAATCCACAGATAAAAGTGCAGAAATTTAACAAAAACTTTAAATAGGAAAATGATAATATTCAAAATTTGTTACTCATAACTTCATCTAAAATGTCTGTTTTCAGCATTTTATGACTAAATAGGGTAAAATATGTCCGATCCACACATAAAACTGCAGAAATTTAACAAAAACTTATATTATTATTATTATATTATTCAATATTTTTTTACTCATAACTTCGTCTGAAATGTCTGTTTTCAGCATTTTATGACTAATTAAGGTATAATATGTCCAATCCACACATAAAAGTGCAGAAATTGAACAAAAAGACTTTAAATCTGAAAATACGATTATTTAAATTTCTTTACACATAACTTCGTCTAGAATGTCTATTTTCAGCATTTTATTATTAAATAAGATATAATATGTCATATCAACACATAAATGTGCAGAAATTGAACAAAAAATCTTTAAATCTGAAAATACGATTATTTAATATTTTTTTCCCACAACTTCGTCTAAAATGTCTTTTTTCAGCATTTTATCACTAAATAAGTTAAAGTATGTCCAATCCACACATGGAGGTGCAGCAATTTAAAATAAAAAACGAGAAATAAGATTATTCAATAATTTGTTACACATAACTTCGTCTAGAATGTCTGTTTTCAGCATTTTATGATTAAATTAGATATAATATGTCACATCAACACATAAAAGTGCAGGAATTGAAAAAATATAGTTTAAATCGGAAAATAAGATTATTTAATAGATTTTACTCAAAACTTCGTCTGAATTGTCTGGTTTCAGCATATTATGACTAAATAAGATATAATATGTCCAATCCGCACATAAGAGTACAGAAATTGAACAAAAACTTTAAATCGGAAATTGAGATTATTTAATATTTTTTTACTCATAACTTCGTCTAAATTGTCTGTTTTTAGAGATTTATGACTATATAAGGTATAATATGTTCAATCCACACATAAAAGTGCAGAAATCTAACAAATACTTTAATTTGGAAAATGAGAATATTCAATATTTTTTACTCATAACTTCGTCAAAAGTGTCTGTTTTCAGCATTTTATGATTAAATAAGATATAATATGTCATATCAACAGATAAAAGTGCAGAAATTAAAAAATAAACATTAAATCGGAAAATAAGATTACTTAATATTTTTTTCTCATAACTTCGTCTAAAATGTCTTTTTTCAGCATTTTATGACTAAATAAGGTATAATATGCCGAATCCACACATAAAAGTGCAGAAATTGAACAAAAAACTTTAAATCGAAAAATAAGATTATTTAATATTTTTTACTCATAAGTTCGTCTGAAATGTCTGTTTTCAGCATTTTATGACTAAATAAGATATAATATGTCCAAGACGCACATAAGTGTGCAGGAATTGAACAAAAGCTTTAAATCGGAAAATGAGATTATTCAATATTTTTTACTCATAACTTCGTCTAAATTGCCTGTTTTCAGAATTTTATGACTAAATAAGGTATATTATGTCCAATCCACACATAAAAGTGCAGAAATTTAACAAAAAACTTTAAATCGGAAAATTAGATTATTTTTATTTTTTTACACATAACTTCGTCTAAAATCTCTGTTTTCATCATTTCATGACTAAATAAGGTATATTATGTCCAATCCACACATAAAAGTGCAGAAATTTAACAAAAACTTTAAATCGGAAAATGAGAATATTCAAAATTTTTTACTCATAACTTCATCTAAAATGTCTGTTTTCAGCATTTTATGACTAAATAAGGTATAATATGCCGAATCCACGCATAAAAGTGCAGAAATTGAACAAAAAACTTTAAATCGGAAAATAAGATTATTTAATATTTTTTACTCATAACTTCGTCTGAAATGTCTGTTTCAGCATTTTATGACTAAATAAGATATAATATGTCCAAGACGCACATAAGTGTGCAGGAATTGAACAAAAGCTTTAAATCGGAAAATGAGATTATTCAATATTTTTTACTCATAACTTCGTCTAAATTGCCTGTTTTCAGAATTTTATGACTAAATAAGGCATATTAGGTCCAATCCACACATAAAAGTGCAGAAATTTAACAAAAAACTTTAAATCGGAAAATTAGATTATTATTATTTTTTTAATCATAAATTCGTCTAAAATCTCTGTTTTCATCATTTCATGACTAAATAAGATATATTATGTCCAATCCACACATAAAAGTGCAGAAATTTAACAAAAACTTTAAATCGGAAAATGAGAATATCCATAATTTTTTACTCATAACTTCATTTAAAATGTATGTTTTCAGCATTTTATGACTAAATAAGATATAATATGTCCAATCCACACATAAAAGTGCAGAAATTTAACAAAAACTTTAAATCGGAAAATGATATTATTCAATATTTTTTTACTCATTACTTCGTCGGAAATGTCTGTTTTCAGCATTTTGTGACTATATAAGATATGATATGTCCAATCACCACATAAGAGTGCAGAGATTGAACAAAAACTTTAAATCGGAAAATTAGATTATTTAATATTTTTTTACTCATAACTTCGTCTAAATTGCCTGTTTTCAGAATTTTATGACTAAATAAGTTATATTATGTCCAATCCACACATAAAAGTGCAGAAATTTAACAAAAAACTTTAAATCGGAAAATTAGATTATTATTTTTTTTTTACTCATAACTTCGTTTAAAATCTCTGTTTTCATCATTTCATGACTAAATAAGGTATAGTATGTCCAATCCACACATAAAAGTGCAGAAATTTAACAAAAACTTTAAATCGGAAAGTGAGAATATTCAAAATTTGTTACTCATAACTTCATCTAAAATGTCTGTTTTCAGCCTTTTATGACTAAATAGGATATAATGTGTCCAATCCACACATAAAAGTGCAGAAATTTAACAAAAACTTTAAATCGGAAAATATTATTATTCAATATTTTTTTACTCATAACTTCGTCTGAAATGTCTGTTTTCAGCATTTTATGACTAATTAAGGTATAATATGTCCAATCCACACATAAAAGTGCAGAAATTGAACAAAAAGACTTTAAATCTGAAAATACGATTATTTAATATTCTTTACTCATAACTTCGTCTAGAATGTCTGTTTTCAGCATTTTATTATTAAATAAGATATAATATGTCATATCAACACATAAAAGTGCAGAAATTATACAAAAAGTTTTAATCGGAAAATGAGAATATTCAATATTTTTTACTCATAACTTCTTGTGAAATGTCTGTTTTCAGCATTTTATGACTAAATAAGGTATAATATGTCCAATCCACACATTAAAGTGCAGAAATTGTACCAAAAAACTCTAGATCGGAAAATACGATTATTTAATATTTTTTACACATTACTTCGTCTAGAATGTCTGTTTTCAGCATTTTATGATTAAATTAGATATAATATGTCATATCAACACATAAAAGTGCAGGAATTGAAAAAATAAACTTTAAATCGGAAAATAAGATTATTTAATATTTTTTTCTCATACCTTCGTCTGAAATGTCTGTTTTCAGCATTTTATGACTAAATAAGGTATAATATGTCCAATCCACACATAAAAGTGCAGAAATTGAATAAAAAATTTAAATCGGAAAATGAGATTATTTTATATTTATTACTCTTAACGTCGTCTAAATTGTCTGTTTTCAGCATTTTATGACTAAATAATGTCTAATATGTTCAATCCACACATAAAAGTGCAGAAACTGAACAAAAAAAACTTTAGATCGGAAAATACGATTATTTAATATTTTTTACTCATAACTTCGTCTAGAATGTCTGTTTTCAGCATTTTATGATTAAATAAGATATAATATGTCATATCAACACATAAAATTGCCGCAATTGAAAATAAACTTTAAATCGGAAAATAAGATTATTTAATATTTCTTAATCATAACTTCGTCTGAAATGTCTGTTTTCAGCATATTATGACTATATAAGATATAATATGTCCAATCAGCACATAAGAGTGCAGAGATTGAACGAAAACTTTAAATCGGAAAATGAGATTATTTAATATTTTTTTACTCATAACATCGTCTAAGTTGCCTGTTTTCAGAATTTTATGACTAAATAAGTTATATTATGTCCAATCCACACATAAAAGTGCAGAAATTTAACAAAAAACTTTAAATCGGAAAAATAGATTATTATTTTTTTTACTCATAACTTCGTTTAAAATCTCTGTTTTCATCATTTCATGACTAAATAAGGTATAGTATCTCCAATCCACACATAAAAGTGCAAAAATTTAACAAAAACTTTAAATCGGAAAATGAGAATATTCAAAATTTTTTACTCATAACTTCATCTAAAATGTCTGTTTTCAGCATTTTATGACTAAATAATGTATAATATGTTCAATCCTCACATAAGAGTGCAGAAACTGAACAAAAAAAACTTTAGATCGGAAAATACGATTATTTAATATTTTTTACTCATAACTTAGTCTAGAATGTCTGTTTTCAGCATTTTATGACTAAATAAGATATAATATGTCCAAGACGCACATAAGTGTGCAGGAATTGAACAAAAGCTTTAAATCGGAAAATGAGATTATTCAATATTTTTTACTCATAACTTCGTCTAAATTGCCTGTTTTCAGAATTTTATGACTAAATAAGGTATATTAGGTCCAATCCACACATAAAAGTGCAGAAATTTAACAAAAAACTTTAAATCGGAAAATTAGATTATTATTATTTTTTTAATCATAAATTCGTCTACAATCTCTGTTTTCATCATTTCATGACTAAATAAGATATATTATGTCCAATCCACACATAAAAGTGCAGAAATTTAACAAAAACTTTAAATCGGAAAATGATATTATTCAATATTTTTTTACTCATTACTTCGTCGGAAATGTCTGTTTTCAGCATTTTGTGACTATATAAGATATGATATGTCCAATCACCACATAAGAGTGCAGAGATTGAACAAAAACTTTAAATCGGAAAATTAGATTATTTAATATTTTTTTACTCATAACTTCGTCTAAATTGCCTGTTTTCAGAATTTTATGACTAAATAAGTTATATTATGTCCAATCCACACATAAAAGTGCACAAATTTAACAAAAAACTTTAAATCGGAAAATTAGATTATTATTTTTTTTTTACTCATAACTTCGTTTAAAATCTCTGTTTTCATCATTTCATGACTAAATAAGGAATAGTATGTCCAATCCACACATAAAAGTGCAGAAATTTAACAAAAACTTTAAATCGGAAAATGAGAATATTCAAAATTTGTTACTCATAACTTCATCTAAAATGTCTGTTTTCAGCATTTTATGACTAAATAGGATATAATATGTCCAATCCACACATAAAAGTGCAGAAATTTAACAAAAACTTTAAATCGGAAAATATTATTATTCAATATTTTTTTACTCATAACTTCGTCTGAAATGTCTGTTTTCAGCATTTTATGACTAATTAAGGTATAATATGTCCAATCCACACATAAAAGTGCAGAAATTGAACAAAAAGACTTTAAATCTGAAAATACGATTATTTAATATTCTTTACTCATAACTTCGTCTAGAATGTCTGTTTTCAGCATGTTATTATTAAATAAGATATAATATGTCATATCAACACATAAAAGTGCAGAAATTATACAAAAAGTTTTAATCGGAAAATGAGAATATTCAATATTTTTTACTCATAACTTCTTGTGAAATGTCTGTTTTCAGCATTTTATGACTAAATAAGGTATAATATGTCCAATCCACACATTAAAGTGCAGAAATTGTACCAAAAAACTCTAGATCGGAAAATACGATTATTTGATATTTTTTACACATTACTTCGTCTAGAATGTCTGTTTTCAGCATTTTATGATTAAATTAGATATAATATGTCATATCAACACATAAAAGTGCAGGAATTGAAAAAATAAACATTAAATCGGAAAATAAGATTATTTAATATTTTTTTCTCATACCTTCGTCTGAAATGTCTGTTTTCAGCATTTTATGACTAAATAAGGTATAATATGTCCAATCCACACATAAAAGTGCAGAAATTGAATAAAAAATTTAAATCGGAAAATGAGATTATTTTATATTTATTACTCTTAACGTCGTCTAAATTGTCTGTTTTCAGCATTTTATGACTAAATAATGTCAAATATGTTCAATCCACACATAAAAGTGCAGAAACTGAACAAAAAAAACTTTAGATCGGAAAATACGATTATTTAATATTTTTTACTCATAACTTCGTCTAGAATGTCTGTTTTCAGCATTTTATGATTAAATAAGATATAATATGTCATATCAACACATAAAATTGCCGCAATTGAAAAAAAACTTTAAATCGGAAAATAAGATTATTTAATATTTCTTAATCATAACTTCGTCTGAAATGTCTGTTTTCAGCATATTATGACTATATAAGATATAATATGTCCAATCAGCACATAAGAGTGCAGAGATTGAACGAAAACTTTAAATCGGAAAATGAGATTATTTAATATTTTTTTACTCATAACATCGTCTAAGTTGCCTGTTTCCAGAATTTTATGACTAAATAAGTTATATTATGTCCAATCCACACATAAAAGTGCAGAAATTTAACAAAAAACTTTAAATCGGAAAAATAGATTATTATTTTTTTTTACTCATAACTTCGTTTAAAATCTCTGTTTTCATCATTTCATGACTAAATAAGGTATAGTATCTCCAATCCACACATAAAAGTGCAAAAATTTAACAAAAACTTTAAATCGGAAAATGAGAATATTCAAAATTTTTTACTCATAACTTCATCTAAAATGTCTGTTTTCAGCATTTTATGACTAAATAATGTATAATATGTTCAATCCTCACATAAGAGTGCAGAAACTGAACAAAAAAACTTTAGATCGGAAAATACGATTATTTAATATTTTTACTCATAACTTAGTCTAGAATGTCTGTTTTCAGCATTTTATGACTAAATAAGATATAATATGTCAAAGACGCACATAAGTGTGCAGGAATTGAACAAAAGCTTTAAATCGGAAAATGAGAATATTCAAAATTTTTTACTCATAACTTCATCTAAAATGTCTGTTTTCAGCATTTTATGACTAAATAAGGTATAATATGCCGAATCCACACATAAAAGTGCAGAAATTGAACAAAAAACTTTAAATCGGAAAATAAGATTATTTAATATTTTTTACTCATAACTTCGTCTGAAATGTCTGTTTTCAGCATTTTATGACTAAATAAGATATAATATGTCCAAGACGCACATAAGTGTGCAGGAATTGAACAAAAGCTTTAAATCGGAAAATGAGATTATTCAATATTTTTTACTCATAACTTCGTCTAAATTGCCTGTTTTCAGAATTTTATGACTAAATAATGTATATTAGGTCCAATCCACACATAAAAGTGCAGAAATTTAACAAAAAACTTTAAATCGGAAAATTAGATTATTATTATTTTTTTAATCATAAATTCGTCTAAAATCTCTGTTTTCATCATTTCATGACTAAATAAGATATATTATGTCCAATCCACACATAAAAGTGCAGAAATTTAACAAAAACTTTAAATCGGAAAATGATATTATTCAATATTTTTTTACTCATTACTTCGTCGGAAATGTCTGTTTTCAGCATTTTGTGACTATATAAGATATGATATGTCCAATCACCACATAAGAGTGCAGAAATTTAACAAAAACTTTAAATCGGAAAATTAGATTATTTAATATTTTTTTACTCATAACTTCGTCTAAATTGCCTGTTTTCAGAATTTTATGACTAAATAAGTTATATTATGTCCAATCCACACATAAAAGTGCAGAAATTTAACAAAAAACTTTAAATCGGAAAATTAGATTATTATTTTTTTTTACTCATAACTTCGTTTAAAATCTCTGTTTTCATCATTTCATGACTAAATAAGGAATAGTATGTCCAATCCACACATAAAAGTGCAGAAATTTAACAAAAACTTTAAATCGGAAAACGAGAATATTCAAAATTTGTTACTCATAACTTCATCTAAAATGTCTGTTTTCAGCATTTTATGACTAAATATGATATAATATGTCCAATCCACACATAAAAGTGCAGAAATTTAACAAAAACTTTATATCGGAAAATATTATTATTCAATATTTTTTTACTCATAACTTCGTCTGAAATGTCTGTTTTCAGCATTTTATGACTAATTAAGGTATAATATGTCCAATCCACACATAAAAGTGCAGAAATTGAACAAAAAGACTTTAAATCTGAAAATACGATTATTTAATATTCTTTACTCATAACTTCGTCTAGAATGTCTGTTTTCAGCATGTTATTATTAATTAAGATATAATATGTCATATCAACACATAAAAGTGCAGAAATTATACAAAAAGTTTTAATCGGAAAATGAGAATATTCAATATTTTTTACTCATAACTTCTTGTGAAATGTCTGTTTTCAGCATTTTATGACTAAATAAGGTATAATATGTCCAATCCACACATTAAAGTGCAGAAATTGTACCAAAAAACTCTAGATCGGAAAATACGCTTATTTAATATTTTTTACACATTACTTCGTCTAGAATGTCTGTTTTCAGCATTTTATGATTAAATAAGGTATAATATGTCCAATCCACACATAAAAGTGCAGAAATTGAATAAAAAATTTAAATCGGAAAATGAGATTATTTTATATTTTTTACTCTTAACGTCGTCTAAATTGTCTGTTTTCAGCATTTTATGATTAAATAAGATATAATATGTCATATCAACACATAAAATTGCCGCAATTGAAAAAAAACTTTAAATCGGAAAATAAGATTATTTAATATTTCTTAATCATAACTTCGTCTGAAATGTCTGTTTTCAGCATATTATGACTATATAAGATATAATATGTCCAATCAGCACATAAGAGTGCAGAGATTGAACGAAAACTTTAAATCGGAAAATGAGATTATTTAATATTTTTTTACTCATAACATCGTCTAAGTTGCCTGTTTTCAGAATTTTATGACTAAATAAGTTATATTATGTCCAATCCACACATAAAAGTGCAGAAATTTAACAAAAAACTTTAAATCGGAAAAATAGATTATTATTTTTTTTTACTCATAACTTCGTTTAAAATCTCTGTTTTCATCATTTCATGACTAAATAAGGTATAGTATCTCCAATCCACACCTAAAAGTGCAAAAATTTAACAAAAACTTTAAATCGGAAAATGAGAATATTCATAACTTTTTACTCATAACTTCATCTAAAATGTCTGTTTTCAGCATTTTATGACTAAATAAGGTATAATATGCCGAATCCACACATAAAAGTGCAGAAATTGAACAAAAAACTTTAAATCGGAAAATAAGATTATTTAATATTTTTTACTCATAACTTCGTCTGAAATGTCTGTTTTCAGCATTTTATGACTAATTAAGGTATAATATGCCGAATCCACACATAAAAGTGCAGAAATTGAACAAAAAACTTTAAATCGGAAAATAAGATTATTTAATATTTTTTACTCATAACTTCGTCTGAAATGTCTGTTTTCAGCATTTTATGACTAATTAAGGTATAATATGTCCAATCCACACATAAAAGTGCAGAAATTTAACAAAAAACTTTAAATCGGAAAAATAGATTATTATTTTTTTTTACTCATAACTTCGTTTAAAATCTCTGTTTTCATCATTTCATGACTAAATAAGGTATAGTATCTCCAATCCACACATAAAAGTGCAAAAATTTAACAAAAACTTTAAATCGGAAAATGAGAATATTCAAAATTTTTTACTCATAACTTCATCTAAAATGTCTGTTTTCAGCATTTTATGACTAAATAAGGTATAATATGCCGAATCCACACATAAAAGTGCAGAAATTGAACAAAAAACTTTAAATCGGAAAATAATATTATTCAATATGTTTTTAATCATAAATTCGTCTAAAATCTCTGTTTTCATCATTTCATGACTAAATAAGATATATTATGTCCAATCCACACATAAAAGTGCAGAAATTTAACAAAAACTTTAAATCGGAAAATGATATTATACAATATTTTTTTACTCATTACTTCGTCTGAAATGTCTGTTTTCAGCATTTTGTGACTATATAAGATATGATATGTCCAATCACCACATAAGAGTGCAGAGATTGAACAAAAACTTTAAATCGGAAAATTAGATTATTTAATATTTTTTTACTCATAACTTCGTCTAAATTGCCTGTTTTCAGAATTTTATGACTAAATAAGTTATATTATGTCCAATCCACACATAAAAGTGCAGAAATTTAACAAAAAACTTTAAATCGGAAAATTAGATTATTATTTTTTTTTTACTCATAACTTCGTTTAAAATCTCTGTTTTCATTATTTCATGTCTAAATAAGGAATAGTATGTCCAATCCACACATAAAAGTGCAGAAATTTAACAAAAACTTTAAATCGGAAAACGAGAATATTCAAAATTTGTTACTCATAACTTCATCTAAAATGTCTGTTTTCAGCATTTTATGACTAAATATGATATAATATGTCCAATCCACACATAAAAGTGCAGAAATTTAACAAAAACTTTAAATCGGAAAATATTATTATTCAATATTTTTTTACTCATAACTTCGTCTGAAATGTCTGTTTTCAGCATTTTATGACTAATTAAGGTATAATATGTCCAATCCACACATAAAAGTGCAGAAATTGAACAAAAAGACTTTAAATCTGAAAATACGATTATTTAATATTCTTTACTCATAACTTCGTCTAGAATGTCTTTTTTCAGCATGTTATTATTAATTAAGATATAATATGTCATATCAACACATAAAAGTGCAGAAATTATACAAAAAGTTTTAATCGGAAAATGAGAATATTCAATATTTTTTACTCATAACTTCTTGTGAAATGTCTGTTTTCAGCATTTTATGACTAAATAAGGTATAATATGTCCAATCCACACATTAAAGTGCAGAAATTGTACCAAAAAACTATAGATCGGAAAATACGATTATTTAATATTATTTACACATTACTTCGTCTAGAATGTCTGTTTTCAGCATTTTATGATTAAATAAGGTATAATATGTCCAATCCACACATAAAAGTGCAGAAATTGAATAAAAAATTTAAATCGGAAAATGAGATTATTTTATATTTTTTACTCTTAACGTCGTCTAAATTGTCTGTTTTCAGCATTTTATGACTAAATAATGTCTAATATGTTCAATCCACACATAAAAGTTTAGAAACTGAACAAAAAAAACTTTAGATCGGAAAATACGATTATTTAATATTTTTTACTGATAACTTCGTCTAGAATGTCTGTTTTCAGCATTTTATGATTAAATAAGATATAATATGTCATATCAACACATAAAATTGCCGCAATTGAAAAAAAACTTTAAATCGGAAAATAAGATTATTTAATATTTCTTAATCATAACTTCGTCTGAAATGTCTGTTTTCAGCATATTATGACTATATAAGATATAATATGTCCAATCAGCACATAAGAGTGCAGAGATTGAACGAAAACTTTAAATCGGAAAATGAGATTATTTAATATTTTTTTACTCATAACATCGTTTAAGTTGCCTGTTTTCAGAATTTTATGACTAAATAAGTTATATTATGTCCAATCCACACATAAAAGTGCAGAAATTTAACAAAAAACTTTACATTTCATGACTAAATAAGGTATAGTATCTCCAATCCACACATAAAAGTGCAAAAATTTAACAAAAACTTTAAATCGGAAAATGAGAATATCCAAAATTTTTTACTCATAACTTCATCTAAAATGTCTGTTTTCAGCATTTTATGACTAAATAATGTATAATATGTTCAATCCTCACATAAGAGTGCAGAAACTGAACAAAAAAAACTTTAGATCGGAAAATACGATTATTTAATATTTTTTACTCATAACTTAGTCTAGAATGTCTGTTTTCAGCATTTTATGACTAAATAAGATATAATATGTCCAAGACGCACATAAGTGTGCAGGAATTGAACAAAAGCTTTAAATCGGAAAATGAGATTATTCAATATTTTTTACTCATAACTTCGTCTAAATTGCCTGTTTTCAGAATTTTATGACTAAATAAGGTACATTATGTCCAATCCACACATAAAAGTGCAGAAATTTAACAAAAAACTTTAAATCGGAAAATTAGATTATTTTTATTTTTTTACTCATAACTTCGTCTAAAATCTCTGTTTTCATCATTTCATGACTAAATAAGGTATATTATGTCCAATCCACACATAAAAGTGCAGAAATTTAACAAAAACTTTAAATCGGAAAATGAGAATATTCAAAATTTTTTACTCATAACTTCATCTAAAATGTCTGTTTTCAGCATTTTATGACTAAATAAGGTATAATATGCCGAATCCACACATAAAAGTGCAGAAATTGAACAAAAAACTTTAAATCGGACAATAAGATTATTTAATATTTTTTACTCATAACTTCGTCTGAAATGTCTGTTTTCAGCATTTTATGACTAAATAAGATATAATATGTCCAAGACGCACATAAGTGTGCAGGAATTGAACAAAAGCTTTAAATCGGAAAATGAGATTATTCAATATTTTTTACTCATAACTTCGTCTAAATTGCCTGTTTTCAGAATTTTATGACTAAATAAGGTATATTAGGTCCAATCCACACATAAAAGTGCAGAAATTTAACAAAAAACTTTAAATCGGAAAATTAGATTATTATTATTTTTTTAATCATAAATTCGTCTAAAATCTCTGTTTTCATCATTTCATAACTAAATAAGATATATTATGTCCAATCCACACATAAAAGTGCAGAAATTTAACAAAAACTTTAAATCGGAAAATGATATTATTCAATATTTTTTTACTCATTACTTCGTCGGAAATGCCTGTTTTCAGCATTTTGTGACTATATAAGATATGATATGTCCAATCACCACATAAGAGTGCAGAGATTGAACAAAAACTTTAAATCGGAAAATTAGATTATTTAATATTTTTTTACTCATAACTTCGTCTAAATTGCCTGTTTTCAGAATTTTATGACTAAATAAGTTATATTATGTCCAATCCACACATAAAAGTGCAGAAATTTAACAAAAAACTTTAAATCGGAAAATTAGATTATTATTTTTTTTTTACTCATAACTTCGTTTAAAATCTCTGTTTTCATCATTTCATGACTAAATAAGGAATAGTATGTCCAATCCACACATAAAAGTGCAGAAATTTAACAAAAACTTTAAATCGGAAAATGAGAATATTCAAAATTTGTTACTCATAACTTCATCTAAAATGTCTGTTTTCAGCATTTTATGACTAAATAGGATATAATATGTCCAATCCACACATAAAAGTGCAGAAATTTAACAAAAACTTTAAATCGGAAAATATTATTATTCAATATTTTTTTAATCATAACTTCGTCTGAAATGTCTGTTTTCAGCATTTTATGACTAATTAAGGTATAATATGTCCAATCCACACATAAAAGTGCAGAAATTGAACAAAAAGACTTTAAATCTGAAAATACGATTATTTAATATTCTTTACTCATAACTTCGTCTAGAATGTCTGTTTTCAGCATTTTATTATTAAATAAGATATAATATGTCATATCAACACATAAAAGTGCAGAAATTATACAAAAAGTTTTAATCGGAAAATGAGAATATTCAATATTTTTTACTCATAACTTCTTGTGAAATGTCTGTTTTCAGCATTTTATGACTATATAAGGTATAATATGTTCAATCCACACATTAAAGTGCAGAAATTGTACCAAAAAACTCTAGATCGGAAAATACGATTATTTAATATTTTTTACACATTACTTCGTCTAGAATGTATGTTTTCAGCATTTTATGATTAAATTAGATATAATATGTCATATCAACACATAAAAGTGCAGGAATTGAAAAAATAAACTTTAAATCGGAAAATAAGATTATTTAATATTTTTTTCTCATACCTTCGTCTGAAATGTCTGTTTTCAGCATTTTATGACTAAATAAGGTATAATATGTCCAATCCACACATAAAAGTGCAGAAATTGAATAAAAAATTTAAATCGGAAAATGAGATTATTTTATATTTTTTACTCTTAACGTCGTCTAAATTGTCTGTTTTCAGCATTTTATGACTAAGTAATGTCTAATATGTTCAATCCACACATAAAAGTGCAGAAACTGAACAAAAAAAACTTTAGATCGGAAAATACGATTATTTAATATTTTTTACTCATAACTTCGTCTAGAATGTCTGTTTTCAGCATTTTATGATTAAATAAGATATAATATGTCATATCAACACATAAAATTGCCGCAATTGAAAAAAAACTTTAAATCGGAAAATAAGATTATTTAATATTTCTTAATCATAACTTCGTCTGAAATGTCTGTTTTCAGCATATTATGACTATATAAGATATAATATGTCCAATCAGCACATAAGAGTGCAGAGATTGAACGAAAACTTTGAATTGGAAAATGAGATTATTTAATATTTTTTTACTCATAACATCGTCTAAGTTGCCTGTTTTCAGAATTTTATGACTAAATAAGTTATATTATGTCCAATCCACACATAAAAGTGCAGAAATTTAACAAAAAACTTTAAATCGGAAAAATAGATTATTATTTTTTTTTACTCATAACTTCGTTTAAAATCTCTGTTTTCATCATTTCATGACTAAATAAGGTATAGTATCTCCAATCCACACATAAAAGTGCAAAAATTTAACAAAAACTTTAAATCGGAAAATGAGAATATTCAAAATTTTTTACTCATAACTTCATCTAAAATGTCTGTTTTCAGCATTTTATGACTAAATAATGTATAATATGTTCAATCCTCACATAAGAGTGCAGAAACTGAACAAAAAAAACTTTAGATCGGAAAATACGATTATTTAATATTTTTTACTCATAACTTAGTCTAGAATGTCTGTTTTCAGCATTTTATGATTAAATAAGATATAATATGTCATATCAACACATAAAATTGCCGCAATTGAAAAAAAACTTTAAATCGGAAAATAAGATTATTTAATATTTCTTAATCATAACTTCGTCTGAAAAGTTTGTTTTCAGCATATTATGACTATATAAGATATAATATGTCCAATCAGCACAAAAGAGTGCAGAGATTGAACGAAAACTTTAAATCGGAAAATGAGATTATTTAATATTTCTTTACTCATAACTTCGTCTAAATTGCCTGTTTTCAGAATTTAATGACTAAATAAGGTATATTATGTCCAATTCACACATAAAAGTGCAGAAATTTAACAAAAAACTTTAGATCGGAAAATGAGGATATCCATAATTTTTTACTCATAACTTCATCTAAAATGTCTGTTTTCAGCATTTTATGACTAAATAAGATATAATATGTCCAATCCACACATAAAAGTGCAGAAATTTAACAAAAACTTTAAATCGGAAAATGATATTATTCAATATTTTTTTACTCATTACTTCGTCTGAAATGTCTGTTTTCAGCATTTTGTGACTATATAAGATATGATATGTCCAATCACCACATAAGAGTGCAGAGATTGAACAAAAACTTTAAATCGGAAATTTAGATTATTTAATATTTTTTTACTCATAACTTCGTCTAAATTGCCTGTTTTCAGAATTGTATGACTAAATAAGTTATATTATGTCCAATCCACACATAAAAGTGCAGAAATTTAACAAAAAACTTTAAATCGGAAAATTAGATTATTATTTTTTTTTACTCATAACTTCGTTTAAAATCTCTGTTTTCATCATTTTATGACTAAATAAGGTATAGTATGTCCAATCCACACATAAAAGTGCAAAAATTTAGCAAAAACTTTAAATCGGAAATTGAGAATATTCAAAATTTTTTACTCATAACTTCATCTAAAATGTCTGTTTTCAGCATTTTATGACTAAATAGGATATAATATGTCCAATCCACACATAAAAGTGCAGAAATTTAACAAAAACTTTAAATCGGAAAATAATATTATTCAATATTTTTTTACTCATAACTTCGTCTGAAATGTCTGTTTTCAGCCTTTTATGACTATTTAAGGTATAATATGTCCAATCCACACATAAAAGTGCAGAAATTGAAAAAAAGACTTTAAATCTGAAAATACGATTATTTAATATTCTTTACTCATAACCTCGTCTAGAATGTCTGTTTTTAGCATTTTATTATTAAATAAGATATAATATGTCATATCAACACATAAAAGTGCAGAAATTATACAAAAACTTTTAATCGGAAAATGAGAATATTCAATATTTTTTACTCATAACTTCGTGTGAAATGTCTGTTTTCAGCATTTTATAACTAAATAAGGTATAATATGTCCAATCCACACATAAAAGTGAAGAAATTGTACCAAAAAACTCTAGATCGGAAATACGATTATTTAATATTTTTTACACATTACTTTGTCTAGAATGTCTGTTTTCAGCATTTTATGATTAAATTAGATATAATATGTCATATCAACACATGAAAGTGCAGGAATTGAAAAAATGAACTTTAAATCGGAAAATAAGATTATTTAATAATTTTTTCTCATACCTTCGTCTGAAATGTCTGTTTTCAGCATTTTATGACCTAATAAGGTATAATATGTACAATCCACACATAAAAGTGCAGAAATTGAACAAAAAATTTAAATCGGAAAATACGATTATTTAATATTTTTTACACATAACTTCGTCTAGAATGTCTGTTTTCAGCATTTTATGATTAAATAAGATATAATATGTCCAATCAGCACATAAGAGTGTAGAGATTGAACGAAAACTTTAAATCGGAAAATGAGATTATTCAATATTTCTTTACTCATAACTTCGTCTAAATTGCCTGTTTTCAGAATTTTATGACTAAATAAGGTATATTATATCCAATTCACACATAAAAGTGCAGAGATTTAACAAAAAACTTTAAATCGGAAAATTAGATTATTATTTTTTTTACTCATAACTTCGTTTAAAATCTCTGTTTTCATCATATCATGACTAAATAAGGTATAGTAAGTCCAAACCACACATAAAATTGCAGAAATTGAACAAAGAGACTTTAAATCTGAAAATACGATTATTTAATATTCTTTATTCATAACTTCGTCTAGAATGTCTGTTTTCAGCATTTTATGATTAAATTAGATATAATATGTCACATCAACACATAAAAGAGCAGGAAATGAAAAAATAAACTTTAAATCGGAAAATAAGATTATTTAATATTTTTTACTCAGAACTTCGTCTGAATTGTCTGGTTTCAGCATATTATGACTAAATAAGATATAATATGTCCAATCCGCACATAAGAGTACAGAAATTGAACAAAAACTTTAAATCGGAAAATGATAATATTCGAAATTTTTTACTCATAACTTCATCTAAAATGTCTGTTTTCAGCATTTTATGACTAAATAGGATATAATATGTCCAATCCACACATAAAAGTGCAGAAATTTAACAAAAACTTTAAATCGGAAAATAATATTATTCAATATTTTTCTACTCATAACTTCGTCTGAAATGTCTGTTTTCAGCATTTTATGTCTAATTAAGGTATAATATGTCCAATCCACACATAAAAGTGCAGAAATTGAACAAAAAGACTTTAAATCTGAAAATACGATTATTTAAATTTCTTTACACATAACTTCTTCTAGAATGTCTATTTTCAGCATTTTATTATTAAATAAGATATAATATGTCATATCAACACATAAATGTGCAGAAATTGAAGAAAAAATCTTTAAATCTGAAAATACGATTATTTAATATTTTTTTCCCTCAACTTCGTCTAAAATGTCTTTTTTCAGCATTTTATCACTAAATAAGTTAAAGTATGTCCAATCCACACATGGAGGTGCAGCAATTTAAAATATAAAACGAGAAATAAGATTATTCAATATTTTGTTACACATAACTTCGTCTAGAATATCTGTTTTCAGCATTTTATGATTAAATTAGATATAATATGTCACATCAACACATAAAAGTGCAGGGATTGAAAAAATAAAGTTTAAATCGGAAATTGAGATTATTTAATATTTTTTACTCATAACTTCGTCTAAATTGTCTGTTTTTAGAGATTTATGACTATATAAGGTATAATATGTTCAATCCACACATAAAAGTGCAGAAATTTAACAAAAACTTTAATTTGGAAAATGAGAATATTCAATATTTTTTACTCATAACTTCGTCAAAAGGGTCTGTTTTCAGCATTTTATGATTAAATAAGATATAATATGTCATATCAACAGATAAAAGTGCAGAAATTAAAAAAATAAACATTAAATCGGAAAATAAGATTATTTAATATTTTTTTCTCATAACTTCGTCTAAAATGTCTTTTTTCAGCATTTTATCACTAAATAAGGTATAATATGCCGAATCCACACATAAAAGTGCAGAAATTGAACAAAAAACTTTAAATCGGAAAATAAGATTATTTAATAATTTTTACTCATAACTTCGTCTGAAATGTCTGTTTTCAGCATTTTATCACTAAATAAGTTAAAGTATGTCCAATCCACACATGGAGGTGCAGCAATTTAAAATAAAAAACGAGAAATAAGATTATTCAATATTTTTTTACACATAACATCGTCTAGAATGTCTGTTTTCAGCATTTTATGATTGAATTAGATATAATATGTCACATCAACACTTGAAAGTGCAGGAATTGAAAAAATAAACTTTAAATCGGAAAATAAGATTATTTAATAATTTCTTCTCATACCTTCGTCTGAAAAGTCTGTTTTCATCATTTCATGACTAAATAAGGTATAGTATGTCCAATCCACACATAAAGGTGCAGAAATTTAACAAAAACTTTAAATCGGAAAATGAGAATATTCAAATTTTTTTACTCATAACTTCATCTAAAATGTATGTTTTCAGCATTTTATGATTAAATAAGATATAATATGTCATATCAACAGATAAAAGTGCAGAAATCAAAAAAATAAACATTAAATCGGAAAATATGATTATTTAATATTTTTTTCTCATAACTTCGTCTAAAATGTCTTTTTTCAGCATTTTATGACTAAATAACGTATAATATGCCGAATCCACACATAAAAGTGCAAAAATCGAACAAAAAACTTTAAATCGGAAAATAAGATTATTTAATATTTTTTACTCATAAGTTCGTCCGAAATGTCTGTTTTCAGCATTTTATGACTAAATAAGATATAATATGTCCAAGACGCACATAAGTGTGCAGGAATTGAACAAAAGCTTTAAATCGGAAAATGAGATTATTCAATATTTTTTACTCATAACTTCGTCTAAATTGCCTGTTTTCAGAATTTTATGACTAAATAAGGTATATTATGTCCAATCCACACATAAAAGTGCAGAAATTTAACAAAAAACTTTAAATCGGAAAATTAGATTATTATTATTTTTTTACTCATAACTTCGTCTAAAATCTCTGTTTTCATAATTTCATGACTAAATAAGGTATATTATGTCCAATCCACACATAAAAGTGCAGAAATTTAACAAAAACTTTAAATCGGAAAATAAGATTATTTAATATTTTTTACTCATAACTTCGTCTGAAATGTCTGTTTTCAGCATTTTATGACTAAATAAGATATAATATGTCCAAGACGCACATAAGTGTGCAGGAATTGAACATAAGCTTTAAATCGGAAAATGAGATTATTCAATATTTTTTACTCATAACTTCGTCTAAATTGCCTGTTTTCAGAAGTTTATGACTTAATAAGGTATATTATGTCCAATCCACACATAAAAGTGCAGAAATTTAACAAAAAACTTTAAATCGGAAAACTAGATTATTATTGTTTTCTTATTCATAACTTCGTCTAAAATCTCTGTTTTCATCATTTCATGACTAAATAAGGTATATTATGTCCAATCCACACATAAAAGTGCAGAAATTTAACAAAATATTTAAATCGGAAAATGAGAATATCCATATTTTTTTACTCATAACTTCATCTAAAATGTCTGTTTTCAGCATATTATGACTAAATAAGATATAATATGTCCAATCCACACATAAAAGTGCAGAAATTTAACAAAACTTTTAAATCGGAAAATGATATTATTCAATATTTTTTTACTCATTACTTCGTCTGAAATGTCTGTTTTCAGCATTTTGTGACTATATAAGATATGATATGTCCAATCACCACATAAGAGTGCAGAGATTGAACAAAAACTTTAAATCGGAAAATTAGATTATTTAATATTTTTTTACTCATAACTTCGTCTAAATTGCCTGTTTTCAGAATTTTATGACTAAATAAGTTATATTATGTCCAATCCACACATAAAAGTGCAGAGATTTAACAAAAAACTTTAAATCGGAAAATTAGATTATTATTTTTTTTACTCATAACTTCGTTTAAAATCTCTGTTTTCATCATTTCATGACTAAATAGGGTATAGTATGTCCAATCCACACATAAAAGTGCAGAAATTTAACAAAAAATTTAAATCGGAAAATGAGAATATTCAAAATTTTTTACTCATAACTTCATATAAAATGTCTGCTTTCAGCATTTTATGTTTAAATTGGATATAATATGTCCAATCCACACATAAAAGTGCAGAAATTTAACAAAAACTTTAAATCGTAACATAATATTATTCAATATTTTTTTACTCATAACTTCGTCTGAAATGTCTGTTACCAGCATTTTATGACTAATTAAGGTATAATTTGTCCAATCCACACATAAATGTGCAGAAATTGAACAAAAAGACTTTAAATCTGAAAATACGATTATTTAATATTCTTTACTCATAACTTCGTCTAGAATGTCTGTTTTCAGCATTTTATTATTAAATAAGATATATGTCATATCAACACATAAAAGTGCTGAAATTATACAAAAACTTTTAATCGGAAAATGAGAATATTCAATATTTTTTACTCATAACTTCGTGTGAAATGTCTGTTTTCAGCATTTTATGACTAAATAAGGTGTAATATGTCCAATCCAAACATAAAAGTGCAGAAATTGTACCAAAAAACTCTAGATCGGAAAATACGATTATTTAATATTTTTTACACATTACTTCGTCTAAAATGTCTCTTTTCAGCATTTTATGACTAAATAAGGTATAATATGTCCAATTCACAATTAAAAATGCAGAAATTGAACAAAAACTTAAAATCGGAAAATAAGACTATTTGTAATTTAAAGCTCTTATCTTGATCTAGAATGTCTATTTTCAGACTTTTATGACTAAATAATTTATAATATGTCCAATTTACAATAAAAAATGCAGAAATTGAACAAATACTTAAAATCGGAAAATAAGACTATTTGTAATTTAAAGCTCTTATCTTGGTCTAAAATGTCTATTTTCAGACTTTTATGACTAAATAAGTTATAATATGTCCAGTTCACACATAAAAGTGCAGAAATTGAACAAAAACTTAAAATCGGAAATAAGATTATTTCATATTTTTAGCTCATAACTTGGTCTAAAATGTCTGTTTTCAACAATTTATGACTAAATAAGTTATAATATGTCCATCCACACAAAAAAGTGTGGAAATTTAACAAAATCTTAAAATCGGAAAATAACATTATTTCTAATTTTTAGCTCATAACTTGGTCTAAAATGTTTGTTTTCAACATTTTATGAATAAATAAGTTATATTATTTTCAATTCACACATAAAAGTGCAGAAATAGAACAAAAACTTTAAATCGGAGAATAAGATTATTTCATATTTTTAGCTAATAACTTGATCTAAAATATCTGTTTTCAGCATTTTATGACTAAATAAGTTATAATATGTCCAGTCCACATATAAAAGTGTAGAAATTGAACAAAAACTTAAAGTCTGAAAATAAGATTATCACTAAATTTTAGATCTTAATTTGGTCTAAAATGTCTATTTTCAGAATTTTATGTCTAAATCAGTTATAATATGTCCAATTCACACATAAAAGTGCAGAAATTGAACAAAAACTTTAAATTGGAAAATAAGATTATTCAATATTTTTAGCTTATAACTTGGTCCAAAATGTCTGTTTTCAACATTTTATGACTAAATAAGTTATAATATGTCCAATTCACACATAAAAGTGCAGAAATTGAACAAAAACTTTAAATCGGAAAATAAGATTATTTCATATTTTTTTCATAATTTGGTCTAAAGTGTCTGTTTTCAGAATTTCATGACTATATAAGTTATAATATGTCCAATTCACCCATAAAACTGCAGAAATTGAACAAAAACTTTAAGTCGGAAAATAAGATTATTTCATATTTTTAGCTCATATTTTGTTCTAAAATGTCTGATTTCAGCATTTCATGACTATATAAGTTATAAAATGTCCAATCCACACATAAAAGTGCAGAAATTGAACAAAACTTGAAATCAGAAAATAAGATTTTTTCTAATATTTAGCTCATAACTTGGTCTGAAATGATCTGTTTTCAACATTTTATGACTAAATAAGTTATAATATTTCCAGTCCACAATTAAAAGTGCAGAAATTGAACAGAAACTTAAAATCGGAAAATAAGATTATTTCATAGTTTTAGCTCTTAACTTGGTCTAAAATGTCTATTTTCAGAATTTTATGACTAAATAAGTTATAATATGTCCAATTCACAATTAAAAATTCAGAAATTGAACAAATACTTAAAATCGGAAAATAAGACTATTTGTAATTTAAAGCTCTTATCTTGGTCTAAAATGTCTATTTTCAGACTTTTATGACTAAATAAGTTATAATATGTCCAGTCCACAATTAAAAGTGCAGAAATTGAACAGAAACTTAAAATCGGAAAATAAGATTATTTCTAATTTTTAGCTCATAACTTGGTCTAAAATGTCTGTTTTCAACATTTTATGACTAAATAAGTTATAATATGCCCAATTCACACATAAAAGTGCAGAAATTGAACAAAAACTTTAAATCGGAAAATAAGATTATTTCATATTTTTTTCACAATTTGGTCTAAAGTGTCTGTTTTCAGAATTTCATGACTATATAAGTTATAATATGTCCAATTCACTTTGCAGAAATTGAACAAAAACTTTAAGTCGGAAAATAAGATTATTTCATATTTTTAGCTCATATTTTGCTCTAAAATGTCTGATTTCAGCATTTCATGACTATATAAGTTATAAAATGTCCAATCCACACATAAAAGTGCAGAAATTGAACAAAACTTGAAATCAGAAAATAAATTTTTTTCTAATATTTAGCTCATAACTTGGTCTGTAATGATCTGTTTTCAACATTTTATGACTAAATAAGTTATAATATGTCCAGTCCACAATTAAAAGTGCAGAAATTGAACAGAAACTTAAAATCGGAAAATAAGATTATTTCATAGTTTTAGCTCTTAACTTGGTCTAAAATGTCTATTTTCAGAATTTTATGACTAAATAAGTTGTAATATGTCCAATCCACACATAAAAGTGCAGAAATTGAACAAAAACTTTAAATCGGAAATTAAGATTATTTCATATTTTTTTCATAACTTGGTCTAAAGTGTCTGTTTTCAGAATTTCATGACTATATAAGTTATAATAAGTCCAATTCACTCATAAAAGTGCAGAAATTGAACAAAAACTTAAAATCGGAAAATAAGATTATTTCATATTTTTAGCTCATAACTTGGTCTAAAATATCTGTTTTCAGCATTTTATGACTAAATAAGTTATAATATGTCCAGTCCACACATAAAAGTGTAGAAATTGAACAAAAACTTAAAATCGGAAAATAAGATTATTTCTAATTTTTAGCTCTTAACTTGGTCTAAGATGTCTGTTTTCAGAATTTTATGACTAAATAAGTTATAATATGTCCAATTCACACATAAAAGTGCAAAAAGTGCAGAGATTGAACAAAAACTTTAAATCGGAAAATAAGATTATTTAATATTTTTTACTCAGAACTTCGTCTGAATTGTCTGGTTTCAGCATATTATGACTAAATAAGATATAATATGTCCGATCCGCACATAAGAGTACAGAAATTGAACAAAAACTTTAAATCGGAAAATGATAATATTCGAAATTTTTTACTCATAACTTCATCTAAAATGTCTGTTTTCAGCATTTTATGACTAAATAGGATATAATATGTCCAATCCACACATAAAAGTGCAGAAATTTAACAAAAACTTTAAATCGGAAAATAATATTATTCAATATTTTTCTACTCATAACTTCGTCTGAAATGTCTGTTTTCAGCATTTTATGTCTAATTAAGGTATAATATGTCCAATCCACACATAAAAGTGCAGAAATTGAACAAAAAGACTTTAAATCTGAAAATACGATTATTTAAATTTCTTTACACATAACTTCTTCTAGAATGTCTATTTTCAGCATTTTGTTATTAAATAAGATATAATATGTCATATCAACACATAAATGTGCAGAAATTGAAGAAAAAATCTTTAAATCTGAAAATACGATTATTTAATATTTTTTTCCCTCAACTTCGTCTAAAATGTCTTTTTTCAGCATTTTATCACTAAATGAGTTAAAGTATGTCCAATCCACACATGGAGGTGCAGCAATTTAAAATATAAAACGAGAAATAAGATTATTCAATATTTTGTTACACATAACTTCGTCTAGAATATCTGTTTTCAGCATTTTATGATTAAATTAGATATAATATGTCACATCAACACATAAAAGTGCAGGAATTGAAAAAATAAAGTTTAAATCGGAAAATAAGATTATTTAATATTTTTTACTCAAAACTTCGTCTGAATTGTCTGGTTTCAGCATATTATGACAAAATAAGATATAATATGTCCAATCCGCACATAAGAGTACAGAAATTGAACAAAAACTTTAAATCGGAAAATGAGATTATTTAATATTTTTTACTCATAACTTCGTCTAAATTGTCTGTTTTTAGAGATTTATGACTATATAAGGTATAATATGTTCAATCCACACATAAAAGTGCAGAAATTTAACAAAAACTTTAATTTGGAAAATGAGAATATTCAATATTTTCTACTCATAACTTCGTCAAAAGGGTCTGTTTTCAGCATTTTATGATTAAATAAGATATAATATGTCATATCAACAGATAAATGTGCAGAAATTAAAAAAATAAACATTAAATCGGAAAATAAGATTATTTAATATTTTTTTCTCATAACTTCGTCTAAAATGTCTTTTTTCAGCATTTTATCACTAAATAAGGTATAATATGCCGAATCCACACATAAAAGTGCAGAAATTGAACAAAAAACTTTAAATCGGAAAATAAGATTGTTTAATATTTTTTACTCATAACTTCGTCTGAAATGTCTGTTTTCAGCATTTTATCACTAAATAAGTTAAAATATGTCCAATCCACACATGGAGGTGCAGCAATTTAAAATAAAAAACGAGAAATAAGATTATTCAATATTTTTTTACACATAACATCGTCTAGAATGTCTGTTTTCAGCATTTTATGATTGAATTAGATATAATATGTCACATCAACACATAAAAGTGCAGGAATTGAAAAAATAAACTTTAAATCGGAAAATAAGATTATTTAATAATTTCTTCTCATACCTTCGTCTGAAAAGTCTGTTTTCATCATTTCATGACTAAATAAGGTATAGTATGTCCAATCCACACATAAAGGTGCAGAAATTTAACAAAAACTTTAAATCGGAAAATGAGAATATTCAAATTTTTTTACTCATAACTTCATCTAAAATGTATGTTTTCAGCATTTTATGATTAAATAAGATATAATATGTCATATCAACAGATAAAAGTGCAGAAATCAAAAAAATAAACATTAAATCGGAAAATATGATTATTTAATATTTTTTTCTCATAACTTCGTCTAAAATGTCTTTTTTCAGCATTTTATGACTAAATAACGTATAATATGCCGAATCCACACATAAAAGTGCAAAAATTGAACAAAAAACTTTAAATCGGAAAATAAGATTATTTAATATTTTTTACTCATAAGTTCGTCTGAAATGTCTGTTTTCAGCATTTTATGACTAAATAAGATATAATATGTCCAAGACGCACATAAGTGTGCAGGAATTGAACAAAAGCTTTAAATCGGAAAATGAGATTATTCAATATTTTTTACTCATAACTTCGTCTAAATTGCCTGTTTTCAGAATTTTATGACTAAATAAGGTATATTATGTCCAATCCACACATAAAAGTGCAGAAATTTAACAAAAAACTTTAAATCGGAAAATTAGATTATTATTATTTTTTTACTCATAACTTCGTCTAAAATCTCTGTTTTCATAATTTCATGACTAAATAAGGTATATTATGTCCAATCCACACATAAAAGTGCAGATATTTAACAAAAAACTTTAAATCGGAAAATTAGATTATTATTGTTTTCTTATTCATAACTTCGTCTAAAATCTCTGTTTTCATCATTTCATGACTAAATAAGGTATATTATGTCCAATCCACACATAAAAGTGCAGAAATTTAACAAAATATTTAAATCGGAAAATGAGAATATCCATAATTTTTTACTCATAACTTCATCTAAAATGTCTGTTTTCAGCATATTATGACTAAATAGGATATAATATGTCCAATCCACACATAAAAGTGCAGAAATTTAACAAAACTTTTAAATCGGAAAATGATATTATTCAATATTTTTTTACTCATTACTTCGTCTGAAATGTCTGTTTTCAGCATTTTGTGACTATATAAGATATGATATGTCCAATCACCACATAAGAGTGCAGAGATTGAACAAAAACTTTAAATCGGAAAATTAGATTATTTAATATTTTTTTACTCATAACTTCGTCTAAATTGCCTGTTTTCAGAATTTTATGACTAAATAAGTTATATTATGTCCAATCCACACATAAAAGTGCAGAAATTTAACAAAAAACTTTAAATCGGAAAATTAGATTATTATTTTTTTTACTCATAACTTCGTTTAAAATCTCTGTTTTCATCATTTCATGACTAAATAGGGTATAGTATGTCCAATCCACACATAAAAGTGCAGAAATTTAACAAAAAATTTAAATCGGAAAATGAGAATATTCAAATTTTTTTACTCATAACTTCATATAAAATGTCTGCTTTCAGCATTTTATGTTTAAATTGGATATAATATGTCCAATCCACACATAAAAGTGCAGAAATTTAACAAAAACTTTAAATCGTAACATAATATTATTCAATATTTTTTTACTCATAACTTCGTCTGAAATGTCTGTTTTCAGCATTTTATGACTAATTAAGGTATAATATGTCCAATCCACACATAAAAGTGCAGAAATTGAACAAAAAGACTTTAAATCTGAAATTACGATTATTTAATATTCTTTACTCATAACTTCGTCTAGAATGTCTGTTTTCAGCATTTTATTATTAAATAAGATATATGTCACATCAACACATAAAAGTGCTGAAATTATACAAAAACTTTTAATCGGAAAATGAGAATATTCAATATTTTTTACTCATAACTTCGTGTGAAATGTCTGTTTTCAGCATTTTATGACTAAATAAGGTGTAATATGTCCAATCCACACATAAAAGTGCAGAAATTGTACCAAAAAACTCTAGATCGGAAAATACGATTATTTAATATTTTTTACACATTACTTCGTCTAAAATGTCTCTTTTCAGCATTTTATGACTAAATAAGGTATAATATGTCCAATTCACAATTAAAAATGCAGAAATTGAACAAAAACTTAAAATTGGAAAATAAGACTATTTGTAATTTAAAGCTCTTATCTTGGTCTAAAATGTCTATTTTCAGACTTTTATGACTAAATAAGTTATAATATGTCCAATTTACAATTAAAAATGCAGAAATTGAACAAATACTTAAAATCGGAAAATAAGACTATTTGTAATTTAAAGCTCTTATCTTGGTCTAAAATGTCTATTTTCAGACTTTTATGACTAAATAAGTTATAATATGTCCAGTTCACACATAAAAGTGCAGAAATTGAACAAAAACTTAAAATCGGAAATAAGATTATTTCATATTTTTAGCTCATAACTTGGTCTAAAATGTCTGTTTTCAACAATTTATGACTAAATAAGTTATAATATGTCCATCCACAAAAAAAGGGTGGAAATTTAACAAAAACTTAAAATCGGAAAATAAGATTATTTCTAATTTTTAGCTCATAACTTGGTCTAAAATGTTTGTTTTCAACATTTTATGAATAAATAAGTTATATTATTTTCAATTCACACATAAAAGTGCAGAAATAGAACAAAAACTTTAAATCGGAGAATAAGATTATTTCATATTTTTAGCTTATAACTTGATCTAAAATATCTGTTTTCAGCATTTTATCACTAAATAAGTTATAATATGTCCAGTCCACATATAAAAGTGTAGAAATTGAACAAAAACTTAAAGTCTGAAAATAAGATTATCTCTAAATTTTAGATCTTAATTTGGTCTAAAATGTCTATTTTCAGAATTTTATGTCTAAATCAGTTATAATATGTCCAATTCACACATAAAAGTGCAGAAATTGAACAAAAACTATAAATTGGAAAATAAGATTATTTCTAATTTTTAGCTCATAACTTGGTCTAAAATGTCTGTTTTCAACATTTTATGACTAAATAAGTTATAATATGCCCAATTCACACATAAAAGTGCAGAAATTGAACAAAAACTTTAAATCGGAAAATAAGATTATTTCATATTTTTAGCTCATATTTTGTTCTAAAATGTCTGATTTCAGCATTTCATGACTATATAAGTTATAAAATGTCCAATCCACACATAAAAGTGCAGAAATTGAACAAAACTTGAAATCAGAAAATAAGATTATTTCATAGTTTTAGCTCTTAATTTGGTCTAAAATGTCTATTTTCAGAATTTTATGACTAAATAAGTTATAATATGTCCAATTCACAATTAAAAATGCAGAAATTGAACAAAAACTTTAAATCGGAAATTAAGATTATTTCATATTTTTTTCATAACTTGGTCTAAAGTGTCTGTTTTCAGAATTTCATGACTATATAAGTTATAATAAGTCCAATTCACTCATAAAAGTGCAGAAATTGAACAAAAACTTAAAATCGGAAAATAAGATTATTTCATATTTTTAGCTCATAACTTGGTCTAAAATATCTGTTTTCAGCATTTTATGACTAAATAAGTTATAATATGTCCAGTCCACACATAAAAGTGTAGAAATTGAACAAAAACTTAAAATCGGAAAATAAGATTATTTCTAATTTTTAGCTCTTAACTTGGTCTAAGATGTCTGTTTTCAGAATTTTATGACTAAATAAGTTATAATATGTCCAATTCACACATAAAAGTGCAGAGATTGAACAAAAACTTTAAATCGGAAAATAAGATTATTTCATATTTTTAGTTTATAACTTGGTCTAAAATATCTGTTTTCAGCATTTTATGACTAAATAAGTTATATTATGTCCAGTCCACACATAAAAGTGCAGAAATGGAATAAAAACTTAAAATCGGAAAATAAGATTATTTCTAATTTTTAGCTCTTAACTTGGTCTAAAATATCTATTTTCAGAATTTTATGACTAAATAAGTTATAATATTGTAACGTGCAAAGGGGAACAGCCGCCGGTATTGGCTACAAAGTAGCGGCATCCGTTTGAAGTATGCGCGCGATATATGCTGTGGTTGGACATACCAAATGCGGCGTCAACAAAGAGAGCGACGGCGTATAGTGGCGGCTTCTGGTCTTTGATACCGAATGCTCTGGATCCTTTATCGGGTATATATATATGGGAGAATTTTCGGCAAGAAGACAGAATGAAAAAGGCAGTGTGAATAAATAGAATAGTCCGACTAAGTTAGAGAGAATATAGTAAAGTTAAGTTGTAATTTATATTATCTTGAGTGTAAATAAAGTTAATTTAATAACTCTAAATTAGTCTCACTTATCTGCGACCCCGCATACGCAACAATTTGGTGTTAGAAGAGGGATAAGTGAGTGAAGAGGCTTTTGTCTGTGGTAAACACCCGAAAGCAGACAGAAAAAATGGAAGAACAACTAACTAAGTTATTCTCCGATTTTTCGAGAAGACAAGAAGAATTACGACAACAAGAAAAGAAAGAAGAAGAGGAGCGAAGGCTGCGAGAAGAACAGAAAAAGGAAGAACAACTAATTAAGGTACTCTCCGATTTTTCGAGAAAACAAGATGAGCTACGACAACAAGAAAAGGAAGAACAAGAGGTACGACGACAACAAGAAAAGAAAGAAGAAGAGGTACGGCGACAGAGAGATTTCGAACAGATTGCAGGATTGTTCCGAAATGTCCATCAAGAAATCGATAACGTTAAACAAGAAGTTCGAGAAGAAATTGGGACAGTTCGAGAAGAGTTTGAGGAGAAGTACCGAAAACTAGAGAAAGAAGTGAAGAAAATTCGAGATACCAACCAAGAAGAAAGTAGCAAATTGGACACGTCGGCGATCACAACAGCCAATGAAAAACTTAAGCCACCAACGTTTGACGGCGAAATATCCTGGGCTATGTACAAACATCAGTTTGAGGCTGCAGCTAATGCAAATAGATGGGATCAGCAGCAGAAAGCAACGGCGTTGGTATTGGCTTTGCGAGGAAAGGCGCTTGAAATACTTCAAAACATTCCTGAAGCCAAATAAAACTGATTATTTGGCTGTTGCGGGCGCCTTAGAACTAAGATACGGCAACAAATATCTTAGCCAAGTGTATCAGAGCCAGTTGAAGAGTAGAATTCAAGGTTCAACGGAGTCACTGCAGGAATTCAGCAGTAGCATTGAGAGCATGGTACGACTGGCTTATCCACAGGCCCCAGATGAATTCATTGAGCAAATTATTGTCCAGTACTTCATTGATGGAGTTCGAGATATCGATATGCAGCAAGCGTTGAGACTAAGTAGGCATAACACCTTAGCCGAAACAGTTGTCCAGGCACTGGAATACGAAGCTGCCAAAAACGCATCTATGAATCGTCGCAGCAAATTAAAAGAAGTCAGGGTGTCAGACGAACCATAAGACAATGCAGATTTCTTTAAGAAGTTGGAGGCGATGATCCAGAAATTTTGCTCTCTAGGAAGCAAGGAGTCTGGATATAGAAAAGTGATTAAATGTTACAATTGCAACCGAGAGGGACATATAAGTAGAAACTGCAGGCGACGACCCAGATCTGAAGAACGAAATGTTCAGAGAGAGAATACCCGACTTCAGGAAAACTCCACCTCGCCAGTGTAGGGGGGCGAACGCTGGCGACCACTGATTATCAAGCCCCCAAGTTACATTTGTGCTCCATCAAGAAGAGCTGTGAGAGCCTCGTTGTCCAAGGTTTTATCAACGGCAAGAAATGTGATTTGACCATCGACACGGGGGCAACAAGGTCAGTGGTACGCCCCGACATGGTTTCCAAAGAATCTATCGTGCAGCACAACATCAAGCCAATACTGGAAACTGCAAAAGGAGATTTGATAAATGTTTTTGGAGAGACCACCACCACTTTAGAAATTGGCAATGCACAATTAAAGATTAATGCAATCGTGGCTGACATAGTGGATGAATTTATAGTAGGCTTAGATGTTTTGGATACCTTCAATTTTATCACAGTGGACTTTAAAAACAGAATGTTGAGAGTGGGCAACGAGGAAATATTTTTCTCAGCATCTTCGAACAAGAACTGTCCTATTAAAATAATCGTCACCGAAGATACGCGAATACCTGGAAATAGTGAGAAGATCGTGAAGGCGCACCTAGAAAAACAACTGGAAGGAGTTAACACTATGGTTTTTGAACCAAACGAGAACAAAGAGAACGGGGCTCTTTTGGCTAGGTGCTTAGTTAATTCCAACGACACTATTCCAGTGAGGGTAGCCAATCTATCAGTAAACAGAATGACATTTAAGAAAGGGGAAGTAATCGGTACCTGTTCGCCAGTCTCCCGGGTAACAAGATGTGAGCAAGAGGAACCCGTCTCAAAAGATGTACATTTGTCCCAAGAGCTAATGGAGAGTTTCAAGAAGACCTGGAAACATCTTAGCGAACAGGAAAAGAAAAAGGCCATCGAGTTTGTAAGGCAAGAAGCTGATGTTTTCGTGCAAGGAAAAATTACAGGGCGAACGAATTTAGTCGAACATCGGATCAATACGGGAAATGCTGTACCTATTCGCCAACCTCCACGAAGACTTCCTTTCGTAAAACAACAGCAAGTTAACACCATGGTTCTAGAAATGCTGAAGGATGGTGTCATAGAAGAATCCAGCAGTCCTTGGTCATCACCAGTTGTGCTGGTGACGAAAAAGGATGGTTCGACGAGGTTCTGTGTGGATTACAGGAGGTTAAATGATGTTACGAAGAAGGACAGCTACCCATTACCCCGAATTGACGATACCTTAAATACCTTAGCCGGATCCAGGTGGTTCTCAACTCTTGACCTGAAAAGTGGATATTGGCAGGTAGAGCTAAACAAAGACGATAAAGAGAAAACGGCATTTACTACATTTATGTAATGCGCCTGCCACTTTTGAAAGGTTAATGGAATTAGTTCTGCGAGGACTAACTTGGGAAACGTGCCTGGTGTACTTGGATGATGTAATGGTGATTGGCAAAGATTTCGACGAACATCAATCGAATCTGAAGAAAGTATTCGCTAGGATCCGAAGTGCTAATCTCCAGCTGAATCCAAAGAAATGCGTTCTATTCCAGGAAAAAGTCAACTTTCTCGGACATGTCGTATCATCGAAAGGAATTGAGACCGATCCAGAAAAAGTTCAAGCAGTGCGAGATTGGCCCAGACCAAAGAACAAGCACGAAGTCAGAAGCTTTTTGGGACTCAGCAGTTACTACCGCCGATTTGTTAAAGATTTTGGGAAAATTGCGAAGCCAATACATCAATTAACCGAAAAGAACTCCCACTTTGACTGGTCACCAGAATGTCAACAGTCGTTTCTTGAGCTGAAAAACCGGTTGACTACTGCTCCTGTTCTTGCATATCCCTTGGACGAAGGATTGTTCGTGTTAGACACTGACGCTTCACAAAGTGGAATAGGAGCTGTTCTTTCCCAAATACAGGATGGCGAAGAAGCTGTAATTGGATATTTCAGCAAAACGTTGGGAAAGGCAAAGCGAAACTACTGTGTGACCCGGAAGGAGCTGCTAGCGGTTGTACGATCCATAGAGCATTACCACAGTTTTCTCTATGGACGGAAATTCTTAGTAAGAACAGACCACTCTGCACTACAGTGGCTGCTGAATTTCAAAAATCCGGAGGGACAGATACCGCGTTGGCTGGAGAAACTGCAGAGTTACGACTTTCAAATTAAACACCGAAAAGGAAGAAGTCACGCCAACGCTGACAGTTTGTGACGAAGACCTTGTGGCAGTTCTTGTAAATTCTGTCAGAGGCAGGAACAAAGAGAAATAGCCAAGGATGTTGTACATCTCCAACAAATGCAGATTAGGAATAAGGAAACGGAAAATACCGACGAAATCACCAGAGACAACTTTAGAAGAGAACAAATCGCCGACAAAGATTTGACGATAGTACGGGGCTGGCTAGACCAAAAGCGACGACCTGAGTGGCAAGAAATATCCAGATTTGATCAGACAGTCAAGGGATACTGGGCTCTGTGGGATTCGTTATGCTTACGAGATGACTTGATCACTTGTAAATGGGAAAGTCCAGATGGTAGAAGCATTGTGTATCAAACCGTTGTACCCCGAACAATGGTAGCTGAAGTATTTCGTGAACTGCATGGCAGTCGCAGTGGAGGCCATTTTGGAGTAAATAGAACATTGGCACGTGTGAAAGAGCGGTATTATTGGATCAACTGACGAAGAGATGTGGAAGAATGGTGCAGAAGATGTGACCTCTGTGCTTCTAAGAAGGGTCCGAAGACACGATCCCGAGGGAAAATGAAGCAGTATCTGTCAGGTGAACCTTGGGAAAGAATTGCGGTGGACATTGCAGGACCATTCCCTACGACAGATTCTGGAAATAAGTACATCATGGTTGCCATGGACTATTTCTCGAAGTGGCCAGAAGTAGTGCCGATGCCGAATCAGGAAGCAGTTACAGTGGCCGAAGCCCTTCTGGAAAACGTGATTTCCAGACACGGAGTACCCTTGGAGCTACATACCGATCAAGGTAGAAATTTTGAATCCGAAGTATGGACGCAGTTAATGAGGTTGCTGGGGATACGGAAAACACGAACAACCCCACCTCATCCACAGTCAGATGGAATGGTTGAGAGGCACAATAGGACCATCAATCAATACCTCTCACTCTTTGTGGATGAGCACCAACGTAACTGGGATAAACTGGTACATCTCTTTCTTCTGGCCTACCGAAGTTCCCAGCATGAATCTACTGGCTATACACCAGCGATGCTCTTGTCTGGAAGAGAAATGACGCTCCCCGTAGATCTGATGTTTGGCAGACCATCAGCCGACGATCATGAAGAAGTGTCTCTTCCACATTATGTAGCTGACCTACAGGAGCGACTTAGAGTGGTCCATGATTTTGCCAGACAAAAGCTTCAGTTGAAGAGCGACAAAATGAAGATGAGACTTGACAAAAGGCAGTCATTAAACTCTTTTAATGAAGGCGATGCAGTTTGGTTGTACCAGCCACAGCGAAGGAGAGGATTAAGTCCGAAGTTGCAAAGACCTTGGGAAGGACCATATCGCATTGTCAAAAAGATTAATGACTTGGTGTACAGGATCCAACTTTCGCCAAGAGCCAAGCCAAAAGTGGTGCACGTGGAAAGACTGAGTCCGTATCGAGGAGATAATCCACCGGTCTGGAGGCAAACGGAAGATGCTGTTCGAGGCGAACAGCTTTAAGGGAGGGAGCAGTGTAACGTGCAAAGGGGAACAGCCGCCGGTATTGGCTACAAAGTAGCGGCATCCGTTTAAAGTAAGCGCGCGATATATGTTGTGGTTGGAAATACCAAAAGCGGCGTTAACAAAGAGAGCGACGGCAGCAGTCGGCGTCTTCTCTTAAGCTGCCGACAAACGAATTTCGAGAAGCGTATAGTGGCGGCTTCTGGTCTTTGATACCGAATGCTCTGGATCCTTTATCGGGTATATATATGGGAGAATTTTCGGCAAGAAGACAGAATGTAAAAGGCAGTGTGAATAAACAGAATAGTCCGAGTAAGTTAGAGAGAATATAGTAAAGTTAATTTGTAATTTATATTATTTTGAGTGTAAATAAAGTTAATTTAATAACTCTAAATTAGTCTCACTTATCTGCGAACCCGCATACGCAACAATATGTTCAATCCACACATAAAAGTGCAGAAACTGAACAAAAGAACTTTAGATCGGAAAATACGATTATTTAATATTTTTTACTCATAACTTCGTCTAGAATGTCTGTTTTCAGCATTTTATGATTAAATAAGATATAATATGTCATATCAACACATAAAATTGCCGCAATTGAAAAAAAACTTTAAATCGGAAAATAAGATTATTTAATATTTCTTACTCATAACTTCGTCTGAAATGTCTGTTTTCAGCATATTATGACTATATAAGATATAATATGTCCAATCAGCACATAAGAGTGCAGAGATTGAACAAAAGCTTTAAATCGGAAAATGAGATTATTTAATATTTTTTTACTCATAACTTCGTCTAAATTGCCTGTTTTCAGAATTTTATGACTAAATAAGGTATATTATGTCCAATTCACACATACAAAGTGCAGAAATTTAACAAAAAACTTTAAATCGGAAAATTAGATTATTATTTTTTTTACTCATAACTTCGTTTAACATCTCTGTTTTCATCATTTCATGACTAAATAAGGTATAGTATGTCCAAACCACACATAAAAGTGCAGAAATTGAATAAAGAGACTTTAAATCTGAAAATACGATTATTTAATATTCTTTATTCATAACTTCGTCTAGAATGTCTGTTTTCAGCATTTTATGATTAAATTAGATATAATATGTCACATCAACACATAAAAGTGCAGGAATTGAAAAAATAAACTTTAAATCGGAAAATAAGATTATTTAATATTTTTTACTCAAAACTTCGTCTGAATTGTCTGGTTTCAGCATATTATGACTAAATAAGATATAATATGTCCAATCCGCACATAAGAGTACAGAAATTGAACAAAAACTTTAAATCCGAAATTGAGATTATTTAATATTTTTTACTCATAACTTCGTCTAAATTGTCTGTTTTTAGAATTTTATGACTATATAAGGTATAATATGTTCAATCCACACATAAAAGTGCAGAAATTTAACAAAAACTTTTATTTGGAAAATGAGAATATTCAATATTATTTACTCATAACTTCGTCAAAAATGTCTGTTTTCAGCATTTTATGATTAAATAAGATATAATATGTCATATCAACAGATAAAAGTGCAGAAATTAAAAAAATAAACTTTAAATCGGAAAATAAGATTATTTAATAATTTCTTCTCATACCTTCGTCTGAAAAGTCTGTTTTCATCATTTCATGACTAAATAAGGTATAGTATGTCCAATCCACACATAAAGGTGCAGAAATTTAACAAAAACTTTAAATCGGAAAATGAGAATATTAAAAATTTTTTACTCATAACTTCATCTAAAATGTCTGTTCTCAGCATTTTATGATTAAATAAGATATAATATGTCATATAAACAGATAAAATTGCAGAAATTAAAAAAATAAAAATTAAATCGGAAAATATGATTATTTAATATTTATTTCTCATAACTTCGTCTAAAATGTCTTTTTACAGCATTTTATGACTAAATAAGGTATAATATGCCGAATCCACACATAAAAGTGCAGAAATTGAACAAAAAACTTTAAATCGGAAAATATGATTATTTAATATTTTTTACTCATAACTTCGTCTGAAATGTCTGTTTTCAGCATTTTATGACTAAATAAGATATAATATGTCCAAGACGCACATAAGTGTGCAGGAATTGAACAAAAGCTTTAAATCGGAAAATGAGATTATTCAAAATTTTTTACTCATAACTTCGTCTAAATTGCCTGTTTTCAGAATTCTATGACTAAATAAGGTATATTATGTCCAATCCACACATAAAAGTGCAGAAATTTAACAAAAACTTTAAATCGGAAAATGAGAATATTCAAAATTTTGTACTCATAACTTCATCTAAAATGTCTGTTTTCAGCATTTTATGACTAAGTAAGGTATAATATGCCGAATCCACACATAAAAGTGCAGAAATTGAACAAAAAACTTTAAATCGGAAAATAAGATTATTTAATATTTTTTACTCATAACTTCGTCTGAAATGTCTGTTTTCAGCATTTTATGACTAAATAAGATATAATATGTCCAAGACGCACATAAGTGTGCAGGAATTGAACAAAAGCTTTAAATCGGAAAATGAGATTATTCAATATTTTTTACTCATAACTTCGTCTAAACTGCCTATTTTCAGAATTTTATGACTAAATAAGGTATATTATGTCCAATCCATACATAAAAATGCAGAAATTTACCAAAAAACTTTAAATCGGAAAATTAGATTATTATTATTTTTTTAATCATAACTTCGTCTAAAATCTCTGTTTTCATCATTTCATGACTAAATAAGGTATATTATGTCCAATCCACACATAAAAGTGCAGAAATTTAACAAAAACTTTAAATCGGAAAATGAGAATATCCATAATTTTTTACTCATAACTTCATCTAAAATGTCTGCTTTCAGCATTTTATGACTAAATAAGATATAATATGTCCAATCCACACATAAAAGTGCAGAAATTTAACAAAAACTTTAAATCGGAGAATGATATTATTCAATATTTTTTTACTCATTACTTCGTCTGAAATGTCTGTTTTCAGCATTTTGTGACTATATAAGATATGATATGTCCAATCACCACATAAGAGTGCAGAGATTGAACAAAAACTTTAAATCGGATAATTAGATTATTTAATATTTTTTTACTCATAACTTCGTCTAAATTGCCTGTTTCCAGAATTTTATGACTAAATAAGTTATATTATGTCCAATCCACACATAAAAGTGCAGAAATTTAACAAAAAACTTTAAATCGGAAAATTAGATTATTATTTTTTTTTACTCATAACTTCGTTTAAAATCTCTGTTTTCATCATTTCATGACTAAATAAGGTATAGTATGTCCAATCCACACATAAAAGTGCAGAAATTTAACAAAAACTTTAAATCGGAAAATGAGAATATTCAAAATTTTTTACTCATAACTTCATCTAAAATGTCTGTTTTCAGCATTTTATGACTAAATAGGATATAATATGTCCAGTCCACACATAAAAGTGCAGAAATTTAACAAAAATTTAAATCGGAAAATAATATTATTCAATATTTTTTTACTCATAACTTCGTCTGAAATGTCTGTTTTCAGCATTTTATGACTAATTAAGGTATAATATGTCCAATCCACACATAAAAGTGCAGAAATTGAACAAAAAGACTTTAAATCTGAAAATACGATTATTTAATATTCTTTACTCATAACTTCGTCTAGAATGTCTGTTTTCAGCATTTTATTATTAAATAAGATATAATATGTCATATCAACACATAAAAGTGTAGAAATTATACAAAAACTTTTAATCGGAAAATGAGAATATTCAATATTTTTTACTCATAACTTCGTGTGAAATGTCTGTTTTCAGCATTTTATGACTAAATAAGATATAATATGTCCAATACACACATAAAAGTGCAGAAATTGTACCAAAAAACTCTAGATCGGAAAATACGATTATTTAATATTTTTTACACATTACTTCGTCTAGAATGTCTGTTTTCGGCATTTTATGATTAAATTAGATATAATATGTCATATCAACACATAAAAGTGCAGGAATTGAAAAAATTAACTTTAAATCGGAAAATAATATTATTTAATAATTTTTTCTCATACCTTCGTCTGAAATTTCTGTTTTCAGCATTTTATGACTAAATAAGGTATAATATGTCCAATCCACACTTAAAAGTGCAGAAATTGAACAAAAAATTTAAATCGGAAAATGAGATTATTTTATATTTTATACTCTTAACGTCGTCTAAATTGTCTGTTTTCAGCATTTTATGACTAAATAATGTATAATATGTTCAATCCACACATAAGAGTGCAGAAACTGAACAAAAAAACTTTAGATCGGAAAATACGATTATTTAATATTTTTTACTCATAACTTCGTCTAGAATGTCTGTTTTCAGCATTTTATGTTTAAATAAGATATAATATGTCATATCAACACATAAAATTGCCGCAATTGAAAAAAAACTTTAAATCGGAAAATAAGATTATTTAATATTTCTTACTCATAACTTCGTCTGAAATGTCTGTTTTCAGCATATTATAACTATATAAGATATAATATATCCAATCAGCACATAAGAGTGCAGAGATTGAACAAAAACTTTAAATCGGAAAATGAGATTATTTGATATTTTTTTACTCATAACTTCGTCTAAATTGCCTGTTTTCAGAATCTTATGACTAAATAAGGTATATTATGTCCAATTCACACATAAAAGTGCAGAAATTTAACAAAAAACTTTAAATCGGAAAATTAGATTATTATTTTTTTTACTCATAACTTCGTTTAAAATCTCTGTTTTCATCATTTCATGATTAAATTAGATATAATATGTCACATCAACACATAAAAGTGCAGGAATTGAAAAAATAAACTTTAAAACGGAAAATAAGATTATTTAATATTTTTTACTCAAAACTTCGTCTGAATTGTCTGGTTTCAGCATATTATGACTAAATAAGATATAATATGTCCAATCCGCACATAAGAGTACAGAAATTGAACAAAAACTTTAAATCGGAAATTGAGATTATTTAATATTTTTTACTCATAACTTCGTCTAAATTGTCTGTTTTCAGAATTTTATGACTAAATAATGTATAATATGTTCAATCCACACATAAAAGTGCAGAAACTGAACAAAAAAACTTTAGATCGGAAAATACGATTATTTAATATTTTTTACTCATAACTTCGTCTAGAATGTCTGTTTTCAGCATTTTATGATTAAATAAGATATATGTCATATCAACACATAAAATTGCCGCAATTGAAAAAAAACTTTAAATCGGAAAATAAGATTATTTAATATTTCTTACTCATAACTTCGTCTGAAATGTCTGTTTTCAGCATATTATAACTACATAAGATATAATATATCCAATCAGCACATAAGAGTGCAGAGATTGAACAAAAACTTTAATTCGGAAAATGAGATTATTTGATATTTTTTTACTCATAACTTCGTCTAAATTGCCTGATTTCAGAATTTTATGACTAAATAAGGTATATTATGTCCAATTCACACATAAAAGTGCAGAAATTTAACAAAAAACTTTAAATCGGAAAATTAGATTATTATTTTTTTTACTCATAACCTCGTTTAAAATCTCTGTTTTCATCATTTCATGATTAAATTAGATATAATATGTCTGGTTTCAGCATATTATGACTAAATAAGATATAATATGTCCAATCCGCACATAAGAGTACAGAAATTGAACAAAAACTTTAAATCGGAAATTGAGATTATTTAATATTTTTTACTCATAACTTCGTCTAAATTGTCTGTTTTCAGAATTTTATGACTATATAAGGTATAATATGTTCAATCCACACATAAAAGTGCAGAAATTTAACAAAAACTTTAATTTGGAAAATGAGATTATTCAATATTTTTTACTCATAACTTCGTCAAAAATGTCTGTTTTTAGCATTTTATGATTAAATAAGATATAATATGTCATATCAACAGATAAAAGTGCAGAAATTAAAAAAATAAACATTAAATCGGAAAATAAGATTATTTAATATTTTTTTCTCATAACTTCGTCTAAAATGTCTTTTTTCAGCATTTTATGACTAAATAAGGTATAATATGCCTAATCCACACATAAAAGTGCAGAAATTGAACAAAAAACTTTAAATCGGAAAATAAGATTATTTAATATTTTTTACTCATAACTTCGTCTGAAATGTCTGTTTTCAGCCTTTTATCACTAAATAAGTTAAAGTATGTCCAATCCACACATGGAGGTGCAGCAATTTAAAATAAAAAACGAGAAATAAGATTATTCAATATTTTTTTACGCATAACTTCGTCTAGAATATCCGTTTTCAGCATTTTATGATTAAATTAAATATGATATGTCACATAAAAGTGCAGGAATTGAAAAAATAAACTTTGAATCGGAAAATAAGATTATTTAATAATTTCTTCTCATACCTTCGTCTGAAAAGTCTGTTTTCATCATTTCATGACTAAATAAGGTATAGTATGTCGAATCCACACATAAAGGTGCAGAAATTTAACAAAAACTTTAAATCGGAAAATGAGAATTTTCAAAATTTTTTACTCATAACTTCATCTAAAATGTCTGTTTTCAGCATTTTATCACTAAATAAGTTAAAATCTGACCAATCCACACATGGAGGTGCAGCAATTCAAAAAAAACGAAAAATAAGATTATTTTATATTTTTCACTCATACCTTCGTCTGAAATATCTGTTTTCAGCATTTTATGACTAAATAAAGTATAATATGTCCCATCCACACATAAAAGTGCAGCAATTGAAAAAAGAACTTTAAATCGGAAAATAAGATTATTTAATATTTTTTACACATAACTTCGTCTGAAATGTCTGGTTTCAGCATTTTATGATTAAATAAGATATAATATGTCATATCAACACATAAAAGTGCAGAAATTGAACAAAAAATATTTCAATCTGAAAATACGATTATTTAATATTTTTTTCCCACAACTTTGTCTAAAATGTCTTTTTTCAGCATTTTATCACTAAATAAGTTAAAATATGTCCAATCCATATATGGAGGTGCAGCAATTTAAAAAAAAAACGAAAAATAAGATTATTTAATATTTTTTACTCAAACCTTCGTCTGAAATGTCTGTTTTCAGCATTTTATGACTAAATAAGATATAATATGTCCAAGACGCACATAAGTGTGCAGGAATTGAACAAAAGCTTTAAATCGGAAAATGAGATTATTCAATATTTTTTACTCATAACTTCGTCTAAAATGTCTGTTTTCAGCATTTTATGACTAAATAAGGTATAATATGCCGAATCCACACATAAAAGTGCAGAAATTGAACAAAAAACTTTAAATCGGAAAATAAGATTATTTAATATTTTTTACTCATAACTTCGTCTGGAATGTCTGTTTTCAGCATTTTATGACTAAATAAGATATAATATGTCCAAGACACACATAAGTGTGCCGGAATTGAACAAAAGTTTTAAATCGGAAAATGAGATTATTCAATATTTTTTACTCATAACATCGTCTAAAATCTCTGTTTTCATCATTTCATGACTAAATAAGGTATATTATGTCCAATCCACACATAAAAGTGCAGAAATTTAACAAAAACTTTAAATCGGAAAATGATATTATTCAATATTTTTTTACTCATTACTTCGTCTGAAATGTCTGTTTTCAGCATTTTGTGACTATATAGGATATGATATGTCCAATCACCACATAAGAGTGCAGAGATTGAACAAAAACTTTAAATCGGAAAATTAGATTATTTAATATTTTTTTACTCATAACTTCGTCTAAATTGCCTGTTTTCAGAATTTTATGACTAAATAAGATATAATATGTCCGATCCACACATAAAAGTGCAGAAATTTAACAAAAACTTTAAATCGGAAAATGAGAATATTCAAAATTTTTTACTCATACCTTCATCTAAAATGTCTGTTTTCAGCATTTTATGACTAAATAGGATATAATATGTCCAATCCACACATAAAAGTGCAGAAATTTAACAAAAACTTTAAATCGGAAAATGAGAATATTCAATATTTTTTACTCATAACTTCGAGTGAAATGTCTGTTTTCAGCATTTTATGACTAAATAAGGTATAATATGTCCAATCCACACATAAAAGTGCAGAAATTGTACCAAAAAACTCTAGATCGGAAAATACGATTATTTAATATTTTTTACACATTACTTCGTCTAGAATGTCTGTTTTCAGCATTTTATGATTAAATTAGATATAATATGTCATATCAACACATAAAAGTGCAGGAATTGAAAAAATAAACTTTAAATCGGAAAATAAGATTATTTAATAATTTTTTCTCATACCTTCGTCTGAAATGTCTGTTTTCAGCATTTTATGACTAAATAATGTATAATATGTCCAAGACGCACATAAGTGTGCAGGAATTGAACAAAAGCTTTAAATCGGAAAATGAGATTATTCAAAATTTTGTACTCATAACTTCATCTAAAATGTCTGTTTTCAGCATTTTATGACTAAGTAAGGTATAATATGCCGAATCCACACATAAAAGTGCAGAAATTGAACAAAAAACTTTAAATCGGAAAATAAGATTATTTAATATTTTTTACTCATAACTTCGTCTGAAATGTCTGTTTTCAGCATTTTATGACTAAATAAGATATAATATGTCCAAGACGCACATAAGTGTGCAGGAATTGAACAAAAGCTTTAAATCGGAAAATGAGATTATTCAATATTTTTTACTCATAACTTCGTCTAAACTGCCTATTTTCAGAATTTTATGACTAAATAAGGTATATTATGTCCAATCCATACATAAAAATGCAGAAATTTACCAAAAAACTTTAAATCGGAAAATTAGATTATTATTATTTTTTTAATCATAACTTCGTCTAAAATCTCTGTTTTCATCATTTCATGACTAAATAAGGTATATTATGTCCAATCCACACATAAAAGTGCAGAAATTTAACAAAAACTTTAAATCGGAAAATGAGAATATCCATAATTTTTTACTCATAACTTCATCTAAAATGTCTGCTTTCAGCATTTTATGACTAAATAAGATATAATATGTCCAATCCACACATAAAAGTGCAGAAATTTAACAAAAACTTTAAATCGGAGAATGATATTATTCAATATTTTTTTACTCATTACTTCGTCTGAAATGTCTGTTTTCAGCATTTTGTGACTATATAAGATATGATATGTCCAATCACCACATAAGAGTGCAGAGATTGAACAAAAACTTTAAATCGGATAATTAGATTATTTAATATTTTTTTACTCATAACTTCGTCTAAATTGCCTGTTTCCAGAATTTTATGACTAAATAAGTTATATTATGTCCAATCCACACATAAAAGTGCAGAAATTTAACAAAAAACTTTAAATCGGAAAATTAGATTATTATTTTTTTTTACTCATAACTTCGTTTAAAATCTCTGTTTTCATCATTTCATGACTAAATAAGGTATAGTATGTCCAATCCACACATAAAAGTGCAGAAATTTAACAAAAACTTTAAATCGGAAAATGAGAATATTCAAAATTTTTTACTCATAACTTCATCTAAAATGTCTGTTTTCAGCATTTTATGACTAAATAGGATATAATATGTCCAGTCCACACATAAAAGTGCAGAAATTTAACAAAAATTTAAATCGGAAAATAATATTATTCAATATTTTTTTACTCATAACTTCGTCTGAAATGTCTGTTTTCAGCATTTTATGACTAATTAAGGTATAATATGTCCAATCCACACATAAAAGTGCAGAAATTGAACAAAAAGACTTTAAATCTGAAAATACGATTATTTAATATTCTTTACTCATAACTTCGTCTAGAATGTCTGTTTTCAGCATTTTATTATTAAATAAGATATAATATGTCATATCAACACATAAAAGTGTAGAAATTATACAAAAACTTTTAATCGGAAAATGAGAATATTCAATATTTTTTACTCATAACTTCGTGTGAAATGTCTGTTTTCAGCATTTTATGACTAAATAAGATATAATATGTCCAATACACACATAAAAGTGCAGAAATTGTACCAAAAAACTCTAGATCGGAAAATACGATTATTTAATATTTTTTACACATTACTTCGTCTAGAATGTCTGTTTTCGGCATTTTATGATTAAATTAGATATAATATGTCATATCAACACATAAAAGTGCAGGAATTGAAAAAATTAACTTTAAATCGGAAAATAATATTATTTAATAATTTTTTCTCATACCTTCGTCTGAAATTTCTGTTTTCAGCATTTTATGACTAAATAAGGTATAATATGTCCAATCCACACTTAAAAGTGCAGAAATTGAACAAAAAATTTAAATCGGAAAATGAGATTATTTTATATTTTATACTCTTAACGTCGTCTAAATTGTCTGTTTTCAGCATTTTATGACTAAATAATGTATAATATGTTCAATCCACACATAAGAGTGCAGAAACTGAACAAAAAAACTTTAGATCGGAAAATACGATTATTTAATATTTTTTACTCATAACTTCGTCTAGAATGTCTGTTTTCAGCATTTTATGTTTAAATAAGATATAATATGTCATATCAACACATAAAATTGCCGCAATTGAAAAAAAACTTTAAATCGGAAAATAAGATTATTTAATATTTCTTACTCATAACTTCGTCTGAAATGTCTGTTTTCAGCATATTATAACTATATAAGATATAATATATCCAATCAGCACATAAGAGTGCAGAGATTGAACAAAAACTTTAAATCGGAAAATGAGATTATTTGATATTTTTTTACTCATAACTTCGTCTAAATTGCCTGTTTTCAGAATCTTATGACTAAATAAGGTATATTATGTCCAATTCACACATAAAAGTGCAGAAATTTAACAAAAAACTTTAAATCGGAAAATTAGATTATTATTTTTTTTACTCATAACTTCGTTTAAAATCTCTGTTTTCATCATTTCATGATTAAATTAGATATAATATGTCACATCAACACATAAAAGTGCAGGAATTGAAAAAATAAACTTTAAAACGGAAAATAAGATTATTTAATATTTTTTACTCAAAACTTCGTCTGAATTGTCTGGTTTCAGCATATTATGACTAAATAAGATATAATATGTCCAATCCGCACATAAGAGTACAGAAATTGAACAAAAACTTTAAATCGGAAATTGAGATTATTTAATATTTTTTACTCATAACTTCGTCTAAATTGTCTGTTTTCAGAATTTTATGACTAAATAATGTATAATATGTTCAATCCACACATAAAAGTGCAGAAACTGAACAAAAAAACTTTAGATCGGAAAATACGATTATTTAATATTTTTTACTCATAACTTCGTCTAGAATGTCTGTTTTCAGCATTTTATGATTAAATAAGATATATGTCATATCAACACATAAAATTGCCGCAATTGAAAAAAAACTTTAAATCGGAAAATAAGATTATTTAATATTTCTTACTCATAACTTCGTCTGAAATGTCTGTTTTCAGCATATTATAACTACATAAGATATAATATATCCAATCAGCACATAAGAGTGCAGAGATTGAACAAAAACTTTAATTCGGAAAATGAGATTATTTGATATTTTTTTACTCATAACTTCGTCTAAATTGCCTGATTTCAGAATTTTATGACTAAATAAGGTATATTATGTCCAATTCACACATAAAAGTGCAGAAATTTAACAAAAAACTTTAAATCGGAAAATTAGATTATTATTTTTTTTACTCATAACCTCGTTTAAAATCTCTGTTTTCATCATTTCATGATTAAATTAGATATAATATGTCTGGTTTCAGCATATTATGACTAAATAAGATATAATATGTCCAATCCGCACATAAGAGTACAGAAATTGAACAAAAACTTTAAATCGGAAATTGAGATTATTTAATATTTTTTACTCATAACTTCGTCTAAATTGTCTGTTTTCAGAATTTTATGACTATATAAGGTATAATATGTTCAATCCACACATAAAAGTGCAGAAATTTAACAAAAACTTTAATTTGGAAAATGAGATTATTCAATATTTTTTACTCATAACTTCGTCAAAAATGTCTGTTTTCAGCATTTTATGATTAAATAAGATATAATATGTCATATCAACAGATAAAAGTGCAGAAATTAAAAAAATAAACATTAAATCGGAAAATAAGATTATTTAATATTTTTTTCTCATAACTTCGTCTAAAATGTCTTTTTTCAGCATTTTATGACTAAATAAGGTATAATATGCCTAATCCACACATAAAAGTGCAGAAATTGAACAAAAAACTTTAAATCGGAAAATAAGATTATTTAATATTTTTTACTCATAACTTCGTCTGAAATGTCTGTTTTCAGCCTTTTATCACTAAATAAGTTAAAGTATGTCCAATCCACACATGGAGGTGCAGCAATTTAAAATAAAAAACGAGAAATAAGATTATTCAATATTTTTTTACGCATAACTTCGTCTAGAATATCCGTTTTCAGCATTTTATGATTAAATTAAATATGATATGTCACATAAAAGTGCAGGAATTGAAAAAATAAACTTTGAATCGGAAAATAAGATTATTTAATAATTTCTTCTCATACCTTCGTCTGAAAAGTCTGTTTTCATCATTTCATGACTAAATAAGGTATAGTATGTCGAATCCACACATAAAGGTGCAGAAATTTAACAAAAACTTTAAATCGGAAAATGAGAATTTTCAAAATTTTTTACTCATAACTTCATCTAAAATGTCTGTTTTCAGCATTTTATCACTAAATAAGTTAAAATCTGACCAATCCACACATGGAGGTGCAGCAATTCAAAAAAAACGAAAAATAAGATTATTTTATATTTTTCACTCATACCTTCGTCTGAAATATCTGTTTTCAGCATTTTATGACTAAATAAAGTATAATATGTCCCATCCACACATAAAAGTGCAGCAATTGAAAAAAGAACTTTAAATCGGAAAATAAGATTATTTAATATTTTTTACACATAACTTCGTCTGAAATGTCTGGTTTCAGCATTTTATGATTAAATAAGATATAATATGTCATATCAACACATAAAAGTGCAGAAATTGAACAAAAAATATTTCAATCTGAAAATACGATTATTTAATATTTTTTTCCCACAACTTTGTCTAAAATGTCTTTTTTCAGCATTTTATCACTAAATAAGTTAAAATATGTCCAATCCATATATGGAGGTGCAGCAATTTAAAAAAAAAAACGAAAAATAACATTATTTAATATTTTTTACTCAAACCTTCGTCTGAAATGTCTGTTTTCAGCATTTTATGACTAAATAAGATATAATATGTCCAAGACGCACATAAGTGTGCAGGAATTGAACAAAAGCTTTAAATCGGAAAATGAGATTATTCAATATTTTTTACTCATAACTTCGTCTAAAATGTCTGTTTTCAGCATTTTATGACTAAATAAGGTATAATATGCCGAATCCACACATAAAAGTGCAGAAATTGAACAAAAAACTTTAAATCGGAAAATAAGATTATTTAATATTTTTTACTCATAACTTCGTCTGGAATGTCTGTTTTCAGCATTTTATGACTAAATAAGATATAATATGTCCAAGACACACATAAGTGTGCCGGAATTGAACAAAAGTTTTAAATCGGAAAATGAGATTATTCAATATTTTTTACTCATAACATCGTCTAAAATCTCTGTTTTCATCATTTCATGACTAAATAAGGTATATTATGTCCAATCCACACATAAAAGTGCAGAAATTTAACAAAAACTTTAAATCGGAAAATGATATTATTCAATATTTTTTTACTCATTACTTCGTCTGAAATGTCTGTTTTCAGCATTTTGTGACTATATAGGATATGATATGTCCAATCACCACATAAGAGTGCAGAGATTGAACAAAAACTTTAAATCGGAAAATTAGATTATTTAATATTTTTTTACTCATAACTTCGTCTAAATTGCCTGTTTTCAGAATTTTATGACTAAATAAGATATAATATGTCCGATCCACACATAAAAGTGCAGAAATTTAACAAAAACTTTAAATCGGAAAATGAGAATATTCAAAATTTTTTACTCATAACTTCATCTAAAATGTCTGTTTTCAGCATTTTATGACTAAATAGGATATAATATGTCCAATCCACACATAAAAGTGCAGAAATTTAACAAAAACTTTAAATCGGAAAATGAGAATATTCAATATTTTTTACTCATAACTTCGAGTGAAATGTCTGTTTTCAGCATTTTATGACTAAATAAGGTATAATATGTCCAATCCACACATAAAAGTGCAGAAATTGTACCAAAAAACTCTAGATCGGAAAATACGATTATTTAATATTTTTTACACATTACTTCGTCTAGAATGTCTGTTTTCAGCATTTTATGATTAAATTAGATATAATATGTCATATCAACACATAAAAGTGCAGGAATTGAAAAAATAAACTTTAAATCGGAAAATAAGATTATTTAATAATTTTTTCTCATACCTTCGTCTGAAATGTCTGTTTTCAGCATTTTATGACTAAATAATGTATAATATGTTCAATCCACTCATAAAAGTGCAGAAATTTAACAAAAACTTTAAATCGGAAAATGAGAATATTCAATATTTTTTACTCATAACTTCGAGTGAAATGTCTGTTTTCAGCATTTTATGACTAAATAAGGTATAATATGTCCAATCCACACATAAAAGTGCAGAAATTGTACCAAAAAACTCTAGATCGGAAAATACGATTATTTAATATTTTTTACACATTACTTCGTCTAGAATGTCTGTTTTCAGCATTTTATGATTAAATTAGATATAATATGTCATATCAACACATAAAAGTGCAGGAATTGAAAAAATAAACTTTAAATCGGAAAATAAGATTATTTAATAATTTATTCTCATACCTTCGTCTGAAATGTCTGTTTTCAGCATTTTATGACTAAATAATGTATAATATGTTCAATCCACTCATAAAAGTGCAGAAACTGAACAAAAAAACTTTAGATCGGAAAATACGATTATTTAATATGTTTTACTCATAACTTCGTCTAGAATGTCTGTTTTCAGCAAATTATGACTGCATATGATATAACATGTCCAATCCGCACATAAGAGTGCAGAAATTGAACAAAAATTTTAAATCGGAAATTGAGATTATTTAATATTTTTTATTCATAGCTTCGTCTAAATTGTCTGTTTTCAGAATTTTATGACTATATAAAGTATAATATGTCCAATCCACACATAAAAGTTCAGAAATTTAACAAAAACTTTTAATCGGAAAATGAGAATATTCAAAATTTTTGAATCATATCTTCGTCTAAATTGCCTGTTTTCAGAATTTTATGACTATATAAAGTATAATATGTCCAATCCACACATAAAAGTTCAGAAATTTAACAAAAACTTTTAATCGGAAAATGAGAATATTCAAAATTTTTTACTCATAACTTCGTAAAAGATGTCTGTTTTCAGCATTTTATGATCAAATAAGATATAATATGTCATATCAACAGATAAAAGTGCAGAAATTAAAAAAATAAACATTAAATCGGAAAATAAGATTATTTAATATTTTTTCTCATAACTTCGTCTAAAATGTCTTTTTTCAGCATTTAATGACTAAATAATGTATAATATGCTGAATCCACACATAAAAGTGCAGAAATTAAACAAAAAACATTAAATCGGAAAATAAGATTATTTAATATTTTTTACTCACAACTTCGTCTGAAATGTCTGTTTTCAGCATTTTATGACTAAATATGATATATTATGTCCAAGACGCACATAAGTGTTCAGGAATTGAACAAAAGCTTTAAATCGGAAAATGAGATTATTCAATATTTTTTACTCATAACTTCGTCTAAATTGCCTGTTTTCAGAATTTTATGACTAAATAAGGTATATTATGTCCAATCCACACATAAAAGTGCAGAAATTGAACAAAAAGACTTTAAATCTGAAATGACGATTATTTATTATTCTTTACTCATAACATCGTCTAAAATGTCTGTTTTCAGCATTTTATGACTAAATAATATATAATATGTCCAATCCGCACATAAGAGTGCAGAAATTGAACAAAAAATTTAAATCGGAAAATGAGATTATTTAATATTTTCTTCTCATAACTTCGTCTAAATGGTCTGTTTTCTGCATTTTATGACTAAATAAGGTATAATATGTCCAATCCACACATAAAAGTGCAGAAATTGAGAAAATAAATTTTAAATCGGAAAATAAGATTATTTAATATTTCTTTCTCATAACTTCGTCTAAAATGCCATTTTTCAGCATATTATGACTATATAAGATATAATATGTCCAATACGCACATAAGAGTGCAGAAATTGAACAAAAATTTTAAATCAGAAATTGAGATTATTTAATATTTTTCACTCATAACTTCGTCTAAATTGTCTGTTTTCAGAATTTTATGACTATATAAGGTATAATATGTAAAATCCACACATAAAAATGCAGAAATGTAACAAAAACTTTAATTCGGAAAATCAGATTATTCAATATTTTTTACTCATAACTTCGTCAGAAATGTCTGTTTTCAGCATTTTATGACTAAATAAGATATATGTCCAATACGCACATAAGAGTGCAGAAATTGAACAAAAACATTAAATCGGAAAATGAGATTATTCAAAATTTTTTACTCATAACTTCGTCTGAAATGTCTGTTTTCAGCATTTTATGACTAAATAATGTATAATATGTCCAATCCGCACATAAGAGTGCAGAAATTAAACAAAAAATCTAAATCGGAAAATGAGATTATTCATTATTTTTTACTCATAACTTCGTCTACAAAGTCTGTGTTCAGCATTTTATGATTAAATAAGATATAATATGTCATGTCAACACATAAAAGTGCAGAAATTGAAAAAATAAATTTTAAATCGGAAAATAAGATACTTTAATTTTTTTCTCATAACTACGTCTGAAATGTCTTTTTTCAGCAATTCATCACTAAATAAGTTAAAATATGTCCAATCCACACATGATGGTGCAACAATTTTAAAAAAAAACGGAAAATAAGATTATTTAATATTTTTTACTCATACATTCGTCTGAAGTATCGGTTCTCAGCATTTTATGACTAAATAAATTATAATATGTCCAATCCACACATAAAAGTGCAGAAATTCAACAAAAACTTTAAATTGGAAAATAAGATTATTTAATATTTTTTACTCATAACTTCGTCTGAAATGTCTGTTTTCAGCACTTTATGACTAAATAAAATATAATATGTCCAATCCGCACATAAGAGTGCAGAAATTGAACAAATGCTTTAAATTGGAAAATGAGACTATTCAATATTTTTAACTCATAACTTCGTTTGAAATGTCTGTTTTCAGCATTTTATGACTAAATAAGATATAATATGTCCAATCCGCACATAAGAGTTCAGAAATTGAGCAATAAATTCAAATCGGAAAATGAGATTATTCAATATTTTTTACTCATAACTTCGTCTGAAATGTCTGTTTTCGGCATTTTATGACTAAATAAGATATAATATATCCAATCCGCACATAAGAGTGCAGAAATTGAAAAAAAATTTAAATCGGAAAATGAGGTTATTTAATATTTCTTACTCATAACTTCGTCTAAATTGTCTGTTTTCTGCATTTTTTGACTAAATAAGATATAATATGTCCAACGCACACATAAAAGGGCAGAAATTGAACAAAAAAACTTTAGATCTGAAAATACGATTATTTAATATTTTTTACTCATAACTTCGTCAGAAATGTTTTTTTCAGCAATTTATCACTAAATAATTTAAAATATGTCCAATCTACACATGAAGGTGCAACAAAAAAAACGGAAAATTAGATTATTTAATATTTTTTACTCATACCTTCGTTTGAAATGTTTGTTTTCAGCATTTTATGATTAAATAAGATATAATATGTCATTTCAACAGATAAAAGTGCAGAAATTTAAAAAATTAACATAAAATCGGAAAATAAGTTTATTTAATATATTTGTCTCATAACTTCGTCTAAAATGTCTTCTTTCAGCATTTTATCACTAAATAAGGTATAATATGTCCAATCCACACATAAAAGTGCAGAAATTGAACAAAAAACTGTAAATCGGAAAATAAGATTATTTATTATTTTCTACTCATAACTTCGTCTGAAATGTCTGTTTACAGCATTTTATGACTAAATAAGATATAATATGTCCAATCCGCACATAAGAGTGCAGAAATTGAACAAATGCTTTAAATCGGAAAATGAGACTATTCAATATTTTTTACTCATAACTTCGTTTGAAATGTCTGTTTTCAGCAATTTATGACTAAATAAGATATAATATGTCCAATCCGCACATAAGAGTTCAGAAATTGAGCAATAAATTTAAATCGGAAAATGAGATTATTCAATATTTTTTACTCATAACTTCGTCTGAAATGTCTGTTTTCAGCATTTTATGACTAAATAAGATATAATATATCCAATCCGCACATAAGAGTGCAGAAATTGAAAAAAAATTTAGATCGGAAAATGAGGTTATTTAATATTTCTTACTCAAAACTTCGTCTAAATTGTCTGTTTTCTGCATTTTATGACTAAATAAGATATAATATGTCCAACGCACACATAAAAGGGCAGAAATTGAACAAAAAAACTTTAGATCTGAAAATACGATTATTTAATATTTTTTACTCATAACTTCGTCAGAAATGTCTTTTTTCAGCAATTTATCACTAAATAATTTAAAATATGTCCAATCTACACATGAAGGTGCAACAAAAAAAACGGAAAATTAGATTATTTAATATTTTTTACTCATACCTTCGTTTGAAATGTTTGTTTTCAGCATTTTATGATTAAATAAGATATAATATGTCATTTCAACAGATAAAAGTGCAGAAATTTAAAAAATTAACATAAAATCGGAAAATAAGTTTATTTAATATATTTGTCTCATAACTTCGTCTAAAATGTCTTCTTTCAGCATTTTATCACTAAATAAGGTATAATATGTCCAATCCACACATAAAAGTGCAGAAATTGAACAAAAAACTGTAAATCGGAAAATAAGATTATTTAGTATTTTCTACTCATAACTTCGTCTGAAATGTCTGTTTACAGCATTTTATGACTAAATAAGATATAATATGTCCAATCCGCACATAAGAGTGCGGAAATTGAACAAAAGCTTTAAATCGTAAAATGAGATTATTCAATATTTTTTACTCATAAGTTCGTCTGAAATGTCTGCTTTCAGCATTTTATGACTAAATAATATATAATATGTCCAATCCGCACATAAGAGTGCAGAGATTGAACAAAAAATTTAAATCGGAATATAATATTTTTTACTCATAACTTCGTCTAAATTGTCTGTTTTCTGCATTTTATTACTAAATAAGGTATAATATGTCCAATCCACACATAAAAGTGCAGAAATTGAACACAAAACGTTTATATCGGAAAATACGATTATTTAATATTTTTTACTCATATCTTCGTCTAGATAGTCTGTCTTCAGCATTTTATGATTAAATAAGATTTAATATGTCATATCAACACATAAAAGTGCAGAAATTTAAAAAAATGATTTAAAATCTGAAAATAAGATTATTTAATATATTTTTCTCATAACTTCGTCTTAAATGCCTTTTTTTAGCATTTTATCATTAAATAAGTTAAAATATGTCCAATCCACACATAAAAGTGCAGAAGTTGAAGGAAAAACTTCAAATCGGAAAATAAGATTATTTAATATTTTTTACTCATAACTTCGTCTGAAATGTCTGTTTTCAGAAAATTATGACTACATATGATATAATATGTCCAATCCGCACATAAGAGTGCAGAAATTGAACAAAAATTTTAAATCGGAAATTGAGATTATTTAATATTTTTTATTCATAGCTTCGTCTAAATTGCCTGTTTTCAGAATTTTATGACTATATAAAGTATAATATGTCCAATCCACACATAAAAGTTCAGAAATTTAACAAAAACTTTTAATCGGAAAATGAGAATATTCAAAATTTTTGAATCATATCTTCGTCAGAAATGTCTGTTTTCAGCATTTTATGATTAAATAAGATATAATATGTCATATCAATAGATAAAAGTGAAGAAATTAAAAAAATAAACTTTAAATCGGAAAATAAGATTATTTAATATATTTTTCTCATAACTTCGTCTAAAATGTATTTTTTCAGCATTTTATCACTAAATAAGTTAAAATATGTCAGAGCCACACATAAAAGTGCAGAAATTGAACAATAAATTTAAATCGGAAAATAAGATTATTTAATATTTTTTTAATCATAACTTCGTCTGAAATGTATGTTTTCAGCATATTTTGACTAAATAAGATATAATATGTCCAATCCGCACATAAGAGTGCAGAAATTGAACAAAAACTTTAAATCGGAAATCGAGATTATTTAATATTTTTTACTCATAAATTCGTCTTAATTGCCTGTTTTTAGAATTTTATGACTATATAAGGTATAATATGTCCAATCCACACACAAAAGTGCTGAAATTATACAAAAACTTTAAATCGGAAAATGAGAAAATTCAATATTTTTTACTCATACCTTCGTCTGAAATGTCTGTTTTCAGCATTTTATGACTAAATAAGATATATGTCCAATCCGCACCTAAGAGTGCAGAAATTGAACAAAAGCTTTAAATCGGAAAATGAGATTATTCAATATTTTTTACTCATAACTTCGTCTAAAATGCCTTTTTTCAGTATTTTATCTCTAAATAAGTTAAAATATGTCCAATCCAAACATAAAAGTGCAGAAATTTAACAAAAAAATTTAAATCGGAAAATAAGATTATTTAATATTTTTTACTCATAACTTCGTCTGAGATGTCTGTTTTCAGCATATTATGACTAAATAAGATATAATATGTCCAATCCGCACATAAGAGTGCAGAAATTGAACAAAAACTTTAATTCGGAAATTGAGATTATTTAATATTTTTCACTCATCACTTCGTCTAAATTTTCTGTTTTCAGAATTTTATGACTATATAAGGTATAATATGTCCAATCCACACATAAAAGTGCAGAAATTTAACAAAAACTTTAAATCGGAAAATGAGAATATTCAATATTTTTTACTCATAACTTCGTCAGAAATGTCTGTTTTCAGCATTTTATGATTAAATAAGATATAATATGTCATATCAACAGAAAAATTGCAAAAATTAAAAAAATAAACTTTTAATCGGAAAATAAGATTATTTAATATTTTTTTCTCATAACTTCGTCTAAAATGTCTTTTTTCAGCATTTTATCACTAAATAATATGTCCAATACGCACATAAGAGTGCAGAAATTGAACAAAAGTTTTAAATCGGAAAATGAGATTATTCAATAATTTTTACTCATAACTTCGTCTGAAATGTCTGATTTCAGCATTTTATGACTAAATAAGATATAATTTGTCCAAACCTCACATAAGAGTGCAGAAATTGAACAAAGATTTTAAATCGGAAAATGAGATTATTTAATATTTTTTACTCATAACTTCGTCTAAATTGTCTTTTTTCTGCATTTTATGACTAAATAAGGTATAATATGTCCAATCCACACAAAAAAGTACAGAAAATGAACAAAAAAACTTTAGATCCTAAAATAAGATTATATAATATTTTTTACTCATAAATTCGTCTAGAAATCTGTTTTATATCGGAAAATGAGATTATTCAATAATTTCTACTCATAACTTCGTCTGAAATTTCTGATTTCAACATTTTATGACTAAATAAGATATAATATGTCCGATCCGCACAAAAGAGTGCAGAAATTGAACAAAAAATTTAAATCGTAAAATGAGATTATTCAATATTTTCTACTCATAGCTTCGTCTAGAAAGTCAGTTTTCAGCATTTTATGTTTAAATAAGATATTATATGTCATATCAACACATAAAAGTGAAGGAATTGAAAAAATAAACTTAAATCGGAAAATAAGATACTTTAATATTTTTTTCTCATAACTTCGTCTGAAATGTCTTTTTTCAGCAATTCATCACTGAATAAGTTAAAATATGTCCTATCCACACATGATAGTGCAACAAAAAAACGGAGAATAAGATTATTTAATTTTTTTTACTAATACATTCGTCTGAAATGTCTGTTCAGCATTTTATGACTAAATAAATTATAATATGTCCAAGCCGCACATAAGAGTGCAGAAGTTGAACAAATGCTCTAAATCGGAAAATGAGATTATTCAATATTTTTTAATCATAACTTCGTCTGAAATGTCTGTTTTCAGCATTTTATGACTAAATAAGATATAATATGTCCAATCCCCACATAAGAGTGCAGAATATTGAACAAAAACTTTAAATCGGAAATTGAGATTATTTAATATTTTTTACTCATAACTTCGTCTAAATTGCCTGTTTTCAGAATTGTATGACTATATAAGGTATAATATGTCCAATCCACACATAAAAGTGCAGAAATTTAACAAAAACTTTAAATCGGAAAATGAGAATAATCAAAATTTTTTACTCATAACTTCGTCTGAAATGTCTGTTTTCAGCATTTTATGACTAAATAAGATATAATATGTCCAATCCGCACATAAGAGTGCAGAAATTGAACAAAAGCTCTAAATCGGAAAATGAGATTATTCAATATTTTTTACCCATAACTTCGTCTAAAATGTCTGTTTTCAGCATTTTATGACTAAATAAAATATAATATGTCCAATCCGCACATAAGAGTGCAGAAATTGAACAAAAAATTTAAATCGAAAAATGAGATTATTTAATATTTTTTACTCATAACTTCGTCTAAATGGTCTGTTTTCAGCATTCTATGATTAAATAAGATATAATATGTCATATCAACACATAAAAGTGCAGAAATTGAAAAAATAAATTTTAAATCGGAAAATAAGATTATTTAATATTTCTTTCACATAACTTCGTCTAAAATGCCATTTTTCAGTATATTATGACTAAATAAGATATAATATGTCCAATCCGCACATAATAGTGCAGAAATTGAACAAAAACTTTAAATCGGAAATTGAGATTATTTAATATTTTTTACTCTTAACTTCGTCTAAATTGCCAGTTTTCAGAATTTTATGACTATATAAGGTATAATATGTCCAATCCACACTTAAAAGTGCAGACATTGAACAAAAAATTTAAATCGGAAAATAAGATTATTTAATATTTTTTACATATAACTTCGTCTAAATTGTCTGTTTTCTGCATTTTATGACTAAATATGGTATAATATGTCCAATGCACACATAAAAGTGCAGAAATTGAACAAAAAACTTTATATCGGAAAATAAGATTATTTAATATTTTTTACTCATAACTTCGTCTGAAATGTCTGTTTTCAGCATTTTATGACTAAATAAGATATAATATGTCCAATCCGCACATAAGAGTGCAGAAATTGAACAAAAGCTTTAAATCGGAAAATGATATTATTCAATATTTTTTACCCATAACTTCGTCTAAAATGTCTGTTTTCAGCATTTTATGACTAAATAAAATATAAGATGTCCAATCCGCACATAAGAGTGCAGAAATTGATCAAAAAATTTAAATCGGAAAATGAGATTATTTAATATTTTTTACTCATAACTTCGTCTAAATGGTCTGTTTTCTGCATTTTATGACTAAATAAGGTATAATATGTCCAATCCGTACATAAGAGTGCAGAAATTAAGCAAAAAATTCAAATCGGAAAATGAGATTATTCAATATTTTTTACTCATAACTTCGTCTAAATTGTCTGTTTTCTGCATTTTATGACTGAATAAGGTATAGTATGTCCAATCCACACATATAAGTGCAGAAATTGAACAAAAAAACTTTAGATCGGAAAATACGATTATTTAGTATTTTTTACTCATATCTTCGTCTAGAAAGTCTGTTTTCAGCATTCTATGATTAAATAAGATATAATATGTCATATCAACACATGAAAGTGCAGAAATTGAAAAAATAAATTTTAAATCGGAAAATCAGATTATTTAATATTTCTTTCTCATAACTTCGTCTAAAATGCCCTTTTTCAGCATATTATGACCAAATGAGATATAATATGTCCAATCCGCACATAAGAGTGCAGAAATTGAAGAAAAACTTTAAATCTGAAATTGAGATTATTTAATATTTTTTACTCATAACTTCGTCTACATTGCCTGTTTTCAGAATTTTATGACTATATAATGTATAATATGTCCAATTCACAGATAAAAGTGCAGAAATATAACAAAAACTTTAAATCGGAAAAAGAGAATATTCAATATTTTTTAATCATAACTTCATGTGAAATGTCTGTATTCAGCATTGTATGACCAAATAAGATATAATATGACCAATCCGCACATAAGAGTGCAGATATTGAACAAAAATTTTAATTCAGAAATTGAGATTATTTAATATTTTTCACTCATAACTACGTCTAAATTGTCTGTTTCAGCATTTTATGACTAAATAATGTATAATATGTCCAATCCGTACATAAGAGTGCAGAAATTAAAGAAAAAATTTAAATCGGAAAATGAGATTATTCAAAATTTTTTACTCATAACTTCGTCTAGAAAGTCTGTGTTCAGCATTTTATGATTAAATAAGATATAATATGTCATGTCAACACATAAAAGTACAGAAATTGAAAAAATATACTTTAAATCGGAAAATAAGATACTTTAATATTTTTTTCTCATAACTACGTCTGAACTGTCTTTTTTCAGAAATTCATCACTAAATAAGTTAAAATATGTCCAATCCACACATGATGGTGCAAAAAATTTAAAAAAAAACCGAAAATAAGATTATTTAATATTTTTTACTCATACATTCGTCTGAAGTATCTGTTTTCAGCATTTTATGACTAAATGAATTATAATATGTCCAATCCACACTTAAAAGTGCAGCAATTGAAAAAAGAACTTTAAATCGGAAAATAAGATTATTTAATATTTTTTACTCATAACTTCATCTGAAATGTCTGTTTTCAGTATTTTATGACTAAATAATGTATAATATGTCCAATCCGCACATAAGAGTGCAGAAATTGAACAAAAAATTTAAATCGTAAAATGAGATTATTCAATATTTTTTACTCACAACTTCGTCTAGAAAGTCAGTTTTCAGCATTTTATGATTAAATAAGATATAATATGTGATATCAACACATAAAAGTGCAGAAATTGAAAAAATAAATTTAAATCGGAAGATAAGATACTTTATTATATTTTTTCTCATAACTTCGTCTGAAATGTCTTTTTTCAACAATTCATCACTAAATAAGTCAAAATATGTCCAATCCACATATGATAGTGCAACAAAAAGAAACGGAGAATAAGATTATTTAATTTTTTTTATTAATACATTCGTCTGAAATGTCTGTTTTCAGCATTTTATGACTAAATAAATTATAATATGTCCAAGTCGCACATAAGAGTGCAGAAATTGAACAAATGCTTTATATCGGAAAATGAGATTATTCAATATTTTTAACTCATAACTTCGTCTGAGATGTCTGTTTTCAGCATTTTATGACTAAATAAGATATAATATGTCCAATCCGCACATAAGAGTGCAGAGATTGAGCAAAAAATTTAAATCGGAAAATGAGATTATTTAATATTTTTTACTCATAACTTCGTCTAAATTCTCTGTTTTCTGCATTTAATGACTAAATAAGGTATAATATGTCCAATCCACACATAAAAGTGCAGAAATTGAACAACAAACTTTAAGTCGGAAAATAAGATAATTTAATATTTTTTACTCATAACTTCGTCTGAAATGTCTGTTTTCAGCATATTATGACTAAATAAGATATAATATGTCCTGTCCGCACATAAGAGTGCAGAATATTGAACAAAAACTTTAAATGGGAAATTACGATTATTTAATATTTTTTACTCATAACTTCGTCTAAATTGCCTGTTTTCAGAATTTTATGACTATATAAGGTATAATATGTCCAATCCAGACATAAAAGTGCAGAAATTTAACAACAACTTTAAATCGGAAAATGAGATTATTCAAAATTTTTTACTCATATCTTCGTCTGAAATGTCTGTTCTCGGCATTTTATGACTAAATAAGATATAATATGTCCAATCCGCACATAAGAGTGCAGAAATTAAAGAAAAAATTTAAATCGGAAAATGAGATTATTCAAAATTTTTTACTCATAACTTCGTCTAGAAAGTCTGTGTTCAGCATTTTATGATTAAATAAGATATAATATGTCATGTCAACACATAAAAGTGCAGAAATTGAAAAAATAAACTTTAAATCGGAAAATAAGATACTTTAATATTTTTTTCTCATAACTACGTCTGAACTGTCTTTTTTCAGAAATTCATCACTAAATAAGTTAAAATATGTCCAATCCACACATGATGGTGCAAAAATTTAAAAAAAAAAACCGAAAATAAGATTATTTAATATTTTTTACTCATACATTCGTCTGAAGTATCTGTTTTCAGCATTTTATGACTAAATGAATTATAATATGTCCAATCCACACTTAAAAGTGCAGCAATTGAAAAAAGAACTTTAAATCGGAAAATAAGATTATTTAATATTTTTTACTCATAACTTCGTCTGAAATGTCTGTTTTCAGCATTTTATGACTAAATAAGATATAATATGTCCAATCCGCACATAAGAGAGCAGAAATTGAACAAAACCTTTGAATCGGAAAATGAGATTATTCAATATTTTTAACTCATAACTTCATCTGAAATGTCTGTTTTCAGTATTTTATGACTAAATGATGTATAATATGTCCAATCCGCACATAAGAGTGCAGAAATTGAACAAAAAATTTAAATCGTAAAATGAGATTATTCAATATTTTTTACTCATAACTTCGTCTAGAAAGTCAGTTTTCAGCATTTTATGATTAAATAAGATATAATATGTGATATCAACACATAAAAGTGCAGAAATTGAAAAAATAAACTTAAATCGGAAGATAAGATACTTTATTATATTTTTTCTCATAACTTCGTCTGAAATGTCTTTTTTCAACAATTCATCACTAAATAAGTCAAAATATGTCCAATCCACACATGATAGTGCAACAAAAAAAAAACGGAGAATAAGATTATTTAATTTTTTTTATTAATACATTCGTCTGAAATGTCTGTTTTCAGCATTTTATGACTAAATAAATTATAATATGTCCAAGTCGCACATAAGAGTGCAGAAATTGAACAAATGCTTTAAATCGGAAAATGAGATTATTTAATATTTTTTACTCATAACTTCGTCTAAATTGTCTGTTTTCTGCATTTAATGACTAAATAAGGTATAATATGTCCAATCCACACATAAAAGTGCAGAAATTGAACAACAAACTTTAAGTCGGAAAATAAGATAATTTAATATTTTTTACTCATAACTTCGTCTGAAATGTCTGTTTTCAGCATATTATGACTAAATAAGATATAATATGTCCTGTCCGCACATAATAGTGCAGAATATTGAACAAAAACTTTAAATGGGAAATTACGATTATTTAATATTTTTTACTCATAACTTCGTCTAAATTGCCTGTTTTCAGAATTTTATGACTATATAAGGTATAATATGTCCAATCCAGACATAAAAGTGCAAAAATTTAACAACAACTTTAAATCGGAAAATGAGAATATTCAAAATTTTTTACTCATATCTTCGTCTGAAATGTCTGTTCTCGGCATTTTATGACTAAATAACATATAATATGTCCAATCCGCACATAAGAGTGCAGAAATTAAGCAAAAAATTTAAATCGGAAAATGAGATTATTTAATATTTTTTACTCATAACTTCGTCTCGAAAGTCTGTGTTCAGCATTTTATGATTAAATAAGATATAATATGTCATGTCAACACATAAAAGTGCAGAAATTGAAAAAATAAACTTTAAATCGGAAAATAAGATACTTCGTCTGAAATGTCTTTTTTCAGCAATTCATCTCTGAATAAGTTAAAATATGTCCAATCCACACATGATAGTGCAACAAAAAAAAACGGGGAATAAGATTATTTAATTTTTTTACCAATACATTCGTCTGAAATGTCTTCAGCATTTTATGACTAAATAAATTATGACTAAATAAATTATAATATGTCCAAGCCGCACATAAGAGTGCAGAAGTTGAACAAATGCTTTAAATCGGAAAATGAGATTATTCAATATTTTTTACTCATAACTTCGTCTGAAATGTCTGTTTTCAGCATTTTATGACTAAATGAGATATAATATGTCCAATTCGCACATAAGAGTGCAGAAATTGAGCAAAAAATTTAAATCGGAAAATGAGATTATGTAATATTTTTTACTCTTAACTTCGTCTAAATTGTTTGTTTTCTGCATTTAATGATAACAGACAATTTAGACGAAGTTATGAGTAAAAAATATTAAATAATCTCATTTTCCGATTTAAATTTTTTGCTCAATTTCTGCACTCTTATGTGCGGATTGGACATATTATATCTTATTTAGTCATAAAATGCTGAAAACAGACATTTCAGACGAAGTTATGAGTAAAAAATATTAAATAATCTTATTTTCCGATTTAAAGTTTTTTGTTCAATTTCTCCACTTTTATGTGTGGATTGGTCATATTATATCTTATTTAATCATAAAATGCTGAACACAGACTTTCTAAACGAAGTTATGAGTTAAAAATATTGAATAATCTCATTTTCCGATTTAAATTTTTTGTTTAATTTCTGCGCTCTTATGTGCGGATTGGACATATTATACATTATTTAGTCATAAAATGCTGAAAACAGACATTTCAGACGAAGTTATGAGTAAAAAATATTGAATAATCTCAATTTCCGATTTAAAGTTTTTGTTATTTTTCTGCACTCTTATGTGCGGATTGGACATATATCTTATTTAGTCATAAAATGCTGAAAACAGACCATTTAGACGAAGTTATGAGTAAAAAATATTAAATAATCTTATTTTCCGATTTAAAGTTTTTCGTTCAATTTCTGCACTTTTTTGTGTGGATTGGACATATTATACCTTATATAGTCATAAAATTCTGAAAACAGACAATTTAGACGTAGTTATGCGTGAAAACTATTAAATAATCTCAATTTCTGATTTAAAGTTTTTGTTCAATTTCTGCACTCTTATGTGCGGATTGGACATATTATATCTTATTTGGTCATACAATGCTGAATACAGACATTTCACATGAAGTTATGATTAAAAAATATTGAATATTCTCTTTTTCCGATTTAAAGTTTTTGTTAAATTTCTGCACTTTTATCTGTGGATTGGACACATTATACATTATATAGTCATAAAATTCTGAAAACAGGCAATTTAGACGATGTTATGAGTAAAAAATATTAAATAATCTCAATTTCCGATTTAAAGTTTTTGTTAAATTTCTGCACTCTTATGTGTGGATTGGACATATTATATCTTATTTGGTCATAATATGCTGGAAAAGGGCATTTTAGACGAAGTTATGACAAAGAAATTTTAAATAATCTTATTTTCCGATTTAAAATTTATTATATCTTATTTAATCATAGAATGCTGAAAACAGACTTTCTAGACGAAGATATGAGTAAAAAATACTAAATAATCGTATTTTCCGATCTAAAGTTTTTTTGTTCAATTTCTGCACTTTTATGTGTGGATTGGACATACTATACCTTACTTAGTCATAAAATGCAGAAAACAGACAAATTAAACGAAGTTATGAGTAAAAAATATTAAATAATCTCATTTTCCGATTTAAATTTTTTGTTCAAATTCTGCACTCTTATGTGTGGATTGGACATATTATACCCTGATTAGTGATAAAATGCTGAAAAAAGACATTTTAGACGAAGTTATGAGAAAAAAATATTAAATAATCTTATTTTCCGATTTAAAGTTTATTTTTTTAATTTCTGCGCTTTTATCTGTTGATATGACATATTATATCTTATTTAATCATAAAATTCTGAAAACAGACAATTTAGACGAAGTTATGAGTAAGAAATATTAAATAATCTCAATTTCCGATTTAAAGTTTTTGTTCAATTTCTGCACTCTTATGTGCGGATTTGACATATTATATCTTATTTAGTCATACAATGCTCAAAACAGAAATTTCACATGAAGTTATGTTTAAAAAATATTGAATATTCTATTCTTCCGATTTAAAGTTTTTGTTAAATTTCTGCACTTTTATCTGTGGATTGGACATATTATACCTTATATAGTCATAAAATTCTGAAAACAGGCAATTTAGACGAAGTTATGAGTAAAAAATATTAAATAATCTCAATTTCAGATTTAAAGTTTTTTTTCAATTTCTGCACTCTTATGTGCGGATTGGACATATTATATCTTATTTTGTCATAATATGCTGAAAAAGTGCATTTTAGACGAAGTTATGAGAAAAAATAATAAATAATCTTATATTCCGATTTAAAATTTATTTTTTCAATTTCCGCACTCTTATGTGTTGATATGACATATTATATCTTACTTAATCATAGAATGCTGAAAACAGACTTTGTAGACGAAGATATGAGTAAAAAATATTAAATAATCTTATTTTCCGATCTAAAGTATTTTTGTTCAATTTCTGCTCTCTTATGTGCGGATTGGACATATTATATATTATTTAGTCATAAAATGCTGAAAACAGACATTTTAGACGAAGTTATGGGTAAATAATATTGAATAATCTCATTTTCCGATTTAAAGCTTTTGTTCAATTTCTGCACTCTTATGTGCGGATTGGACATATTATATCTTATTTAGTCATAAAATGCTGAAAACAGACATTTGAGACGAAGTTATGAGTAAAAAATATTAAATAATCTTATTTTCCGTTTTTAAGTTTTTTGTTCAATTTCTCCACTTTTATGTGTGGATTGGACATATTATACCATGATTAGTGATAAAATGCTGAAAAAAGACATTTTAGACGAAGTTATGAGAAAAAATATTAAATAATCTTACTTTCCGATTTAAAGTTTATTTTTTTAATTTCTGCGCTTTTATCTGTTGATATGACATATTATATCTTATTTAATCATAAAACTCTGAAAACAGACAATTTAGACGAAGTTATGAGTAAGAAATATTAAATAATCTCAATTTCCGATTTAAAGTTTTTGTTCAATTTCTGCACTCTTATGTGCGGATTTGACATATTATATCTTAATTAGTCATACAATGCTGAAAACAGAAATTTCACATGAAGTTATGTTTAAAAAATATTGAATATTCTATTTTTCCGATTTAAAGTTTTTTGTTAAATTTCTGCACTTTTATCTGTGGATTGGACATATTATACCTTATATAGTCATAAAATTCTGAAAACAGGCAATTTAGACGAAGTTATGAGTAAAAAATATTAAATAATCTCAATTTCAGATTTAAAGTTTCTTTTCAATTTCTGCACTCTTATGTGCGGATTGGACATATTATATCTTATTTTGTCATAATATGCTGAAAAAGTGCATTTTAGACGAAGTTATGAGAAAAAATATTAAATAATCTTATATTCCGATTTAAAATTTATTATTTCAATTTCCGCACTCTTATGTGTTGATATGACATATTATATCTTATTTAATCATAGAATGCTGAAAACAGACTTTGTAGACGAAGATATGAGTAAAAAATATTAAATAATCGTATTTTCCGATCTAAAGTATTTTTGTTCAATTTCTGCACTTTTATGTGTGGATTGGACATACTATACCTTATTTAGTCATAAAATGCAGAATACAGACAATTTAGACGAAGTTATGAGTAAAAAATTTTAAATAATCTCATTTTCCGATTTAAATTTTATGTTCAATTTCTGCACTCTTATGTGCGGATTGGACATATTATATATTATTTAGTCATAAAATGCTGAAAACAGACATTTTAGACGAAGTTATGAGAAAATAATATTAAATAATCTTATTTTCCGATTTAATTTAATTTTTTCAATTTCTGCACATTTATGTGTTGATATGACATATTATATCTTATTTAATCATAGAATGCTGAAAACAGACTTTCTAGACGAAGATATGAGTAAAAAATATTAAATAATCGTATTTTCCGATGTAAAGTTTTTTTGTTCAATTTCTGCACTTTTATGTGTGGATTGGACATACTATATATACCTTATTTAGTCATAAAATGCAGAAAACAGACAATTTAGACGAATTTATGAGTAAAAAATATTAAATAATCTCATTTTCCGATTTAAATTTTTTGTTCAATTTCTGCACACTTATGTGCGGATTGGACTTATTATATATTATTTAGTCTTAAAATGCTGAAAACAGATATTTTAGACGAAGTTATGGGTAAAAAATATTGAATAATCTCATTTTCCGATTTAAAGCTTTTGTTCAATTTCTGCACTCTTATGTGCGGATTGGACATATTATATCTTATTTAGTCATAAAATGCTGAAAACAGACATTTCAGACGAAGTTATGAGTAAAAAATATTAAATAATCTTATTTTCCGATTTAAAGTTTTTTTTCTAATTTCTGCGCTTTTATCTGTTGATATCACATATTATATCTTAGTTAATCATAAAATTCTGAAAACAGACAATTTAGACGTTGTTTTGAGTAAAAAATATTAAATAATCTCAATTTCCTATTTAAGGTTTTTGTTCATTTTCTGCACTCTTATGTGCGGATTGGACATATTATATCTTATTTAGTCATGCAATGCTGAAAACAGACATTTCACACGAAGTTATGGGTAAAAAATATAGAATATTCTCTTTTCCGATTTAAAGTTTTTGTTAAATTTCTGCACTTTATTGTGTGGATTGGACATATTTCAACTTATTTAGTGATAAAATGCTGAAAAAGGCATTTTAGACGAAGTTATGAGAAAAAAATATTAAATAATATTATTTTCCGATTTAAAATTTATTTTTTCAATTTCTGCACTTTTATGTGTTGATATGTCATACTATATCTTATTTAATCATAAAATGCTGAAAACCGACATTCTAGACGAAGTTATGAGTAAAAAATATTAATTAATCGTATTTTCAGATTTAAAGTTTTCCGTTCAGTTTTTGCACTTTTATTTGTGGATTGGACATATTGTACCTTATTTAACCATAAAATGCTGAAAACAGACAATTTAGACGAAGTTATGAGTAAAAAATATTACATTATCTCATTATCCGATTTAAAGTTTTTGTTCAATATCTGCACCCTTAATTTCGGATTGGACATATTATATCTTATTTAGTCATAAAATGCTGAAAACAGACATTTCAGACGAAGTTATGAGTAAAAAAATATTGAATAATCCTAATTTCCGATATAAAGCTTTTTTAGGTAAATTTCTTATAGAAATGTACCTATTGCGATCGTTCACACTTTTGAATTTCGAAAAAAATTCAACGGCATGTTGTTATATGTCTATAAGTTAGTCCAAAAAAACATTTGGTTCAAAAGTTTATATATATATATATATATGGGATTTTACGAAATTTGTTAACACGATAGAGGTCGCAGTTTTGAAGGTATCAAGTTCAAATTTGCTAAAAAAATCAATCTCTTGAATATCTCGGTCGAGTTCGTTATTGGGCAATATCGGGTAAGTAGTTTCAAAATGGCGACCGTTCAAACATTTAAAAAAATAATCAAAAAAGAGCCGTACTGTAAATATCATCAAAAATAATTTTAGGTTATAGATATAATCAGTACCTACAACTTTTGTACAAAGCAATTTTTCATAAAATACACAGGTAAGAAAATAAAAATTAATAAAGAAAAATAACAAATATTGATAAAACATGAACACTCAATATAAATTTGATGTAATTGTACATTTTCTGGAGATCTTAATATAGACCCTGATTAAAAAAATATATAGTATATTTATTGAAAAGAAATAGGCGAAAAAAAAATTCTGCCTTGAAGTGGAACTCGAACCCTGTCTACTCTATATATTCAACAGCCAAAACAAAAACCTCTAACCGCAAGGCTATGACACATACGACAATTTTACGTAATAACATGTACGTGTGTATACCAATGAAAAGGTTGTTCAAATTTCACTTCAATGAATTTTGAAAAATTTACCTTTCGCTGACTACTGGCCATCGGGATTTTTTCAATTTATACTCATTTATGTGTCGATTGGACATATTATACTTTATTTAGTCAGAAAATGCTGTAAACAGACATTTCAGACGAAGTTATGAGTAAAAAATATTGAATAGTCTCATTTTCCGATTTAAAGCTTTTGTCAAATTTCTGCACTCTTATGTGCGGATTGGACATATATCTTATTTAGTCATAAAATGCTGAAAACAGACATTTCAGAAGAAGTTATGAGTAAAAAATATTAATTAATCTTATTTTCCAATTTAAAGTTCTTTTTTCAATTGCTGCACTTTTATGTGTGGATTGGACATATTATACTTTATTTAGTCAGAAAATGCTGAAAACAGACATTTCAGACGAAGGTATGAGTAAAAAATATTGAATAATCTCATTTTCCGATATAAATTTTTTGTTCAATTGCTGCACTCTCATGTGCGGATTGGACATATATCTTATTTAGTCATAAAATGCTGAAAAGAGACATTTTAGACCAAGTTATGAGTAATATAATATTAAATAATCTTATTTTACGATTAAATGTTTTTCTTTATCAATTTCTGCAATTTTATGTGTGGAGGTTACATATTATACCTAATTTAGTCATAAAATGCCGAAAAAATATATTTTAGACGAAGTTATGAGTAAAAAATATTAAATAATCTTATTTTCCATCTTAGAGTTTTTGTTCATATTCTGCACATTTATATTTGGATTGCAGATATTATACCTTATTTAGTCTTAATATGCTGAAAACGGACATTTTAGACGAACTTATGAGTAAAAAATATTAAATAATCTTATTTTCTGATTTAAATTTATTGTTCAGTTTCTGCATTTTTATGTGCGGATTGGACATTTTTACCTTATTTAGTCTTAATATCCTGAAAAGAGACATTTTAGACGAAATTATGAGTAAAAAATATAAAATAATCTTTTTTCCGATTTAAAGTTTTTGTTCAATTACTGCGTTTTATGTGTGGATTCGACATATTATATCTTATTTAGTCATAAAACGCTGAAAAGAGACATTTTAGACGAAGACATGTCTAATAAAATATGAAACAATCTTATTTTCCGATTTAAATTTCTTTTCTCAATTTCTTCAGTATTATGTGTGGATTGGAAATATTATACATTATTTAGTTATAAAATGCTGAAAAGAGACATTTTAGACAAAGCTATGAGAAAAAAATATTAAATAATCTTATTTTCCGATTTAAAGTTTTTTTTCTGTTTCTGCTTTTATATGTGTGGATTGGACATATTATACCATATTTAGTCATAAAATGCTGAAAAGTGCCATTCTAGATGAAGTTATGAGTAAAAAAATATTAACTAATCTTATTTTCAGATACAAAGTTTTTGTTCATTTTCTGCACTCTTATGTGTGGATTGGACATACCTTATTTTGTTAAAAAATCCTGAAATGGGACATTTTAGACGACGTTATGAGTAAGAAATATTAAAAAAGCTTATTTTCCGATTTAAAGTTTTTGTTCAATTTCTGCTCTTTTATGTGTACATTGGACATATTATACCTTATTTGGTCATAAAATGCTGAAAAGAGACATTTTAGACGAAGTTATGTGTAATAAAACATTAAGTAGTCTTATTTACGGATTTAATGTTTATTTTTCAACTTCTGCTTTTTTTATGTGTGGATTGGACGTATTATTCCTTGTTTAGTCATAAATTGCTGAAAGGCGACATTCTAGACGAAGTTCTGAGTAATAAAATAATAAATATTCTTATTTTCAGATATAAAGTTTTTGTTCATTTTCTGCACTTTTGTGAGTGGATTGGACATACTTATCTTATATAGTCATAAAATGCTGAAAAGAGACATTTTAGAGGAAGTTATGAGTGAAAAATATAAAATAGTCTTATTTTCCGATTTAGTGCTTCTTTTCAATTTCTGCACTTTTATGTGTGGATTGGACATATTATACCTTATTTAGTCATAAAATGCTGAAAAGTGACATTCTAGATGAAGTTATGAGTAAAAAAATATTAACTAATCTTATTTTCAGATACAGAGTTTTTGTTCATTTTATGCACTCTTATGTGTGGATTGGATATACCTTATTTTGTTATAAAATCCTGAAATGGGACATTCTAGACGAAGTTATGAGTAAGAAACATTAAAAAAGCTTATTTTCCGATTTAAAGTTTTTGTTCAATTTCTGCACTTTTATGTGTGGATTGGACATATTTTACCTTATTTAGTCATAAAATGCTGAAAAAAGCCAATTTAGGAAAAGTTATGAGCAAAAAATATCAAATTATCTTATTTTCCGATTTAATGTTTTTGTTCAATGTCTGCACTTTTAAGTGTGGATTGGACTTATTATACCTTATTTAGTCTTGAAATGCTTAAAAGCGACATTCTAGACGCAATTATGAGTAAAAAAAATATTAAATAATCTTATTTTCAGATATAAAGTTTTTGTTATTTTTCTGCACTCCTATGTGTGGGTTGGACATATTATAACTTATTTAGTCATAAGATGCTGAAAAGAGACATTTTAGACGAAGTTGTGATTGATAAAATATTAAATAATCTTATTTTCCGATTTAAAGTTGTTGTTCAATTTCTGCATTTTTATGTGTGGATTGGACATACCATATCTTATTTAGTCATAAAATGCTGAAAACAGACATTTTAGAAGAAGCTATGAGCAAAAAATATTAAATAATCTTATTTTCAGATATAAAGTATTTGTTAATTTTCTGCACTCCTATGTGTGGATTGGACATATTATACCTTATTTAGTCTTAATATGCTGAAAACGGACATTTTAGACGAACTTATGAGTAAAAAATATTAAATAATCTTATTTTCTGATTTAAATTTATTGTTCAGTTTCTGCATTTTTATGTGCGGATTGGACATTTTTACCTTATTTAGTCTTAATATCCTGAAAAGAGACATTTTAGACGAAATTATGAGTAAAAAATATAAAATAATCTTTTTTCCGATTTAAAGTTTTTGTTCAATTACTGCGTTTTATGTGTGGATTCGACATATTATATCTTATTTAGTCATAAAACGCTGAAAAGAGACATTTTAGACGAAGACATGTCTAATAAAATATGAAACAATCTTATTTTCCGATTTAAATTTCTTTTCTCAATTTCTTCAGTATTATGTGTGGATTGGAAATATTATACATTATTTAGTTATAAAATGCTGAAAAGAGACATTTTAGACAAAGCTATGAGAAAAAAATATTAAATAATCTTATTTTCCGATTTAAAGTTTTTTTTCTGTTTCTGCTTTTATATGTGTGGATTGGACATATTATACCATATTTAGTCATAAAATGCTGAAAAGTGCCATTCTAGATGAAGTTATGAGTAAAAAAATATTAACTAATCTTATTTTCAGATACAAAGTTTTTGTTCATTTTCTGCACTCTTATGTGTGGATTGGACATACCTTATTTTGTTAAAAAATCCTGAAATGGGACATTTTAGACGACGTTATGAGTAAGAAATATTAAAAAAGCTTATTTTCCGATTTAAAGTTTTTGTTCAATTTCTGCTCTTTTATGTGTACATTGGACATATTATACCTTATTTGGTCATAAAATGCTGAAAAGAGACATTTTAGACGAAGTTATGTGTAATAAAACATTAAGTAGTCTTATTTACGGATTTAATGTTTATTTTTCAACTTCTGCTTTTTTTATGTGTGGATTGGACGTATTATTCCTTGTTTAGTCATAAATTGCTGAAAGGCGACATTCTAGACGAAGTTCTGAGTAATAAAATAATAAATATTCTTATTTTCAGATATAAAGTTTTTGTTCATTTTCTGCACTTTTGTGAGTGGATTGGACATACTTATCTTATATAGTCATAAAATGCTGAAAAGAGACATTTTAGAGGAAGTTATGAGTGAAAAATATAAAATAGTCTTATTTTCCGATTTAGTGCTTCTTTTCAATTTCTGCACTTTTATGTGTGGATTGGACATATTATACCTTATTTAGTCATAAAATGCTGAAAAGTGACATTCTAGATGAAGTTATGAGTAAAAAAATATTAACTAATCTTATTTTCAGATACAGAGTTTTTGTTCATTTTATGCACTCTTATGTGTGGATTGGATATACCTTATTTTGTTATAAAATCCTGAAATGGGACATTCTAGACGAAGTTATGAGTAAGAAACATTAAAAAAGCTTATTTTCCGATTTAAAGTTTTTGTTCAATTTCTGCACTTTTATGTGTGGATTGGACATATTTTACCTTATTTAGTCATAAAATGCTGAAAAAAGCCAATTTAGGAAAAGTTATGAGCAAAAAATATCAAATTATCTTATTTTCCGATTTAAAGTTTTTGTTCAATGTCTGCACTTTTAAGTGTGGATTGGACTTATTATACCTTATTTAGTCTTGAAATGCTTAAAAGCGACATTCTAGACGCAATTATGAGTAAAAAAAATATTAAATAATCTTATTTTCAGATATAAAGTTTTTGTTATTTTTCTGCACTCCTATGTGTGGGTTGGACATATTATAACTTATTTAGTCATAAGATGCTGAAAAGAGACATTTTAGACGAAGTTGTGATTGATAAAATATTAAATAATCTTATTTTCCGATTTAAAGTTGTTGTTCAATTTCTGCATTTTTATGTGTGGATTGGACATACCATATCTTATTTAGTCATAAAATGCTGAAAACAGACATTTTAGAAGAAGCTATGAGCAAAAAATATTAAATAATCTTATTTTCAGATATAAAGTATTTGTTAATTTTCTGCACTCCTATGTGTGGATTGGACATATTGTAACTTATTTAATCATAAGATGCTGAAAAGAGACATTTTAGACGAAGTTGTGATTGATAAAATATTAAATAATCTTATTTTCCGATTTAAAGTTGTTGTTCAATTTCTGCATTTTTATGTGTGGATTGGACATACCATATCTTATTTAGTCATAAAATGCTGAAAACAGACATTTTAGAAGAGGTTATGAGCAAAAAATATTAAATTATCATATTTTCCGATTTAAAGTTTTTGTTCAATGTCTGCACTTTTATGTGTGGATTGAACATATTATACCTTATTTAGTTTTGAAATGCCGAAAACAGACATTTTAGACGAAGTTATGAATATAATAAATATTAAATAATCTTGTTTTCCAATTTAATGTTTTTTTTAATTTCTGCACTTTTATGTGAGGATTGGACATACTATACCTTATGTAGTCATAAAATGCTGGAAAGAGACATTTTAGACGAAGTTATGAGTAAAAAATTTTAGATAGTCTTATTTTCCGATTTATAGTTTTCGGTCAATTTCTGCACTTTTATGTGTGGATTGGACATATTATAACTCATTTAGTCATAAATTAATGATGAAAAATTAGATTTTAGAAGAAGTTATGAGCAAAAAATATTAAATAATTTTTTCTTTTTTTTTTGATTGGACATATTATAACTTACTTAGTCATAAAATGCTGAAAATCTACATTCTAGAATAAGTTATGAGTAAGAAAATATTAAATAATCTTATTTTCAGTTATTTAGTTTTTGTTCATTTTCTGCACTTTTATGTGAGGATTGGATTGGTCATTCTTACCTTATTTAGTAATAAAATCCTGAAAAGAGACATTTTAGACGAAGTTTTGAGTAATAAATATTAAATAATCTTATTTCCCGATTTAAAGTTTTTGTTCAATCTCTTCACTTTTATGTGTGAATTGGACATATTATACTTTATTTGGTCATAAAATCCTGAAAAGAAAAAAATTAGACGAAGTTATGAGTAATAAAATATTAATTAAACTTATTTACCGATTTAAAGTTTTTGTTCAATCTCTGCACATTTGTGTGTGAATTGGAAATATTATACATTATTCAGTCATCAAATGCTGAAAAGAAAAAAAATTAGACGAAGTTATGAGTAAGAAGATATTAAATAGTCTTATTGTTTGATTTAAAGCTTTTGTTCAATTTCAGCACTTTTATGTGTTGTTTGGACATATTATAACTTATTTAGTCATAAAATGCTGAAAAGATACATTTTAGACGAAACTATGTGTAAAAAATATTAAATAATCTTATCCCCAAGAAACATTCCCAATGTAAGACTTTTGGAGGTGGGAGCTATATTCTGCAAAACTCGACTGAAAAATCTCAAATCTTTGGCATACGCTCAGTAAGAGCTCCACACCCTTACAATTTCTTATGTTTCTTTGTATACGCATTTTGGTTAAATGGTAAATTTCCATCAAGTGATTCTATCACTTCTCACCGCCCCCAAAATTCCGTCCATGAAATTACTACTTGACGTATTATATTCATAACCCATAGTTCCACTAAATATGGACTAGCATTTCCAGTCACTCACCTGCTCACTTTAAGTGATAAAATTGTCACTACCTTACATACATTCTTGAAATGAATGCACTATATTCCGTCTTGGAAAAGAAGATGAAATAAAACAGAAATAATATTGCATTTGAACTTTTATTCGTTTTTACGAACTACATGTGTATATTTAACTATATGGTCAAGTTCTAAGGGTTCTATATGGGAGAAAATATCAACTTTGTTAGTGATCTACAATATTTTTAGACACACCAAACATACAAAAGTGTAATACGATCTATTTCTTAGTATACAGGGTGTTCCATATATATTCGCAAGACTTGAGGATGTGCTAGTTTTGAGTCAGAAAAACATTGATGTTAAGTCATGGTTGGTGAAGATTTTGAAGGAGTTGTGGGGGTTTTTCTCAACAATTTCTACGCTAATGGAAAAAAGTATTTGAAGCGCCAATGTTTTCTACACCAAAAAGGTACTGTTGGTCGTAGCCTCTAAACATAAAAATGATTTTTCTCGAAAACGGTCGACTTCAAAGCTCACGACCAATAGTGTTTTTTGTGTAGAAAACATTGGCGGTTCAAATGGGCAAAACTGTAATTTTTCCATTGGCGTAAGAATTGGGGAGAGAAACACGCACTACTCCTACAAAATCTTCGCCAATTATGACTTAAAATCAATGTTTTTCTGACTCAAAACTAGCACATCCTCAAGTCTTGCGAATATATATGGAACACCCTGTATACTAAGAAATAGATCGTATTACACTTTTGTATGTTTGGTGTGTCTAAAAATATTGTAGATCACTAACAAAGTTGATTTTTTCTCCCATATAGAACCCTTAGAACTTGACCATATAGTTAAATATACACATGTAGTTCGTAAAAACGAATAAAAGTTCAAATGCAATATTATTTCTGTTTTATTTCATCTTCTTTTCCAAGACGGAATATAGTGCATTCATTTCAAGAATGTATGTAAGGTAGTGACAATTTTATCACTTAAAGTGAGCAGGTGAGTGACTGGAAATGCTAGTCCATATTTAGTGGAACAATGGGTTATGAATATAATACGTCAAGTAGTAATTTCATGGACGGAATTTTGGGGGCGGTGAGAAGCGATAGAATCACTTGATGGAAATGTACCATTAAACCAAAATGCGTATACGAAGATACATAAGACATTGTAAGGGTGTGGAGCTCTTACTGAGCGTATGCGAAAGATTTTAGATTTATTTGTCGAGTTTTGCAGAATATAGCTCTCACCTCCAAAAGTATTACATTGGGAATGTTTTTTGGGGATATGGATTTTTTTTGGAAGTCGGTTAGCTGTCACCACAGTGTAGATAAACACAGTAGTCCAACTCAAGTCATTTCTTGATGTGGCCCGCCTTTGCCGCCGTGTCTCCCGTACCCACAGTATAAATGTACCCAGTAGTCCAAATCAACGGCGGCCGCCTTAGATGATAGTTTCGGAGCATCATTTTTTGCGGTCGTCTGTTTGTCAAAGGCCAATGCGATTTCGTCAAAGGACACCGCGATTTCGTGTCTCCCGTTTATAAGTGAGGGAGACACGGCGGCAAAGGCGGGTCTGTGTTTATCTATACTGTGCCCGTACCTTATACTGATGCTCCGAAACTATCATCTAAGGCGGCCACCGTTGAGTTGGACTACAGCGTATATATACTGTGGTTGTCACGAACTAACTTTAATTTTCAATAATCATATTAATTTTAAATACAAATATATATATATATATATATATATATATATATATATATATATATATATATATATATATAATAAAATTATTTGATTAAAGCCGAGCTTTCAAGAATGTTTATTCTCTTCTTCAGGGCAAACTACAAATCGTTACAAAATTATATCAACAACAACTTAAAGTATTATAAAAATACTTACAATCGTGAATTTAGAATAAATTAGCCAAAAACTGGAAAGATTTCATAGCCATCAATTACAAATGTCATTATTTATATTTTTCTATTTGTCATGGTAACACAATAAGTAAGAAAGTATCTAGATTTTATTGATAAAAATGAATATTACTGAATTATCTTTATATGTTTGTGGCTATTTGAACAAGGAGCACAATTAAATTAAAATTATTATCAAGGCAGAACAGGTTCAGTTGAAAAAAAATAATAAGAAATAATGTAATTTAAGAATATTGCATAAATACTTACATATATACCAGTAGATAGAGAGTTCTGTAGCAGAAGTCACAGTAAACATGCTATATTTTCCAAAGTGGTCACGAATAATGTAATGGTGTGTGGGCGTGCTGGATATTTTTCCAATGGGGTTTCAATTATTAGATTCCTATATTTCATGAGCGCCATCTACCGGAGAGGGGATAAGTAACTGCGTTTAGATTCCTACTTACCATGAGCGCCATTTAGCGGAGAGGGATTATATAATTATTTTAAAGCTGAGGAAAAAAGTTCACCATTGCGCGGGATCGAACCCACAACCACACACTCCAACGCATTAACAAGCTAGACGTTTTCCAAGCCTGCCATTTCGGTTACCCATGTGATTGCGAGAAATGAAACAATATATTATTAGCTGCGGCGCGTGCGCACTTACATCAGATAAGATGGGAGCTCATAAATTGAAATGTTGTCGATGTGTTAACATCGATGTCGACACCGCTTCGACATAAGCCTGGGCGATAAGCCGTTTGGATCTGTGCGCTCGGACAGTCCTTATCGTTTCAAGCAAACGATTCCCAAAATCGCCTTCTACCGAAAATTTGATGGTGATTCAGTTTTTGATTCGTTTAAATCGGCCAAGAAATAGCGAAGATTTGATTCTCGTATGGAATATACGAGTTAAAATGCAAGTTATGCTTATTCGACAGAACAGCATCATTAAAAGTGCTTAAAAAGAAATTAGGAGTGAAAGAAAATGTGTTATGTTTAATATGGTACTTATCAAAAAAGAATTTCTGAATATAACATTATATTTAAAATTTGCTTTTTACCTATGTGAATGTGAGAAATCAAAGAATATATGTTGGATGGCGGCGCGTGCGTACTTACATCAGATAAGACGAGAGCTCATAAATTGAAATGCAGTCGATGTGTTAACATCGATGTCGGCACCGCTTCGACGTAAGCAAGGGCGATAAGCCGTTTGGGTCTGTGCGCTCGGACAGCCCTAATCGTTTCAAGCAAACGACTCCCAAAATCGTCTTCTGACGAAAATTTGATGGCGATTCAGTTTTTGATTCGTTCAAATCGGCCAAGAAATAGCGAAGATTTGATTTTCGTATAGAATATATAAGAGTTGAATTGCACATAATGCTAATTCGACACAATGTCAACAGCATCATCACAACAAAATTCCTCGAAAGAAGAACAATATTGTTACATTAAGAAATGTTTTCAAATACCAGAAAGCCAAGTTGACGGTCGAGCATGTAAACGATGTAACTCTTTCGGATACTGCATGTGTGATTGCCAATCGAGAGATAAATATAAGATGATGCGATGTCTAATGACTTTCATTTTCTGTCTACGTATTAGAGAAGAAACACAGTAGAAGATGGCTAAATTGAAGGCATCGTTTGTACTTTTATGCAATATAATTGGAAACATGTTGTACGTAGATATACCACCAAATGTAATCGAAGCAGGCATTTGTTTCAACGATCAACAATGTATAGCAATGAGAAAAATAACCGTGAACGATGGACAGATGCATGTATTCTCTACCGATATTCCAGAGCGAGAAAACAAGTTTAAAATTCGACTCGTGTTCTACCCAAATAGAACATGGGGAGATACTGGAATATTTCATCTACCATCAGAAGAAACTACCAAAAGAAATATGTCCTGCGACGATAGTGACGAAGAGGAATCCTCAACTTCGCTTGAGAGCAGCAGGAGCGAAGAGAATTCTGAAATTAAATCGCCAAAATTAGATACTACCAATTCATCTATGATATCATATATAAATTTTTCCATATATTTAATGATGCTTATTATGTATATATTTCAAATCAAAAATAAAAATGAATTGATATGGATTTGTTTACTCAGTTTTCCCAAACTGCAAAAAACCGCCGTTGTATGATAAGTCTAATTGAAAATATCGCTATCAGAAGAAACAAGTTTGTTTTCAGAAGAAGTGAGATTAATCAACACTCAATAAAGCTACCATCATCGAGCAAAAACCTTGTACCAAAATCAGCGATCTCCAAATTGAAACGAAGTATCGAATCATAGGTGCAAAGGCAGTCGGCAGCAAGTTTGGCGAAACTATCTTGCTAGAGCTGGAGGAAATTGTAGTGTTCCTTCCAAAGCGGGTAGTTGAAAGCTATCTACCACACCTAGACGAAATCGGGAGTGGAAAATACTCCCTAGTTTTCCTGGGACAGGTGCCGACTGGGAACGCAAACCTTGCTGCATCATTCGAAATATTGGATGTCTTTTTGAATATTTTTATGATGGAGAAAATCAGCGTTATAAAAAAATCTGATAATTTAGTTGTAGCTATAAGAAAATTACGAAAAATTGTATTTGATAAATTCACTAGTGTAGACGAAAGAGTTTGGTTGAATAGGTTAAAACGATATATAGGACTGTGTAATAGGGAAATGAAAAATACAGACTTACCCATCGGAATTAGGAGAAAACTACAGACAAACATTGGACATTTCAAACATTTTCAAAATTTAATTAAGAACCGTAAAGAATATAGAGGTGGTAGCATCATCGGACTTAAACTTAAACAAAGGGTTCAGTGGAGGGAAATAACATCGAGTTTTGTGAGTCGAATTCTGACGGAAATCAAATTTAATCATGCTCATATTGACTTGGAACAATTCTTGGCAGATTGTTTCAATATCTTGAAGCTAAAACTTGCTAAAATCCTTAAAAAATCAAGTAATTATTAAAGTCAACACAACTTTCTGCGGCGAATTCATAAAGATTTCGAAACATGATGATGGTGAAGTTTTAGATTTAAAATACTTTAATACAAAAAATTCAATTGTGGATGGCTCTACGGACGTGCAACGCTGGTTCATTGATAATGTTTATAGCAAAATTCAAAATGAAATGAGTGAATTTCAGTAACGTGATAGCGGTTGGGCTTTGAAGAAAATAATTCCATTAGAAGTTAATATTAACAAAGTTGAAATCGGGAATGGTTCATCTTTCATCAGACTACCACAACAAATCACCAATAAGCATGCATGTTTGAATATTCAAAATGACGATACAGCCTGTTTTTATTGGTCGGTTGTTGCAGCGTTAAATCCTACAAAAGGAACGGTAACGAGAACCTCATCATACCCTCAATACAAAACAGTTTTGAAAACTCAAAATCTAGATGCACCGATGTCGTTACACCATATTGCAAAATTTTAGAAAGCGAACAAAATTTCTGTAAATGTTCACGCGTTAGAGTTGAATGTACTTAAAGAAAAATCATTTTATAATGTAGTGCCGGCTAGATTAACATCCAATAAATTAGATAAACATGTAAATTTACTTTTGATTCAAAATAAATATTTTCCAAAATTTAATGATTATGATGCTCTCCCATTGATGATGAGAATGAGACTGTAGATATTAAATTTCATTATTGTCTTATTAAAGATTTATCACGATTAATATCACATCAAGTTAAAAGACATAAAAAAAATCATTTGCGATCGATGTCTCAATTATTTCCTACGTAAAGAAAAATTAGAGGAACATCAAACGCTTTGCTCTCAATTAAATCATTGTAAAATTTCATTTCGAAAATTTACTCATGTAGAATTTAAAAATTTCGCTTACAAACAACTCCTTTCATTATTTATGCAGATTTTGAGTGCCAATTAGAGAATGTAAATGATTTAGTATCTTCTAAAACAGCTAAATATCAAAGACATACGCCATACAGCGTTATTATGTCAAATGCTCATATGATGATTCTTTGTCATTTTTTAATAGCTATCGAGGTTCAGATTGCATGGACTGGTTTGCAAATGAAATATCCAACATTGCGGAGATTGTTCAATCAAAAATTAAAAAAATCGCACTGATGATTGAAGATCCTAGTAAGTGTAATGCAATATCATGTCATATTTGCGAGAAAAAATTCATGAAAAAAGACATTATTGTACGTGATCATGATCATTTTACTGGAATGTTCAGAGGATTTGCACATCAATCCTGCGATCTCAATTTTCGAAAATTGTTTGTGGTACCCATCATTTTCCACAATTTGTCCGGCTACGATAGTCATTTTATGATTAAACAATTTAGTAGATAGGGATGCATGAGCATACTGCCAATTAATATGGAAAAATATATTTCATTATCTTTCTGATGATAAAACAAACATAAAATTCGGATTTATAGACTCTTTTCGCTTTCTCGGTACATCATTAGACAAAATAGCTTCAATAATGGATCGACAAGATTTGAAAATTATGAAACGCGAGTTCAATGAATTGAAAGAAGAGGCATTCACTCTACTCACTAAAAAAGGAGTACTTCCCTATGATTATGTTAATTGTTTGGAAAAACTTGAGGAAACTGAATTACCTGCGAAAGAACACTTTTACAATAAACTCAACGACGATGATATATCTGATGGGCAGTATGCTCATGCTCAAAGCGTATGGGAAGCTTTCAAAATTTCTAATTTGGGGGTATATTCTGATCTCTATTTAAAGACAGACGTATTGTTGTTGGCTGATGTGTTTGAGAATTTTCGAAAAAAATGTTAAGCAACCTACGAGTTAGATCCAGCTAGGTACTATACCATGCCTGGATACACTTGGGACGCGATGTTAAAGCGCACTCAATGTAAACTGGAATTACTGAATGATGTAGATCAAATCATGTTTATAGAAAAGGGGATTCGTGGCGGTATTTCGGTTTGCAGCGGTAGATATTCGGAAGCCAACAACAAATACCTGCCGGAATATGATTTCACAAAACCATCGAATTATATAATGTATTTAGATTTTAATAATTTATATGCGTGGGCAATGTCGAAATCTCTTCCTTACGGCGGGTTTTCGTGGCTGGAAGATCTGGAAAATTTTGATGTAACAGCTATCCCAGACGATGCACCTGAGGGATATATGCTACAAGTGGATCTGGAATATCCTCACAACTTACACCGTCTGCATCAAGATTTTCCATTCGCAGCCGAACACCGCATACCACCCGGTTCAAAATTACGAAAATTAATGACAACTCTTTATAATAAAAAAGAATATGTTATACACTATAGAAATTTGAAGCAATGTTTGGCAAATGGTTTGAAAGTCACGAAAATACATAAAATTTTGAAATTTGAGCAGTCAGCGTGGCTGCGATCTTACATTCGGTCAATTTCTGCACTTTTATGTGTGGATTGGACATATTATAACTCATTTAGTCATAAATTAATGGTGAAAAATGAGATTTTAGAAGAAGTTATGAGCAAAAAATATTAAATAATCTTTTTTTATGTGTTGATTGGACATATTATAACTTACTTAGTCATAAAATGCTGAAAAGCTACATTCTAGACGAAGTTATGAGTAAGAAAATATTAAATAATCTTATTTTCAGTTATTTAGTTTTTGTTCATTTTCTGCACTTTTATGTGAGGATTGGATTGGACATTCTTACCTTATTTAGTAATAAAATCCTGAAAAGAGACATTTTAGACGAAGTTTTGAGTAATAAATATTAAATAATCTTATTTCCCGATTTAAAGTTTTTGTTCAATCTCTTCACTTTTATGTGTGAATTGGACATATTATACTTTACTTGGTCATAAAATCCTGAAAAGAAAAAATTTAGACGAAGTTATGAGTAATAAAATATTAATTAAACTTATTTACCGATTTAAAGTTTTTGTTCAATCTCTGCACATTTATGTGTGAATTGGAAATATTATACATTATTCAGTCATCAAATGCTGAAAAGAAAAAAATTAGACGAAGTTATGAGTAAGAAGATATTAAATAGTCTTACTGTTTGATTTAAAGCTTTTGTTCAATTTCAGCACTTTTAAATGTGTTGTTTGGACATATTATAACTTATTTAGTCATAAAATGCTGAAAAGATACATTTTAGACGAAGCTATGTGTAAAAAATATTAAATAATCTTATCCCCAAGAAACATTCCCAATGTAAGACTTTTGGAGGTGGGAGCTATATTCTGCAAAACTCGACTGAAATATCTCAAATCTTTGACATACGCTCAGTAAGAGCTCCACACCCTTACAATTTCTTATGTTTCTTTGTATACGCATTTTGCTTTAATGGTACATTTCCATCAAGTGATTCTATCGCTTCTCACCGCCCCCAAAATTCCGTCCATGAAATTACTACTTGACGTAATATATTCATAACCCATATTTCCACTAAATATGGACTAGCATTTCCAGTCACTCACCTGCTCACTTTAAGTGATAAAATTGTCACTACCTTACATACATTCTTGAAATGAATGCACTATATTCCGTCTTGGAAAAGAAGATGAAATAAAACAGAAATCATATTGCATTTGAACTTTTATTCGTTTTTACGAACTACATGTGTATATTTAACTATATGGTCAAGTTCTAAGGGTTCTATATGGGAGAAAAAATCAACTTTGTTAGTGATCTACAATATTTTTACACACACCAAACATACAAAAGTGTAATACGATCTATTTCTTAGTATACAGGGTGTTCCATATATATTCGCAAGACTTGAGGAGGTGCTAGTTTTGAGTCAGAAAAACATTGTTGTTAAGTCATGGTTGGTGAAGATTTTGAAGGAGTTGTGGGGGTTTTTCTCAACAATTTCTACGCTAATGGAAAAAGTATTTGAAGCGCCAATGTTTTCTACACCAAAAAGGTACTGTTGGTCGTAGCCTCTAAACATAAAAATGATTTTTCTCGAAAACGGTCGACTTCAAAGCTCACGACCAATAGTGTTTTTTGTGTAGAAAACATTGGCGGTTCAAATGGGCAAAACTGTAATTTTTCCATTGGCGTAAGAATTGGGGAGAGAAACACGCACTACTCCTACAAAATCTTCGCCAATTATGACTTAACTCAAAAAATTTCTGACCCAAAACTTAGCCTATTATGAGTGGAAAATGCTTACAAAAGCTGTTTACTGCAAGATAAACGATTCCAAGATATTCACAAAAAACATTTTTTTTCTTTCAATTTCAACACCCTGTATTTCGAAAATGGTGCATTCTAGAGGATAAGTTAATATTTTTTTTTTCTATTTTTTTGGACAAGCTATCACATCCTCAAGTCCTGCGCATATATTATAAAACATCCTGTATATTTAAACCTAATGAAAATAATTGCTAACACCGTATTAAGGAGACTTAGAAAAGTGTGGAGTATCTATAAAACCTATTATGAGTTGAAAAAGAAATTGAACAACTTATGTTTCAACGTCATGGAAGGAATATTGGGGGCGGCGAGAAGCGATAGAATCACTTGATGAAAATGTACCATTAAAGCAAAATGCGTATACAAAGAAACATAAGAAATTGTAAGGGTGTGGAGCTCTTACTGAGCGTATGCGAAAGATTTTAGATTTTTTTGTCGAGTTTTGCAGAATATAGCTCTCACCTCCAAAAGTCTTACATTGGGAATGTTTTTTGGGGATATGGATTTTTTTTGGAAGTCGGTTAGCTGTCACCACAGTGTAGATAAACACAGTAGTCCAACTCAAGTCATTTCTTGATGTGGCCCGCCTTTGCCGCCGTGTCTCCCGTACACACAGTATAAATGTACCCAGTAGTCCAAATCAACGGCGGCCGCCTTAGATGATAGTTTCGGAGCATCATTTTTTGCGGTCGTCTGTTTGTCAAAGGCCAATGCGATTTCGTCAAAGGACACCGCGATTTCGTGTCTCCCGTTTATAAGTGAGGGAGACACGGCGGCAAAGGCGGGTCTGTGTTTATCTATACTGTGCCCGTACCTTATACTGATGCTCCGAAACTATCATCTAAGGCGGCCGCCATTGAGTTGGACTACAGCGTATATATACTGTGGCTGTCACGAACTAACTTTAATTTTCAATAATCATATTAATTTTAAATACAAATATATATTTATATATATATATATATATATATATATATATATATATATATATATATATATATATATATATATATATATATATATATATATATAAATAAAAAGATGTTCTTGGGGATGCAGTCATATATTCAATAAAATTATTTGATTAAAGCCGAGCTTTCGAGAATTTTTAATCTCTTCTTCAGGGCAAACTTCAAATCGTTACAAAATTATATCAACAACAACTTAAAGTATTTTAAAAATACGTACAATCGTGAATTTAGAATAAATTAACCAAAAACTGGAAAGATTTCATAGCCATCAATTACAAATGTCATTATTTATATTTGTCTATTTGTCATGGTAACACAATAAGTAAGAAAGTATCTAGATTTTGTTGATAAAAATGAATATTACTGAATTATCTTTATATGTTTGTGGCTATTTGAACAAGGAGCACAATTAAATTAAAATTATTATCAAGGCAGAACAGGTTCAGTTGAAAAAAAATAATAAGAAATAATGTAATTTAAGAATATTGCATAAATACTTACATATATACCAGTAGATATACTAAGAGAGTTCTGTAGCAGAAGTCACAGTAAACATGCTATATTTTCCAAAGGGGTCCCGAATAATGTAATGGTGTGAGGGCGTGCTGGATATTTTTCCAATGGGGTTTCAATTATTAGATTCCTATATTTCATGAGCGCCATCTACCGGAGAGGGGATAAGTAACTGCATTTAGATTCCTACTTACCATGAGCGCCATTTAGGGGAGAGGGATTATTTAATTATTTTTAAGCTGAGGAAAAAAGTTCACCATTGCGCGGGATCGAACCCACAACCACACACTCCAACGCATTAACAAGCTAGACGTTTTCCAAGCCTGCCATTTCGGTTACCCATGTGATTGCGAGAAATGAAACAATATATTATTAGCTGCGGCGCGTGCGCACTTACATCAGATAAGATGGGAGCTCATAAATTGAAATGTTGTCGATGTGTTAACATCGATGTCGACACCGCTTCGACGTAAGCCTGGGCGATAAGCCGTTTGGATCTGTGCACTCGGACAGTCCTTATCGTTTCAAGCAAACGATTCCCAAAATCGCCTTCTACCGAAAATTTGATGGTGATTCAGTTTTTGATTCGTTTAAATCGGCCAAGAAATAGCGAAGATTTGATTCTCGTATGGTATATACGAGTTAAAATGCAAATTATGCTTATTCGACAGAACAGCATCATTAAAAGTGCTTAAAAAGAAATTAGGAGTGAAAGAAAATGTGTTATGTTTAATAATGTACTTATCAAAAACGAATTTCTGAATATAACATTATATTTAAAATTTGCTTTTTATCCATGTGAATGTGAGAAATCAAAGAATATATGTTGGATGGCGGCGCGTGCGTACTTACATCAGATAAGACGAGAGCTCATAAATTGAAATGCAGTCGATGTGTTAACATCGATGTCGGCACCGCTTTGGCGTAAGCAAGGGCGATAACCCGTTTGGGTCTGTGGGCTCGGACAGCCCTCATCGTTTCAAGCAAACGACTCCCAAAATCGTCTTCTGACGAAAATTTGATGGCGACTCAGTTTTTGATTCGTTCAAATCGGCCAAGAAATAGCGAAGATTTGATTTTCGTATAGAATATATACGAGTTGAATTGCACATAATGCTAATTCGACACAATGTCAAGAAGAACAATATTGTTGCATTAAGAAATGTTTTCAAATACCAGAAAGCCAAGTTGACGGTCGAGCATGTAAACGATGTAACTCTTTCGGATACTGCATGTGTGATTGCCAATCGAGAGATAAATATAAGATAATGCGATGTCTAATGACTTTCATTTTGTGTCTACGTATTAGAGAAGAAACATAGTAGAAGATGGCTAAATTGAAGGCATCGTTTGTACTTTTATACAATATAATTGGAAACATGTTGTACGTAGATATACCACCAAATGTAATCGAAGCAGGCATTTGTTTCAACGATCAACAATGTATAGCAATGAGAAAAATAACCGTGAACGATGGACAGATGCATGTATTCTCTACCGATATTCCAGAGCGAGAAAACAAGTTTAAAATTCGACTCGTGTTCTACCCAAATAGAACATGGGGAGATACTGGAATATTTCATCTACCATCAGAAGAAACTACCAAAAGAAATATGTCCTACGACGATAGTGACGAAGAGGAATCCTCAACTTCGCTTGAGAGCACCAGGAGCGAAGAGAATTCTGAAATTAAATCGCCAAAATTAGATACTACAAATTCATCTATGATATCATATATAAATTTTTCCATATATTTAATGATGCTTATTATGTATATATTTCAAATCGAAAATAAAAATGAATTGATATGGATTTGTTTACTCAGTTTTCCCAAACCGCAAAAAACCGCCGTTGTATGATAAGTCTAATTGAAAATATCGCTATCAGAAGAAACAAGTTTGTTTTCAGAAGAAGTGAGATTAATCAACACTCAATAAAGCTACCATCATCGAGCAAAAACCTTGTACCAAAATCAGCGATCTCCAAATTGAAACGAAGTATCGAATCATAGGTGCAAAGGCAGTCGGCAGCAAGTTTGGCGAAACTATCTTGCTAGAGCTGGAGGAAATTGTAGTGTTCCTTCCAAAGCGGGTAGTTGAAAGCTATCTACCACACCTAGACGAAATCGGGAGAGGTGGTAGCATCATCGGACTTAAACTTAAACAAAGGGTTCAGTGGAGGGAAATAACATCGAGTTTTGTGAGTCGAATTCAGACGGAAATCAAATTTAATCATGCTCATATTGACGTGGAACAATTCTTGGCAGATTGTTTCAATATCTTGAAGCTAAAACTTGCTAAAATCCTTTAAAAAAACATGTAATTATTAAAGTCAACACAACTTTCTGCGGCGAATTCATAAAGATTTCGAAACATGATGATGGTGAAGTTTTAGATTTAAAATACTTTAATACAAAAAATTCAATTGTGGATGGCTCTACGGACGTGCAACGCTGGTTCATTGATAATGTTTATAGCAAAATTCAAAATGAAATGAGTGAATTTCAGAAACGTGATAGCGGTTGGGCTTTGAAGAAAATGCTTACAAACAACTCCTTTCGTTATTTATGCAGATTTTGATTTTGATTTTGTAAATGATTTAGTATCTTCTAAAACAGCTAAATATCAAAGACATACGCCATACAGCGTTATTATGTCAAATGCTCATATGATGATTCTTTGTCATTTTTAATAGCTATCGAGGTTCAGATTGCATGGACTGGTTTGCAAATGAAATATCCAACATTGCGGAGATTGTTCAATCAAAAATTAAAACAATCACACTGATGATTGAAGATCCTAGTAAGTGTAATGCAATATCATGTCATATTTGCAAGAAAAAATTCATGAAAAAAGACATCATTGTACGTGATCATGATCATTTTACTGGAAAGTTCAGAGGATTTGCACATCAATCCTGCAATATCAATTTTCGAAAATTGTTTGTGGTACCCATCATTTTCCACAATTTGTCCGGCTACGATAGTCATTTTATGATTAAACAATTTTGTAGATAGGGATGCATGAGCATACTGCCAATTAATATGGAAAAATATATTTCATTCTCTTTCTGATGATAAAACAAACATAAAATTCGGATTTATAGACTCTTTTCGCTTTCTCGGTACATCATTAGACAAAATAGCTTCAATAATGGATCGAGAAGATTTGAGAATTATGAAACGCGAGTTCAATGAATTGAACGAAGAGGCATTCACTCTACTCACCAAAAAAGGAGTATTTCCCTATGATTATGTTAATTGTTTGGAAAAGCTTGAGGAAACTGAATTACCTGCGAAAGAACACTTTTACAATAAACTCAACGACGATGATATATCTGATGGGCAGTATGCTCATGATCAAAGCGTATGGGAAGTTTTCAAAATTTCTAATTTGGGGGTTTATTCTGATCTCTATTTAAAGACAGACGTATTGTTGTTGGCTGATGTGTTTGAGAATTTTCGAAAAAAATGTTAAGCAACCTACGAGTTAGATCCAGCTTGGTACTATACCATGCCTGGATACACTTGGGACGCGATGTTAAAGCTCACTCAATGTAAACTGGAATTACTGAATGATGTAGATCAAATCATGTTCATAGAAAAGGGGATTCGTGGCGGTATTTCGGTTTGCAGCGGTAGATATTCGGAAGCCAACAACAAATACCTGCCGGAATATGATTTCACAAAATCATCGAATTATATAATGTATTTAGATTTTAATAATTTATATGGGTGGGCAATGTCGAAATCTCTTCCTTACGGCGGGTTTTCGTGGCTGGAAGATGTGGAAAATTTTGATGTAACAGCTATCCCAGACGATGCACCTGAGGGATATATGCTACAAGTGGATCTGGAATATCCTCACAACTTACACCGTCTGCATCAAGATTTTCCATTCGCAGCCGAACACCGCATACCACCCGGTTCAAAATTACCAAAATTAATGACAACTCTTTATAATAAAAAAGAATATGTTATACACTATAGAAATTTGAAGCAATGTTTGGCAAATGAAAATACATAAAATTTTTAAATTTGAGCAGTCAGCGTGGCTGCGATCTTACATTGAGTTAAACACTACTATGAGGACCGCAGCCAAGAACGAATTTGAGAAGAACTTATTCAAACTTATGAACAATGCGGTGTTTGGCAAAACGATGGAAAATATCCGTAAGCATAGGGTTGTTAAGCTAGTAAGATCCTGGGAGGGAAGATACGGAGCGAAAAATTTAATTGCAAGTCCACAATTCCGGAACCGAACAATTTTCGATAAATACTTGGTAGCTATCGAATTACAGAAAACCGAAGTTGTATTCAACAATGGAATGGCTATTTTAGATCTATCAAAATTGTGCATGTATAATTTTCATTATGATTTTATGCTACCCAAATTAGGTATTGAAAAAAGTAAACTTTTATACATGGACACCAATAGTTTCATTTATGAACTGTTGTGTAGTGATGCATATGAGGAAGTTAAAAAGGCTAATATCTCTAAATTTGATACATCAGATTATAATGTTGCAAACATCTATAAAATACCTTTGATCAATAAGAAAAAGTTGGGTCTAATGAAGGATGAAGCAAATGGTAAAATAATCATCATTTTATTGGTTTGCGTTCTAAAATGTATACATTTAAAGTTCAGGGGGGTAAAATTAAGATGTTTCAAAAGATTTTCTTATAATTATCATATTTTCCGATTTAAGGTTTTGTTCCATGTCTGCACTTTTATGTGGGGATTGGATATATTATACATTATTTAGCCTCAAAATGCTGAAGACAGACATTCTAGACGAAGTTACGTGTAAAAAATATTAAATAATCTTATTTTGCGATTTAAAGTTATTGTTCAGTTTCTGCACTTTTATGTGAGGATTGGACATACTATACCTTATTTAGTCATAAAATGCTGAAAAGAGACATTTTAGACAAAGTTATGAGTAAAAAATATTAGATAGCCTTATTTTTTTATTTTTGGTCAATTTCTGCAATTTTATGTGTGGATTGGACATATTACAACTTATTTAGTCATAAATTAATGATGAAAAATGAAATGCTAGAAGAAGATATAAGCAAAAAATATTAAATAATCTTATTTTCCGATTTAAAGTTTTTTCACAATTTCTGCTTTATGTGTTGATTGGACATATTATACATGCTGGAATCAGACAACTTAGACGAAGTGATGAGTAAAAAAATATTAGATAATCTTATTTTCCGATTTAAAGATTTTCTTTTTCAATTTCTGCACTTTTATGTGAGGATTGGACATACTATACCATATTTATTCGCAAAATGCTGAGAAGAGACATATTAGAAGAACTTATGAGTAACAAATATTTAATAATCTTATCTTCCGATTTATAGTTTTGTTCAATTTTTGCACTTTTATGTGTGTATTGGACATATTATAGCATATTTAGTCATAAATTCATGCTGAAAACAGACATTTTAGAATTAGTTATGAGCATAAAACATTAAATAATATTATTTTATGAATTAAAGTTTTTCTTTTTCAATTTCTGTACTTTAATGTGTGGTCTGGACATATTATATCTTACTTAGTCATAAAACGCTGAAAAGAGACATTTTAGACGAAGACATGTCTAATAAAATATTAAATAATCTTATTTTCCGATTTAAATTTCTTTTTTTCAATTTCTTCAGTTTTATGTGTGGATTGGAAATATTATACATTATTTTGTCATAAAATGCTGAAAAGAGACATTTTTGACGAAGTTATGAGAAAAAAATATTAAATAATCTTATTTTCCGATTTAAAGTTTTTTTTTCTATTTCTGCTTTTTTATGTGTGGATTGGACATATTATACCTTATTTAAACATAAAATGCTGAAAAGTGACAATCTAGATGAAGTTATGAGTAAATAAATATTAACTAATCTTATTTTCAGATATAAAGTTTTTGTTCATTTTCTGCACTCTTATGTGTGGATTGGACTTACTTACCTTATTTTTTTATAAAATCCTGAAGTGAGACATTTTAGACGAAGTTATGAGTAAAAAATATTAAAAAAGCTTATTTTCCGATTTAAAGTTTTTGTTCCATTTCTGCTCTTTTATGTGTAGATTGGACATATTATATCTTATTTAGTCATAAAACGCTGAAAAGAGACATTTTATACGAAGTTATGAGTAATAAAACATTAAGTAATCTTATTTACGGATTTAAAGTTTTTTTTCAACTTCTGCTTTTTTTATATGTGGATTGGACATATTATTCCTTGTTTAGTCATAAATTCCTGAAAGGCGACATTCTAGACGAAGTTATGAGTAAAAAATATTAAATAATCTTATTTTCAGATACAACGTTTTTGTTTGTTCATAAAATGCTGAAAAGAGACATTTTAGAAGTAGTTATGAGTGAAAAATATAAAATAATATTATTTTCCGACCTAGAGCTTCTTTTCAATTTCTGCACTTTTATGTGTGGATTGGACATATTATACCTTATTTAGTCATAAAATGCTGAAAACAGACATTTTAGAAGAAGTTATGAGTAAAAAATATTAGATAGTCTTATTTTCCGATTAATAGTCTTTGGTCAATTTCTGCACTTTTATGTGTGGATTGGACATATTACAACTTATTTAGTCATAAAATAATGATGAAAAATTAAATGTCAGAAGAAGTTATGAGAAAAAAATATTAAATAATCTTATTTTCCGATTTAATGTTTTTTCACAATTTCTGCTTTTTTATGTGTTGATTGGACATATTATACATGCTGAAAACAGACAACTTAGACGATGTTATGAGTAAAAAAATATTAGATGATCTTATTTTCCGATTTAAAGATTTTCTTTTTCAATTTCTGCACTTTTATGTGGGGATTGGACATACTATACCATATTTATTCGCAAAATACCGAAAATAGACATTTTAGAAGAAGCTATGAGTTACAAATATTTAATAATCTTATCTCCCGATTAATAGTTTTTGTTCAATTTTTGCACTTTTACGTGTGGATTGGACATATTATACCTTATTTAGTCATAAATTAATGCTGAAAACAGACATTTTAGAATTAGTTATGAGCATAAAATATTAAATAATATTATTTTATGAATTTAAGTTTTTCTTTTTCAATTTCAGCACTTTAATGTGTGGTCTGGACATATTATACATTATTTAGTCATAAAATTCTGAAAAGAGACATTTTAGACTAAGTTATGAGTAAGAAATTATTTTTCGATTCAATGCTTTTGTTCAATTTCAGCACTTTTATTTGTGGTTTGGACATATTATACCTTATTTAGACATAAAATGCTTAAAAGCGACATTCTAGAGAAAGTTATGAGTAAAAAAATATGAAATAATCTTATTTTCAAATATAAAGTTTTTGATAATTTTCTGCACGCTTATGTGTGGATTGGACATACTTAACTTACTTAGTCATAAAATCCTGAAAAGAGACAATTTAGACGAAGTTATGAGTAAAAAATACTAAATAATCTTTATTTTCGGATTTAAAGCTATTGTTCAATTTCTACACTTTTATGTGTGGTTTGGACATATTATACATTATTTAGTCTTAAAATGCTGAAAAGAGACATCTTAGACGAAGCTATGAGTAAAAAATATTAAATAATCTTATTTTCCGATTTAAAGTTTTTTTCAATATCTGCTTTCTTATGTGTGGATTGGACATACTTACCTTACTTAGTTATAAAATCCTGAAAAGGGAAATTTTAGACGAAGTTATAGGTAAAAAATATTAATTAATCTTATTCACCGATTCAAAGTTTTTGTTCAACTTCTGCATTTTTATGTGTGGTTTGGACATACTATACCTTATTTATTCATAAAATAATGAAAAGAGACTTTTTAGACGATGTTATGGGTAAAAAATATTAAATAATCTTATTTTCCGATTTAAAGTTTTCTCATAATTTCTGCTTTTTTATGTGTTGATTGGACATATTATAACTTATTTAGTCATAAAATGCTGAAAAGCTACATTCTAGACGAAGTTATGAGTGAAAAAATATTAAATGATTTTATTTTCAGATATAAAGTTTTTGTTCATTTTCTGCACTCTTATGTGTGGATTGGACATACTTACCTTATTTTGTTATAAAATTCTGAAAAGAGACATTTTAGACGAAGTTATGAGTAAAAAATATTGAAAAAGCTTATTTTCCGATTTAAAGTTTTTGTTCAATTTCTCCTCTTTTATGTGTAGATTGGACATATTATACCTTATTTAGTCATAAAACGCTGAAAAGAGACATTTTAGACGAAGACATGTCTAATAAAATATTAAATAATCTTATTTTCCGATTTAAAGTTCTTTTTTTCAATTTCTGCCTTTTTATGTATGGATTGGACATATAATACCTTATTTAGTCATAAAATGCTGTAAAGTCACAATCTAGATGAAGTTATGAGTAAAAGAATATTGACTAATCTTATTTTCAGATATAAAGTTTTTGTTCATTTACTGCACTCTTATGAGTGGATTGGACATACTTACCTTATTTTGTTATAAAATCCTGAAATGAGACATTTTAGACGAAGTTATGAGTAAAAAATATTAAAAAAGCTTATTTTCCGATTTAAAGTTTTTGTTCCATTTCTGCTCTTTTATGTGTAGACTGGACATATTATATCTTATTTAGTCATAAAATGCTGGAAAGGGACATTTTAGACGAAGTTATGAGTAATAAAACATTAAGTAGTCTTATTTACGGATTTAATGTTTTTTTTTTTCAACTTCTGCTTTTTCTATATGTGGATTGGACATATTATTCCTTGTTTAATCATAAATTGCTGAAAGGCGACATTCTAGACGAAGTTATGAATAAAAAATATTGAATAATCTTATTTTCAGATACAACGTTTTTGTTAATTTTCTGCACTTTAGTGTGTGGATTGGACATACTTATTTTATTTAGTCATAAAATGCTGTAAAGATACATTTTAGAAGAAGTTATGAGTGAAAAATATAAAATAAAATTATTTTCCGATTTAGAGCTTCTTTTCAATTTCTGCACTTTTATGTATGGATTGGACATACTATACCATATTTATTCGCAAAATGCTGAAAAGAGACATTTTAGAAGAAGTTATGAGTTACAAATATTTAATAATCTTATCTCCCGATTAATAGTTTTTGTTCAATTTTTGCACTTTTATGTGTGGATTGGACATATTATACCTTATTTAGTTATAAATTAATGCTGAAAACAGACATTTTAGAATTAGTTATGAGCATAAAATATTAAATAATATTATTTTATGAATTAAAGTTTTTCTTTTTCAATTTCAGCACTTTAATGTGTGGTCTGGACATATTATACATTATTTAGTCATAAAATTCTGAAAAGAGACATTTTATACTAAGTTATGAGTAAGAAATTATTAAATAATCTTATTTTTGATTTAATGCTTTTGTTCAATTTCAGCACTTTTATTTGTGGTTTGGACATATTATACCTTATTTAGACATAAAATGCTGAAAAGAGACAATTTAGACAAACCTATGAGGAAAAAATATTAAATAATCTTATTTTCCGATTTAAAGTATTTTTTTTTCAATTTCTGCACTCTTATGTGTGGATTGGACATACTTACCTTACTTAGTTATAAAATCCTGAAAAGGGACATTTTAGACGAAGTTATAGGTAAAAAATATGAAATAATCTTATTCACCGATATAAAGTTTTTGTTCAACTTCTGCATTTTTATGTGTGGTTTGGACATATTATAACTTATTTAGTCATAAAATGCTGAAAAGCTACATTCTAGACGAAGTTATGAGTGAAAAAATATGAAATAATTTTATTTTCAGATATAAAGTTTTTGTTCATTTTCTGCACTCTTATGTGTGGATTGGACATACCTTATTTTGTTATAAAATTCTGAAAAGAGACATTATAGACCAAGTTATGAGTAAAAAATATTGAAAAAGCTTATTTTCCGATTTAAAGATTTTGTTCAATTTCTCCTTTTTTATGTGAAGATTGGACATATTATTCCTTTTTTTTTTTTTTTTTTTTTTTATTGAGCCATAAACCTCTTGAGAAGTTTATTACAGCTATACAAAGTACATATTCAATTAAATATTGACATAGTTAAATAATTGGTATTACAGCTAGTAGTATTGACAAGAAATTAAACAGATAAAGAACATTCTGAGAAAAAGCGATGAAGCGATGAACCATTTGGCATCTTCTGACGTCTGGTTCGGCCAAAAACATTTCAATGCAGAGTGGAGTTTGGAGGTTGTCTTTCTTAAGCTTGTTGAGAAGTCTGGCTCGTTGGTCATTGTAGAGGTTGCACTGTCATAGAACATGATTTAGGTCCTCATCAGCCATAGCACATTTACAAACTGGGCTTTCTATAAAGCCTATTCTGTGGAGAGAAGCCGAGAGGTTATAATGGTTGGCGCGACATCTATTGATTGTCACAACAAAGTCTCGTGCTAGATTTTTCCCAGTGAACCAGGGCTTCATTGAGGGAGTTAAGAAGTTATCGAAGAACGTTTTGCCTTTCGTTTGACCTTGATCAGCAATCGTATGGCTTGTACTCTGCAGGGCGCTTTCTTTAAGACTTTCATGAAAATCTGAGTAGGGAATTTGGAGCAGTCCGATGTTGGTAGAACTAGATACTGATTTAGCTAGGGAATCGACTTCTTCGTTACCGTTGATCCCAATATGAGACGGTATCCAATGGAACTTGATGTAACAGTTTTGTGACATTGTTTGCCTAGCTCTGTTGTACTTGCTGGTGATGTCCATAATGAATGGATTGGTTTTGACGCTAAATTTTAGTGACTGTAAGTTCTCAAGAGCACTAAGAGAGTCTGTAAAAATAAAAGTGGAGTTGTTTGGATGTTCGAGTACAATATCCATAGCTAGATCTGTAGCCGCACATTCGGCAGTGAATATTGAGGCTCTATGGTCGAAACATTTCGATTTCTCTATATTCAATTCCGGACAGAGTGCGGCGGAAGCAACACATCTTGAATTAAGACCTTTACTACCGTCCGTGTAAATAGAAATAGCTTTGTTTTCGTGAATATATTGCTGCAGTTCTCTGTTCGGGTTCCGGGTTCTCTTAAGAGATGATCCCAGATTTTTGTCAAATGATTTAGATGTGGAGACAGTTTCATAGTCCTGTAAGTTGACGTAGACATCGTTATACGAGATAACAGACTTGGCCTGAGGGATTATGTTTGAGATGCAATTTCTCAAGATCCTTTTCTTTTTTCTGGGTACAGTTTTGCATATTTCTGAATATTTTTCCACTGTTTTGAAGGTGACAGATTCAGTGTTAGAGAGAGCTTTCTCCAGGAAGCAGTTGCATAGAAATTTCGCACGATCAGTTATCAGCAGTAATTTTGCTTCTGCTAGTAGTACGTTGCAAGGAGTACTAATTCTGTAACCTAGAGCAGCTCTTATAGCACTGTATTGTATTCTTTCTAATTTTCTGATATTGTATTGCTGCGTGGGCAAGTAGATGTAAATACCGTAGTCTATAACTGAGCTGACGAAGCTTTTGTACAGCAGGAGTAGAGTATCTGGTCCAGCACCCCACCATGTACCACGAAGAAACTTGATAATGTTCAGTGATCTGTGGCACTTGTTAATCACAAACTCTAGATGGTCCTTGAAGCTTAATTTGTAGTCAAATATGATGCCAAGAAAGCGAGCTTTGTCAATGGTTGTAATGGAAAGAGCATCAACGTTAATTGTTAGACTTCCTGGTAGAATGTTTTTGTTATTGAAGTGGATAACAGATGTTTTGGATGGAGTGAAACTTAGACCTAGTTTTGCCAGATTTCTTTGAATGGTTTGGATGGCGGTTTCCAGGTAAGACGTATTGATATTTGCCTGAGAGGATTTAATATATACAGCAATGTCATCAGCAAATTGTAGTATGGAGACGTTTCTTGGCATGTTGTTTGAAATTTCTGAGACATAGAGCGTGTATAGCAGAGGACTAAGAACTCCGCCTTGTGGAACGCCTTTAAAAACTGTTCTGAAGCTTCCATTGAGATAATCATTCGTAATATATCTTTCTTGTGTTAAGAACTTGATAAACTCCACTATGTTCTTAGAACAACCTATTGTAACTAGCTTTTCCAGAAGGATATCGATAATAACATTGTCAAACGCTCCATGGACATCCAGGAAAGCTGCTAAAACTTCCTTTCTTGTGATTAAAGCTTCGTCAACTGTCAGAGAGAGATTCACCAGGTTATCTAAACATGATCTGCCCATTCTAAACCCCTGCTGGCTCGATGGTAGTAAACGATGATGTTCAACCCACCACTGAAGCCTATTCTTAACCATTGTGTCAAACAGCTTGCAGACACAGGAAGTGAGAGCGATAGGGCGTACACTACTATTATCCGATTTACATATATAGTGTATGAAGGAATGCTTCCAGCTTTCCGGAAACTGGTTGTGAGCGTACATCTGATTGAAAATGTCGAGCAAGAGCAGTTTATATTTTGTAGGAAGATTTTTCAGAATTTCAAAATCGATGCCATCAAGTCCAGGAGCTGATTTTTTTGGGATGGAGGGCTGCGTTGAACTCCATGATTGTGAAATGACAATCAAAAACTTCTGACTGTAGACAGGAGACGATGTAGGATTGGTAGCGACCCAAGGTGGGCTAATTTTATTCGTAGCTTCTTCGATCGCTGTGATGATTTTATGAATGTTGGGTGAATGCTGAGGGGTAACCTTGATCCAACTATACTTGAGAATTTTACATTTATTCCAGAGATATGTAGGATCAGTCCTGAGGTTCAAGCTTTCTGCAAAATTTTTGAAATAACTGTGCAAAAATATCAAATAATCTTATTTTCCGATTTTAAGCTTTTCTTTTTTAATTTCTGCACATTTATGTGTGGATTGGTTATATTATACCGTATTTAGTTTCAACATGCTGGAGACAGACAACTTAGACGAAGTTATGAGTAAAAAATATCAGATAATCTTATTTTCCGATTCAAAGTTTTTCTTTTTCAAGTTCTGCACTTTTATGTGAGGATTATACATACTATACCATATTTATTCGCAAAATGCTGAAAAGAGACATTTTAGAAGAAGTTATGAGTAACAAATATTTAATAATCTTATCTTATGATTTATAGTTTTTGTTCAATTTCTGCACTTTTATGTGTGGATTGGACATATTATACCTTATTTAGTCATAAATGAATGCTGAAAACAGACATTTGAGAATTAGTTATGGGCATAAAATATTAAATAATATTATTTTATGAATTAAAGTTTTTCTTTTTCAATTTCTGCACTTTAATGTGTGGTCTGGACATAATATACATTATTTAGTCATAAAATGCTGAAAAGAGACATTTTAGACTAAGTTATGAGTAAGAATTTATAAAATAATCTTATTTTTTGATTTAATGCTTTTGTTAAATTTCAACACTTTTATTTGTGCTTTGAACATATTATACTTTATTTAGTCATAAAATGCTTAAAAGCGACATTCTAGAGGAATTTATGAGTAAAAAAAATATTAAATAATTTTATTTTCAAATAAAATGTTTTTGATAATTTTCTGCACTTTCATGTGTGGATTGGACATACTTACCTTACTTAGTCATAAAATCCTGAAAAGAGACAATTTACACGAAGTTATGAGTAAAAAATATTAGATAATCTTTATTTTCGGATTTAAGGCTTTTGTTCAATTTCTGCACTTTTATGTGTGGTTTGGACATATAAATTATTTAGTCTTAAAATGCTAAAAGAGACATATTAGACGAAGCTATGAGTAAAAAGTATTAAATTATCTTATTTTCTGATTTAAATTTTTTTTTCAATCTCTGCTTTCTTACGTGTGGATTGGACATACTTACCTTACTTAGTTATAAAATCCTGTAAAGGGAAATTTTAGACGAAGTTATAAGTAAAAAATATTAAATAATCTTATTCTCCGATTTAAAGTTTTTGTTCAACTTCTGCATTTTTATGTGTGGTTTGGACATATTATACCTTATTTAGTCATAAAATGCTGAAAAGAGACATTTTAGACGATGCAATGAGTAAAAAATATTAAATAATCTTATTTTCCGATTTAAAGTTTTCTCATAATTTCTGCTTTTTATGTGTTGATTGGACATATTATACCTTATTTAGTCCTAGAATGCTTAAAAGCGACATTCTAGGCGAAGATATGAGTAAAAAAATATTAAATAATCTTATTTTCAGATATAAAGTTTTTCATAATTTTCTGCACTTTTATGTGTGGATTGGACATACTTACCTTATATACTCATAAAATCCTGAAAAGAGACATCTTAGGCGAAGTTATGAGTAAAAAATATTAAATAATCTTGTTTTCGGATTTAAGGCTTATGTTAAATTTCTGCACTTTTATGTGTGTTTTGGACATATTATACCTTATTTAGTCATAAAATGCTGAAAACCGACATGTTAGAAGAAGTTATGACCAATATATATCTAATTATGTTATATTCCGATTTATAGTTTTTCTTTTTCAATTTCTGAACTTTTATGAGTGGATTGGACATATTATAACTAATTTAGTCATAAAATGCTGAAAAGAGACATTTTAGACCAAGTTATGAGTAATATAATATTAATTAATCTTATTTTACGATTAAAAGTTTTTCTTTCTCAATTTCTGCACTCTTATGTGTGGATCTTACATATTATACCTAATTTAGTCATAAGATGCCGAAAAAATAAATTTAAGACGAAGTTATGAGTAAAAAATATTAAATAATTTTATTTTCCGATTTAGAGTTTTTGTTCGATTTCTGCACTTTTATATTTGGATTGGAGATATTATACCTTATTTAGTCTTAATATGCTGAAAACAGACATTTAAGACGAACTTATGAGTAAATGAATATTAAATAATCTTATTTTCCGATTTAAAGTTCTTTTTTTCAATTTCTTCAGTTTTATGTGTGGATTGGAAATATTATACCTTATTTAGTCATAAAATGCTGAAAAGTGACATTCTAGATGAAGTAATGAGTAAAAAAATATTAAATAATCTTATTTTCAGATATAAAGTTTTTGTTCATTTTCAGCACTCTTATGTGTGGATTGGACATTCTTAACTTATTTTGTTATAAAATCCTGAAAAGAGACATTTTAGACGAAGTTATGAGTAAAAAATATTCTATATAGCTTATTTTCCGATTTATGACTTTTGTTCAATTTCTGCATATTTATGTGTGGATTGGGCATACTATATCTTATTTAGTCATAAAATGCTGAAAACACACATTTTAGAAGAAGCTATAAGCGAAAATATTAAATTATCATATTTTCCGATTTAAAGTTTTTGTACAATATCTGCACTTTTATGAGTGGATTGGAAATATTATACCTTATTTAGCCGCAGAATACTGAAATCAGACATGTTAGACGAATTTATGTCTAAAAAAATATTAAATAATCTTATTTTCCGATTTAAAGTTATTGTTCAATTTTTGCACTTTAATGTGAGGATTGGACATACTATACATTATTTAGTCATAAAATGCTGAGAAGAGACATTTTAGACGAAGTTATGAGTAAAAAATATTATATATAGCTTATTTTCCGATTTAAAGTTTTTGTTCAATTTCTGCTCTTTTATGTGTAGATTGGACATACTTATCTTATTTAGTCATAAAATGCTAAAAAGAGACATTTTAGAAGAAGTTATGAGTGAAAAATATAAAATAATCTTATTTTCCGATTTAGAGCTTCTTTTCAATTTCTGCACTTTTATGTGTGGATTGGACATATTACAACTTATTTAGTCATAAATTTATGATGAAAAATGAAATGTTAGAAGAAGTTATGAGCAAAAAATATTAAATAATCTTATTTTCCGATTTAAAGTTTTTTCACAATTTCTGCTTTTTTATGTGTTGATTGGACATATTATACCTTATTTAGTCATAAATTAATGCTGAAAACAGACATGTTAGAATTAGTTAGGAGCATAAAATATTAAATAATATTATTTTATGAATTAAAGTTTTTCTTTTTCAATTTCTGCACTTCAATGTGTGGTCTGGACATATTATACAATATTTAGTCATAAAATGCTGAAAAGATACATTTTAGACTAAGTTATGATTAAGAAATTATTAAATAATCTTATTTTTTGATTTAATGCTTTTGTTCAATTTCAGCACTTTTATTTGTGGTTTGGACATATTATACCTTATTTCGACATAAAAAGCTGAAAAGAGACAATTTAGACAAAGCTATGAGTAAAAAATATTAAATATTCTTATTATCCGATTTAAAGTATTTTTTTTTCAATTTCTGCTTTTCTTTATGTGGATTGGACATATTATACCTTATTTAGTCATAAAATTCTTAAAAGCGACATTCTAGAGGAAGTTATGAGTAAAAAGAATATTAAATAATCTTATTTTCAAATATAAAGTTTTTGATAATTTTCTGCACTTTTATGTGTGGATTGGACATACTTACCTTACTTAGTCATAAAATCCAGAAAAGAGACAATTTCGACGAAGTTATGAGTAAGAAATATTAAATAATCTTTATTTTCGGATTTAAATCATTTGTTCAATTTCTGCACTTTTATGTGTGGGCTGGACATATTAAACATTATTTAGTCATAAAATGCTGGAAAGAGACATCTTAGACTAAGTTAAGAGTAAAAAAATATTAAATAACCTTAATTTCCGATCTAATTTTTTTCCAATTTCTGCTTTTTTATGTGTGGATTGGACATATTATACCTTATTTATTTTGTTTATTTATTTTATTTATTCTTATTTTCACAAAGAGGAATACAAATAGGACGAACTCAGAATCAGTATTCACATTTATAAAAACTATATCATATTGTTATCAACTAAATTACACAATAAAATTATCTTACAAAAAAAAGAAGATTATTACTCATATCAATATCAATAAAACGGCGGAAGAAAATGTTTCTTAAGTTTGTTCAGAAAGGTAGTTAAAGAGTCAGAAAATATATCAATCTCTATTATGTTTGAAATGGAGCTTTTCAAGCATCGATGTAAAGGGGAATTCAAATAGTAATTTGTGTTTGGTTTAGATGTATGAAACAGATTAAAATGGCCAGTGGAATATTGTGTAATTTTATAATAAATCAAGTTGTTAATAGATGAGGAATGAATGATACCATTTATAATGTTGAAAGAAAATTAGATATCGGCGATAGCTCTTCGATCAGCAAGACTAATCAGATTGAGCTTTTGATTTAAGAATGGGTTTTGGGGCGTGTTTTCAAAATATTGTTTGTTTATATAATAAATGAATTTGTTCTGAATACTTTCTATTTGTTTTATGTATATTATATATTGGGGGTTCCAAATGGTTGGGGCGAAGCCTACTAGACTATTTACGAATGACTTAAATAGGATACGCAAGGTATTACAATCTCTAAAAGTATAAGTTGTTCTTAAAATAAAACCTAGCGTTTTATTCGCTTTCTTAGATTTATAAGAGACATGTTGGTTGAAAGTCATTTTCGAATCGAAAATAATTTCCTAATCCTTCACTTCGCTACAGTTGTGAAGATTATGATCATGCAAGGTATAATTATAAGTTATTAAATTAGATTTTCTACCGAAAGTCATCTGATGGCATTTATTGAGGTTCAGGAAAAGTGCTTCATTTCTGCAGTACTCTGAAAATCGGTGAAGGTCTTCTTGCATGAGCTTACAATCATTCAATTGTGAAACTGTATGAAATATTTTAAGATCATTAGCATACATAAGAAAATACGAAAATTTAAAACATTCTGAAATGTCATTTATATAAATGTGGAATAGTAAGGGACCTAGATGGGAACCTTGTGATACACCCGACGTTATGTTGACTGATCTTGAGAGTTATTTTTCAAAACAAACAACCTGTTCACGATTACTCACGTAAGATTGAAACCAATTCAATAAGGAGCCGGTCACACAAACGTCAGCCATCTTCCGTACCAACAATGCATGATCAATCTTATCGAAATCTTTGCTGAAGTCGGTGTGAATGCCATCCTCTTGGATCCGGCTATTTAAACTCTTCAGAATATATTCCGTGTATTCGAATAAATTTGTTTCAACAGAACGCCCGCTGAAAAATCCATGCTGTTGTAAATTCAAAATGTGCTAGACATCATGATAAAGATAATCGAAGATAATGCTTTCAAACAATTTAGATAATATACATAGTTTGGACACTGGTCTATAGTTCTGAGGTAACAGTTTATTTCCCGATTTATGAATTGGAACAACAAATGCTTTTTTCCAGATGTTTGGAAAATGCCCTCTATCTAAAGATTTGTTAAACAGAAGATAGAGGGGAAATGATAAACTTTTTGTACACATTTTAATGAGATTTGTGGGAAGGTCATCGGGGCCCGGCCCGTATTCGGGTGAGATTGTAATTGAGCTTTGATAACGTTTTCAGGTACGTGATAGTTACTTATGTTTTGGGAATTAGAGTGAGTGAGTACGCTGTTTTTCTGGTCTTTCAAAGGTACGCTGAAAGCAAATAAGAAATGATGAGCAAATACTTCTCAAATCGTTTGACCTTGTGTAACAATATCATCGTTAATAGTAATAGATGTTATCCTACTAGAGGAATTCCTTTTTATCTTTATATATTGCCAAAATTGTTAGGGATCGGATGATATATTTTTTTCACATGAATTTATGTAATCTGCGTAGCCAAGTTGTATCAAATATTTGGAACGACCACGTAATATTTTAAAGATGAGATAATCCATGTCATTATGGTATTTTTTCCATCTTGAGTGATATCTATTCTTCTCTTTAACCACCCTGATGGTACTAAAAGAAAATCAATTATGATTCTTTTTACAAATTATTGGGTTCTTAGTAACAAATTTTTCTATCGCTACATTGATCTTGGCGAATAGGAGTTCTGTGGTCTCATCAACAGTTTTTCCCAATCAATCCCATCAAAGAAATTGTTGAACAAATCATAATTCACTTATTGAAATTGTAGGCATGAAATGTATTTTCAATATTTCGAACAAAGTCAATATGTGATACTTCTAGAAGGAACTCAAGGGTAGTGTGAAACTTATCTTCACGAACCAGAGGCGATTGGCATAATTGTAACTTTCGTAAGTAACCACAGTTGTTGAGAACAAGATCAAGGGTATTTCCAGATGAATTAGTAAAATGATTGTGTTGAGTGAAATTTCCCAAAGAGGGTGTATCGATTAACAAATTACTATATATATATATATATATATATATATATATATATATATATATATATATATATATATATATATATCAGTATATATATATATATATATCAGTATAATTTCTAGGATTACAAAGATTATTGACTACATCATAATGCCATTAAATTGAAGGAATATTGAAGTCACCAGAAGTCACAATATTGTCATTCGGATCGCTAATAATTATATTTGACAATTTAGAGCAAAATGAGCTCAAAGCCATATAGTTGGGGGTATATATACACAGTACAAATGAAATTTCGTAGATTTCTTATCACCTGCATCAGCAAATACTGTTACCCAAAGATCTTCAGCATCAGATGTAAATTCTTCTAGTGTGTAACTGTTGATTGAGTTTTTGACAGCAATTAAGGTACCACCACCTTCCAGTTTGCAGCAAGCTGAGGATGCACGATCTCTACGATACACATTATAATTTTCAGAAAACACTTCACTATCAAGCATATTATTATTAAGCCATGTCTCAGTGAAGCACACAATGTCATAGTCACGGAGTAATGTGCCAATATATAGTGTCGATTATCTCGATTATAGACCTCGAACGTTCTGGTAATATACAGATAATGCCACGAGTACAAACAACTTCATGAATCTAGTTAAGTTTATAATATGAGATTACTTTAATTTCAAAATATCGCATTCTTTCACAATGCTAATTACCTTTGATATATCGTCTTTCCTTACTAGAATGTGCCCACTTCTCACCCAAATATATTTAAAGTTCTTGCTTTTGGCGACTTCCTTGGTATTTTTCTGCAGCAACTTTATCTTACTGGTGAGATGTTCATTTATGAATAGCTCCTTAGATATATTCTCGATAGCGATACTGGGGGTATTGCTTTCACGCCTGAGTTCTTTGGTTGCAGCTAGAATCGAATCTCTTTTGTGCTTGTTTAATAGTTTAACTATGATGGGTCTCGTCTTTTGAGCAGACAAGGGATGGGGGTACACAATATGCGGTGTCGATGTCTATCGCGGCGATAGGACACTTGACGTATTCACCAATCTTATATATGATGTCCTGCAGATTTTCATTATATTTGAAGGGCACACCTTGTATTTCTAGGTTATACGCTCGGGACTGCTGTTCCAAGAGTTCCACTTTGGTATGTAGCTGGGATACTTCCATTTTCAAGTGAACATTTTCTTGATTAATTTTCTCCAAAGACGCTATTTTATCGTTCATTTTAGTCAAAGCGGTTTCGAAAGTACTGATTTCATTGCTACAGAAATTGATAGAGTCCCCATAACGTCCTCATATTTGTTATTCAGAGATCGTAGCGTTTCTAGAATATCATTCAGGATTACGGTAACCGAGGAAGGAACCGATTCAGTATCAATATCATTGCCTTCAGATCCAATAACATTAGAAGTATTATTTGACACGTCCCTACAACTTGAACATCTCCAATACACTCCATGCGTGAGAAATTTATCTTGTTTACTGATATCTACACATTTACCGTGATAAAACTTTAGGCATGACCCTGTACACTGAAACCCAGGCGATTTATTGTTTATACCTGAGGTACATCAATCACAAACAGGCATCATGATTGATTTGATGCTGTTTTAACGACTGGTAAGATTAATTTAATGATAACAGTACGTAGGTATATTAGTTTACGCCGGCCCTGTGTTGTTTATATTTTGTTCAAGTATCAGCTGTCACACTGCGATGAACAGGCTTCACAGATTGAGTAGATCACTCTCCTCGGTGTAATATTTCTTGATTTTATTTATGCTAATTATATGTTAATTTCAGGCACTCACATGAATTTTATAAGTGTACTATTTTCACCGAATGAGTTCTATTATCGTTCTATCAATTGTAGACAGATTACCTTACTCGAAAACACCTGTATTTTGGGAAAATTTCAGGAGCGTTTTGTAATAAACTTAATTGTCTATGGTTATGGAACATCGTTTGATTACAAATGGAGCGGTGGATGTGGTGTTCTGTGTCCGTGGCTGATGGTGTTCCGAGACTTGAACGGTGACAGGTGTCAGGGTCGGAAGTGGCAAGAGGAGGAAGGATAATTTTTGGCGGGCATGTGTGGCGTGGTTACGAGTGATAAGAGAGAAGACAATTATTAATTTGATTATAATTAACTAGAATCCAGAATATATTTTAATTTATATAGTTCCAGACCATTTATTTACTGTCTTTAACATCTCAGAAGTGGGATTGGATCCGTGCAATGGGAAGATCAAAGAAAAGCCGGCGAGAAAGCATTTCAAGCTCCACCAGTTCCTCAAAAGACTCACGAAGTGTTCGAAGGAAGGTACGGAAATTGAAAAGCCAGTTGAAAATTACCGAAAAGTTGTTGCAGAAGCGTACTACTGTAAGTACACCATATACAAGTTTGAATATTGATGAATCAGTCATTCCGATATTTGACGGTGCCACCGACAATTTATCTGCAAGGGAATGGGTTAAAAAAAGTTGATGAATTAAGTGAAATATATGATTGGAACGATAAGCTGATCATAAGACTTTCAACGTCAAGGTTAAAAGGAAATGCTCGAAAATGGTATGATTCACTAAAAGAACAATGTACTCAATGGAGTCAAATGAAGCTCATGTTATTAGAGACATTTCCTTGTAGTATTAAATTCGGTAAACTATTTGCAGAAGCTGCCAATTATAGCCATAGACCTACTCAAAAGCTAAGTGATTATTGTTTTGAAAAAGTAGCTAAAATTCGTAAGCTCAAGTTAGATATTGGGCAGGAGGAAATCATTGATTGTGTTATCGAGGGCATTGCCAATGAAAACATAAAGCTTGCAGCAAGAGCAGCTGATTTCAAATCAGTGGGATTACTTGCTAATTATTTAGAACATACAAATCAGCACAGTGTAAAACCTTTGAAAAGAAATGCGTTCATTGGCCGTGTACCTGAATCATCAAGAATCACAAATGAAAGCCAATTAAGTTATACAAATACGAATAAGATACGACCTTGGTTTGATAAAGGTAAAACATGCTTCAATTGTAAAGGGTCACATTTTATTAGAGATTGTCCTAAAACTATTATCAAGTGTGAATCATGTAATAAATTTGGGCATAGCAAAGAGCAATGTAAAGTCTATAGAAGAAAATCACAAAATGTAAACTCAGTTAAGAATACAGATGAAAATATTTACTTGAAGAAGATTATTATTAATGGAACGTTGATTGATAATTGTTTGGTGGACACAGGTAGCTCTTGTTCTCTTATAAAGGAATCCGTCGCAAAAAAATTAAAGATCAATAGCATATCATTAGATAGTTCTGCATTTCTAAAAAGCTTTATGGGAAATTACATATCTTGTAATAGATTAGCTAAGGTTGATGTAAAACTTGACCAATCATGTGGAAGTATCAACATATTTATTATTGATGACTCATATTTAACATATAATATTATTATTGGCAGCGATTACTTGAATCAACCACAAGTAGCAATGTTTAAATGTAATGGTGCATTTTGGTTAAGAAATATTGCCAGTATTGAAACTGATAAATGCCCTCAACAGTGTATTAAACGTGACAATATTAATTTTGGTAACGTCAATGATAGAGTTAAAACTCAAGTGTTTAACTTGTTATGGCAATACAAAGACAGAGTTTCATTCAGTTTCAATGATCTAGGTAAAACCGATATTGTCGAGATGAGTATAAATTGAAAAACAATTGAGCCTATAATTTATAATCCTTATAGAATGAGTGTGAAAGAGAAAGAGATCCTTGACGGATTGTTACAGGAACTTCTTGATTGCGGCATAATAAGGGAGTCCAAATCAGCATACGCCAGTCCAGTACTTTTAGTTAAAAAGAAGACTGGTGATTATAGATTATGTATAGACTATCGTCGGTTAAATTCTATTACTATAAAAGAAAAATTTCCCTTGCCACTGATAGACGATCAAATAGATATGCTAGGTGGACATAAATATTTCATAACCTTAGATTTAGCATCCGGTTACTATCAAATTACTATGAAGGAGGATTCGATTGAGAAAACTGCTTTCATCACTCCTATGTCACATTATGAGTTTTTAAGGATGCCATTTGGGCTGACTAATGCACCGGCAGTATTCCAAAGGTTAATTAATACTCTGTTTAATGAGCACATAAATAAAATTGTATTTGCTTATTTAGACGACCTTATAATTCCAGCTACTAGCATAGAACAAGCTTTAAGTAGACTAAAAATTGTATTAGATGTGTTAAGACAAGGAAACCTTACATTAAAATTGAGTAAATGCAACTTTTGCCAAACTACTATTTCATATTTAGGTCGTGAAATCAGTGAGTTGGGCGTACAGCCTGGTAGAGAAAAGGTTAAGGCAGTAGAGAAAATGAGACAACCAAGCAATGTTAAAGAAGTAAGACAATTTTTAGAGCTAACAGGCTACTTTAGAAAATATATAAAAAATTACGCTACTTTGGCGGAACCAATAACAAGACTATTAAGAAAAGGGGTTGCATATACTTGGTCAACTGAACAGGAGGAGGCTTACACCAAATTGAAGTCAATCTTGGTTGAACGCCCCATACTAACAATTTTCAATCCTCTGCTTAAGACAGAGTTGCATACGGATGCTAGCAGTTTGGGATTTGGTGCCATGTTGATGCGAACCCAAGATAATAATCAATATGTAATTGCTTACTTCAGTAAACAAACGAGTCCTGAACAGCGACGATATCATTCGTATGAACTTGAGACTCTGGCAGTTGTTTTAGCATTACAACATTTTAGAGTGTATCTGTGAGGTATTACATTTGATATTATTACTGACTGTAATGCATTACGTGCGGCATTCGCAAAACGGGATATGGTGCCTCGAGTAGGTCGTTGGTGGCTAATGGTGCAAGATTATGACTTCACTATTATCCATAGACCAGGACGGAAAATGGGACATGTTGATGCTCTCAGTAGAAGTCCAGTGATGGAGTACTTAGATATATTAATGATTGATATAACGGAAGCCGATTGGATTGTTGCAGCTCAAATGCAAGATGAGCAAATTCGAAATATTCATAACATATTGAAAGACAGAATTATCAATAGAGATACAAAACAGTATTTTGATAATTATTTGTTGCGTGATGGTAAGGTATATAGGAAGATGGAAGATGGGAGATCATTGTGGGTAGTACCAAGGTTATGTAAGTGGCAAATTTGCAGACTTTGTCATGATGAAGGAGGTCATTTTGGAGTTGAGAAAACTTTGAAGAAGATTGGAGAAAGCTATTGGTTCCCACATTCACGGAGATTTGTGAAGAAATATGTGCAGTCGTGCCTTTCATGTCTTTATTACAAGCATAACCATGGAAAGAAGGAAGGTTACATGCACCCAATTGAAAAAGTTCCGATTCCGTTCCATACTATTCACATTGATCATCTAGGACCTTTCGTTAAAAGTAGAAAGAACAACAAGTATATTTTGGTAATTGTCGATGGATTTACGAAGTTCTGTTTTATGGAAGCTGTGAAGGATGTCACCACTAAACCGGTAATAAAAGCATTGATGAATGTTATGTACATCTTTGGTGTACCCACCAGGATTATATCAGATCGTGGGACATCATTTACTTCTATGACATTCAAGAGATTTTGTAAGGCGTATGGTATAAAGCATGTTTTAAATGCTGTTGCTTCCCCACGAGCTAATGGACATTGTGAAAGATATAATCGAACAATTTTAAATGCACTCTCTTGTATAGCTGCTGGGGCTGATGATAATAGTTGGGATACTTTCATCAAGCAGATTCAAAGTTCGATGAATATGACATTTAATGCAGCTATAAGTGCAAGTCCGTTAGATGCTCTTGCTGGTTACAAAGGAAGAAGTATCTCCGAGAGTACAATACTGAGTACGATTGAAGTGGATCTGAATCGACTGGATTTGGAGACATTACGAAATAATATTACACAGAGAATATCGAATAGTCAACGAAAACAAAAGGAAAGATTTGATAGAATGAGAAAGAAGGCAAAAGTTTATAAAGAAGGAGATGTAGTTATGGTTCTAAGAACTGACACGCCCAATACAGGAACTAGTAAAAAATTGTTACCAAAGTACAAAGGCCCTTTTAAAGTTGCCAAAGTTCTGTTGAATGATAGATATGTAGTGGAAGACTTGAGAGAGAACTTCCGGAGAATGAGTACTGTTGTTGCTGCAGATAAAATGAAGTCATGGATTACATTCAAAGGTAATAGCATGGAAGAAGGGATGCCTGTCGGGAGAATTATGCAGTGACATAATAGACTCGAGCATTCTGCTTCTAAGTTAATGTTAAAGAAGGGATGCCTGTCGGGAGAATTATGCAGTGACATAATAGACTCGAGCATTCTGCTTCTAAGTTAATGTTAAAGAAGGGATGCCTGTCGGGAGAATTATGCAGTGACATAATAGACTCGAGCATTCTGCTTCTAAGTTAATGTTAAAGAAGGGATGCCTGTCGGGAGGATTATGCAGTGACATAATAGACTCGAGCATTTTGCTTCTAAGTTAATGTTAAAGAAGGGATGCCTGTCGGGAGGATTATGCAGTGACATAATAGACTCGAGCATTCTGCTTCTAAGTTAATGTTAAAGAAGGGATGCCTGTCGGGAGGATTATGCAGTGACATAATAGACTCGAGCATTCTGCTTCTAAGTTGATGTTAAAGAAGGGATGCCTGTCGAGAGGATTATGCAGTGACATAATAGACTCGAGCATTCAGCTTCTAAATTGATGTTAATGAAGGAATGCCTGTCGGGGGATTATGCAGTTGCATAATAGGCTCGAGCATTCTACTTCTAAGATGAAGTTATGGAAGGGATATCATTTAAGAGGTGCTACTATGGTGTAATACCATCAAGTATTCCGTCCTTGACATACACATGTATAAGCCATTGATAATAACGCAGTTTATGACGGAGTGTTTACAACTTTATGTAAGTATGGTAAGGATCTATAATAACTTCTGAATTTTAGGTGACCAAACTGGAGAATCTGAGGACAGATCCAGTGAGGATGGCCGAATGTAATAAACTTAATTGTCTATGGTTATGGAACATCGTTTGATTACAAATGGAGCGGTGGATGTGGTGTTCTGTGTCCGTGGCTGATGGTGTTCCGAGACTTTAACGGTGACAGGTGTCAGGGTCGGAAGTGGCAAGAGGAGGAAGGATAATTTTTGGCGGGCATGTGTGGCGTGGTTACGAGTGATAAGAGAGAAGACAATTATTAATTTGATTATAATTAACTAGAATCCAGAATATATTTTAATTTATATAGTTCCAGACCATTTATTTACTGTCTTTAACAGTTTCGAAATCTAACCTTCACGTGTTCACTGATTACACAATATTTAGTCATAAAATGTTGAAAACCGACATTCTAGACGAAGTTATGAGTAAAAATATTAAATAATCTTATTTTATGAGTTAAACTTTTTCTTTCTCAATTTCTACACTTTTATGTGTACATATTATACCTTATTTAGTCATAAATTAATGCTGAAAACAGACATTTTAGACGAAGTTATGAACAAAAAATATTAAATAATCTTATTTTATGAGTTAAAGTTTTTCTTTTTCTGCACTTTTATGTTTGTGGACTGGACATATTATACCTTATTTAAAATACTGGAAAGATACATTTTAGACGAAGTTATGAGTAAAAAATATTAAATAATCTTATTTTCCGATTTAAAGCTTTTGTTAAAACTCAGCACTTTTATGTGTGAATTGAACATATTATACCTTATTTAGTCATAAGATGCTAAAAAGAAAAATTTTAGACGAAGCTATGAGTAATAAAATATTAAATAATCTTATTTTCCGATTTAAAGCTTTGTTCAATTTCTGCACGTTTATGTGTGGATTGGACATATAATAACTTCTTTAGTCATAAATGCTGAAAACAGACAATTTAGAAGAAGTTCTGCGCAAACAATATTAAATTATCATATTTTCCGATTTAGAGTTTTTGTTCAATGACTGCAGTTTTATGTGTGGATTGAACATATTATACCTTATTTAGTCATAAAATTATGAGAACAGACATTTTAGAAGAAGTTGTGAGCAAAAAATATTAAGTAATGTTATTTTCCGATTTAAAAATTTTCTTTTTCAATTTCTGCACTTTTATGTGTGGATTGGACATATTATACCTTATTTAGTCATAAAATCCTGAAAACAGACATTTTAGAAGAAGTTATGAGCAAAAAATATTAAATAATCTTATTTTCCGATTTAAAGTTTTTCTCTATCAAACTTTGCACTTTTATATGTGGATTGGTCATATTATATCTTATATAGTCATAAAATGCTGAGAATAGAGGTTTTAGAACAAGTTATGAAAAAAATAATAAAAAAATAATATTATTTATCGATTTAATATTTTTGTTTCACAATTTCTGCACTTTTATGTGTGGACAGGACATATTATACCTAATTTAGTCATAAAATGCCCAAAGAGTTACGGTATTCTCAAATGCGCAATTTAGAAACGGCGATTTCTATCTAAAATTGAAGATCTGTGGGCAGTACATGAAAGACATAATTATTTGTAGCAATATTTATAATGAACATTTCTTTCTAAGAGTTACGGTTTTTGAGTTTAATCGGTGTTAAAATGGTAACATATAAAATAATTAAGCGTATTTCCGCAGCGATGCTTTGAGATCTCAATAATAACAACCACAAGCAAAGAATATACGTGGGTAATAGGATAAGTTCTATCTTCATTGGTATAAGTGATCGTTCAACGAATTTCGTGACTAATGTTAGGTACACTCAAAAGTGTGAAATAAGTATTTTTTACAAAAGATTGGACCGACGTTATTTGTTGATGCACTGAAAAGAATAAAATAATATTAATTCTATTGGTGATGGTACTTGTGAAGTTGATGCCTAAATGTACTAATCTAACTGCAACCGCACAACTTCAAAAGTAACAGCACCAATAGAATTATTATTATTCTATACTTTTCAGTGCATCAACTAATAACGTCGGTCCAATTTTTTGTAAAAAAAAAAATTAGACTTTTTGGTTCGTCAGTTTATCAAAAGTAACGTTGTTATTACCCACCAAATATACATTTAATAATCAACACATACTTATAGTTTGAGTCATCAGTATTTTTAGGATTGCTTATTAATAATAATTATCAAATTTACAAGACAATACGAAGTATAATAATTCACCAATTATATATTTTTTATCGATATGATAATTAAAAGTTCAAGTCTGTGTAGTGTAATAGATAGAGTGTACGATTGGTATAATCAACCATCCAGGTTCGTACTCAAAAAATGTTTGTCTATTATTTAATTTTATTTATAATAAATTGATAACCATCAGCGAGACGTTTTGTAAATATTAGAATCTTCAAGGTTAGGTATTGCTTCAAATTTTTATTTAATATACATTGACCTCAGGACTACCTATCTGTTGTAATTATTTTGATTGGATTGTTAGGTAGTTGGTAGGTGAACCAATAGTAGGTAAGTTCGAAATAATAAATTAAAAGGAAAATTAAAATTTATATTATTCAAGTACTTACAAATACTACTTAACGTAATATTATTGCAGTACTTGAGTTAATTATATTTGGTTATATAGGTAAATTAGATTAAAAATACGATTTAAGCTAATGCCGCCATCTGTGTTAGAGTGTCCTCAATATTCGCTAATTGGTCTACTTTCACGTACTTTATCGATATAGATATTTGCGTTGGATTACCGTCATTGTTATAGTAGATGCCTCGTCTTTAGAATCTGCTCAAAAGATGGCGCCTGCTCTAATCAAATTTTTATTAAGTAGTATTTATAATAATTAGCTGTACCGATTAAATACTATAAAACTTTCTTTTAGAATATCCAAATAGATATCGTATGTAAAATTGTTAATGGGTGTTATTTATTCAACACATAATATAATTTAAGCCATCATTATAAGGAATGTTGTTATTATCCACCAAATGTACATTTAATAATCAACACATACATATAGTTTGAGTCTTCAATATTATTAGGATTGTTTATTAATAATAGTTATCAAATTTACTTGAAAGTATGAAGTATAAATGTTTATCAATTACATATTATATGAAGTAAATGATGAATTATGAGAATAAGTTAGTGTAGTGTAATAGATAGTGTGTTTGATTGATATAGCCAACGATCCAGATTCAAAATTTTGAAGATGTTTCGTTTCTTTTATATTTCGTATTATCAATTGCCAACCATTAGCGAGATTTATTATAAATATCAGCATCTTTAGGGTTCCGTATTGCAAAAAATCTGTATTTAATATACTGTGGTGCTCAAGACTACCTATCAGTTGTAATTATTTTGATGAGATTGTTGGGTAGTAGTTGGGTTACTATAGTAGGTATGTTCGAGATAGTAAAGGAAAAGAAAAATTAAAATTTATATTATTCAAGTTCTTACACATACTACTTAACCTAATATAATTGCAGTACTTTACTTAATTATATTTGGTTATATGTATATTTAAATTGGATTAAAAATACGATAATGCCGCCCTCGGTGCTAGAGTATCCACAACTATCGCTATTGGTCTACTCCTATATATCTATTGAGATAGACATTTGCGTAGCATTTTCGTCATTGTCATAGTAATAGTCACGTCTTAAGGTTCTGCTCAAAAGATGGCGCCCGCTTTAATCGAATTGTTAATAGTTAACATTTAGTAATATAAATTCTCATATTTCACCATTTACTTCATATAATATGTAATTGATGAACATTCATACTTCACATTTTCAAGTAAATTAGATAATTATTATTAATAAACAATCCTAATAATATTGAAGACTCAAACTATATGTAGGTATGGATTATTAAATGTACATTTGGTGGATAATAACGTTCTTAAAAATGATGGCTTAAATTATATTATATGTTGAAAATATAATACCCATTAACAATTTTACATACGATATCTGGGCATTCTAAAAGAAAGTTTTATAGTATACATTCATAAGCTAATAATTATAATAATTATAAATACTAATTGAAAACAATTCGATTAGAGCGGGCGCCATCTTTTGAGCAGATTCAAATGGCGAGACAATTACTATGACAATGACGGCAATCCAACGCAAATATCTATATCAATGAAGTACGTGGAAGTAGACCATATAGCGAATATTGAGGACACTCTAACACAGATGGCGGTATTAGCTTTAATCTTATCTTTGACCGACTTCAAAGAAAGGAGAAGGTTTACAATTCGGTTGTAAGATTGCTCTTTTTTTATTTTTATTTTTATGGCTGTTCGCTTGTTTAGCATAGTAAACGTACTCCGATTTAGACGATTTTTGTTTCATTTGAAAGAGGAGAGGTGAAAAATGGTCCCAAAAACCTCCACCAAAGAGGGTGAAGGGTGCAAATTCTCTCAAAAATTTAGAATCCGAGACGACAGAATTAACCAAAATTCCATATCCGGAAAGGTTAAAATCGGACATTTTTGAAAATAATCATACGTTTCCGCGCAAAAGTCTGAAATATGTGATTCAGCATGTGGAAGGGGCAAATTTTTCTGAAAATCGAAAATTCGAGATGTGAAAATTATAAAGGGGACCATATCCGGAAACATTTAAACTGAAAATTTTTTCAAAAGAGTTACGGTTTCCGAGTTTCGCCATTGGAAGTCTGAAATATGTGATATGCGTATTTTCGCTAGTACAAGCTAAACCTACCTATAACTTTTTGGGTATTAGTGAACGTTCAACAATTTTCATGATTAATTTTACAATAAAAAATTTGAAATAATTATTTGTACAAAAAATTGGACCGACGTTACCAGTTGTTGCACTGAAAAATACAAAATAATATTAATTCTATTGGTGCTGGTTCTTTTGGAGTTGGTACTGGTAATTTTGAAAATGTGCCGTTGTAGTTTGTAGTTGTAGGCACCAACTCCAAAAGAACCAGCACCAATAGAATTGATATTATTTTGTATTTTTCAGTGCAACAACTGATAAAGTCGGTCCAATTTTTTGTAAAAATATTAGTAATCCAATTTACCTATATAACCAAATATAATTAACTCAAGTACCGCAATAAAATTAGGTTAGGTTAGGTGAGGTTAGGTTAGGTTAGGTTAGTAGTATGTGTAAGTACTTGAATAATATAAAATCTAGAAATTTTAAATAGGAAAATAAGATTATTGATTATCTTTCTACTCATAACATCGTCTAAAATGTATAATGTCCAATCCACACATAAAAGTTTAGAAATTGAACAAAAACTTAAATCGGAAAATAAGATTATTTAAAATTATTTATTCATAACTTCGTCTAAAATGTTGCTTTTCAGGATTTTATGGATAAATAAGGTATAATATGCCCAATCCACACATAAAAAAGCAGAAATTGAAAAAAAAATTTGAGTCGGAAAATAAGATTATTTAATATTTTCTACACAAAACTTCGTCTGAGATGTCACTTTTCAGCATTTTATGACTAAATAAGCTGTAATATGTCCAATCCACACATAACAAAGTAGAAATTGAAAAAATAATTATCGGAAAATAAGATTATTTCATATTTTTTACCCATAACTTCGTCTAGAATGTCTGCTTTCAGCATTTTGTGACTAAATAAGGTATAACATGTCCAATCCACACAAAAATGCAGAAATTGAACAAAATCTTTCAATCGGAAAATAAGATTATTCAATATTTTTTACTCATAAATTTCGCTTTTCAGCATTCTATGACTAAATAACGTATAAAATTTCCAATCCACAAATAAAAGTGCCGAAATTGAACAAAAACTTTAAATCAGAAAATAAGATTATTTAATTTTTTTTATTAATTACTCCGTCTAAAATTTCTGTTTTCGGTATTTTATAACTAAATAATCTATAATATGTCCAATCCACACATAAATGAGTGCAGATATTGAACAAAAACTTTAAATCGAAAAATAATATAATTTAATATTTTTTACTCATCACATCGTCTAAGATGTCGCTTTCCGGCGTTTTATGATTACATAAGGTATAATTTGTCCAATCCACACATAAACTAGCAGAAATTGAAAAAAAAATGATCCGAAAATAAGAATATTCAATATTTTTTACCCATAGCTTCGTCTAAAATATCTGATTTCGGCATTTTATGACTAAATAATGTATAATATGTCCAATCCACACATAAAAGTGCAGAAATCGAACAAAAACTTGAAATCGGAAAATATGATTATTTAATATTTTTTACTGGTAACTTCGTCAAAAATGTCTGTTTTTAACATTTAATGACTAAATAATTTATATATCCAATCCACTCATAAAAGTGTAAAAATTGAGCAAAAACTATTCATTGGAAATTAAAATTATTTCATATTTTTTCACTCATACCTTCGTCTAAAATGTCTCTTTACAGCATATTATGAGTTAATAAGGTATAGTATGTCCAATCCACACATAAAAGAGCAGAAATTTAACAAAATCTTTAAATCGGAAAATAAGATTAATGATTATTTTTTCACTCATAACTTCGTCTAAAATGTCTCTTTTCAGCATTTAATGAATAAATAAGGAATAATATCCAATCCACACATAAAAGTCCAGAAAATGAACAAAAACTTTAAATCGGAAAATAAGATTATTGATTATTTTTTTACCAATAACTTCGTCTTAAATGTCTCTTTTCCGCATTTTATGACTAAATAAGGTATAATATGTCCAATCAACACAAAAAAGTGCAGAGATTGAACAAAATCTTTAAATCGGAAAATAAGATTATCTAATAATTTTTACTCATAAATGTCGCTTTTCAGCATTATATGACTAAATAATGTATAATATGTCCAATCCACACATAAAAATGCAGAAATTGAAAGAAAACTTTAAATCGGAAAATAAGATTATTTAATATTTTTTGTACAATAACTTCGTCTAAATTGTCTCTTTTCAGCATTTTATGAGTAAATAAGGTATTATATGTCCGATACACACATAAAAATGCAGAGTTTAAAAAAGAAAAACCTTAAATCGTTAAATAAGATTATTTAATATTTTATTACTCATAATTTCGTCTAAAATGTCTGATTCCAGCATTTTAAGACTAAATAAGAAATAATATTCAATCCACACTTAAAAGTTCAGAAAATGAACAAGAACTTCAAATCGGAAAATAGGATTATTGATTATTTTTTTACTCTTTACTTCGTCTAAAATGTCTCTTTTCAGCATTTTATGACTAAATAATGTATAATATTTCCAATCCACACATAAAAATGCAGAAATTGAAAGAAAACTTTAAATCGGAAAATAAGATTATTTAATATTTTTTGTACAATAACTTCGTCTAAATTGTCTCTTTTCAGCATTTTATGACTAAATAAGGTATAATATGTCCGATACGCAATAAAGATGCAGAGTTTAAAAAAGAAAAACCTTAAATCGTTAAAGATGCAGAGTTTAAAAAAGAAAAACCTTAAATCGTTAAATAAGATTATTTAATATTTTATTACTCATAACTTCGTCTAAAATGTCTGATTCCAGCATTTTAAGACTAAATAAGAAATAATATTCAATCCACACATAAAAGTTCAGAAAACGAACAAGAACTTCAAATCGGAAAATAGGATTCTTGATTATTTTTTTACTCTTTACTTCGTCTAAAATGTCTCTTTTCAGCATTTTATGACTAAATAAGGTATAATATGTCCAATACACACATAAAAATGCAGAATTTGATAAAGAAAAACCTTAAATCGTTAAATAAGATTATCTAATATCTTTTTACTCATAACTTCGTTTAAAATGTCTGTTTTAAGACTAAATAAGCTATAATATCTCCAATCATCACATAAAAGTGTAGAGATTGAACAAAAACTTTAAATCGGAAAATAAGATTATTTAATATTTTTTCTACTGATAACTTCGTCTATAATGTCTCTTTTCAGCATTATATGACTAAATTAGGTATAATTTGCCCTGTCCACACATAAAAGTGCATAAATTGGGAAAGAAACACTTTAAATCGGGTAATATGATTATTTAATATTTTTTGCTCATATCTTCGTCTGATATGTCTATTTTCAGCATTTTATGACTAAATGAGGTATAGTATGTCCAATCCACACATAAAAGTGCAGAAATTGAACAGAAACTTTAAACGGAAAATAAGATTATTTTATATTTTTCACTCATAACTTCGTCTAAAATGTCTCTTTTCGGCATTTTATGACTAAATTACGTATACTATGCCCTGTCGACACATAATAGTGCAGAGATTGAGAAAGAAGAACCTTATATCGGAAAATATATTTATTTAATAGTTTTAGCTCATAACTTCGTCTAAAATGTCTATTTTCAGCATTTTCTGACTTCATGAGTTATAATATGACCAATCCACACATAAAAGTGTTGAAATTTAATAAAAGATTTAAATCGAAAAATAAGATTATTTAATATTTTTTTACTCATAACTACATCTAAAATGTCTATTTTCAGCATTTCATGACAAAATAAGGTATAATATGTCCAATCCACACATAAAAGTGCAGAAATTGAATAAAAATTTTTAATCGGAAAATAAGATTATTTAATATTTTTTACTCATAGCTTCGTCTAAAATGTCTCTTTTTAGCATTTAATGAATAAATGAGTTATAGTATATCCAATCCACACATAAAAGTGCAGAAAGTGAACCATAACCTCAAATCGGAAAGTAAGATTATTTGATACTTTTTTTACTCATAATTTCGTCTAAGATGTCTGTTTTCAGCATTTTAAGACTAAATAAGGTATAATATCTCCTATCCATACATAAAAGTGCAGAAATAGAACAAAAACTTTATATCGTAAAATAAGATTCAATAATATTTTTTACTCACAACATCATCTAAAATGACGCATTTCAGAATTTTATGACGAAATAATATATATTATGAAAAATCCACACATAAAAAACAGAAATTGAACAAAAACTTTAAATCGAAAAATAAGATTATTTAATATTTTACACTCATAAATTCGTTTAAAATGTCTCTTTTCAGCATTTTATAACTAAATAAGGTATAATATGTCCGGTCCTTACATAAATGTGCAGAAATTGAAAAAGAAAAACTTTGAATCAGAGAATAAGATTATTTAATATATTTTACTCGTAACTTCGTCTAAAATGTCTGTTTTCAGCATTTTAAAACTAAATAAGGTATAATATCACCAATCCACACATAAAAGTGCAGAGATTGAACAAAAACTTTAAGTTGGAAAATAAGATTATTTAATATTCTTTACACATAACTTGGTCTAGAATGTCTCTTATCGGCATTTTATGACAAAATAACGTATAATATGTCCAATCCACACATAAGAGTGCAGAAATTGAACAAAAACTTTTAATCGGAAAATAAGATTATATAATATCTTTTCTACTCATAACTTCGTCTAAAATGTCTCTTTTCAGCATTTTATGACTAAATAAGTTATAATATGTCCGATCCACACATAAAAGTGCAGAAATTGAACAAAAACTTTAAATCGGAAAATAAGATAATTTAATATTTCTTACTCATAGCTTCGTCTAAAATGTGTTTTCGGCATTGTATGACTAAATAAGGCAAAATATGTCCAGTAAGCACATAAAAGAGCAGGAATTGACCAGAAACTTTAAATCGGAAAATAAGATTATTTTATATTTTTCACTCATAACTTCGTCTATAATGTCTCTTTTCAGCATCTTATGTCTAAATGAGGTATAATATGACCAATCCACATATAAAAGAGCAGAGTTTGTAAAAGAAAAACTTTTAACCGTTAAATAAGATTATTTAATATTTTATTACTCATAATTTGGTCTAAAATGTCGGTTTTCAGCATTTTATATTGCACTGCGACCATAAGGTCTATTGTGCCCCCTACCTAAGTTGCACTCGCCTATTTTAAGACTAAATAAGGTATAATATCACCAATCCTCAAATATAAGAGCAGAGATTGAACAAAAACTTTAAATCGAAAAATAAGATTACTTAATATTTTTTACACACAACTTCGTCTAGAATGTCTCTTATCGGCATTTTATGACTAAATAAGGTTTAATATGTCCAATCCACACATAAAAGTGCAGAAATTGAACAAAAACTTCAAATCGCAAAATAAGATTATTTAATATTTTTTCTACTCATAACTTCGTCTAAAATGTCTCTTTTTAGCATTTTATCACTAAATAAAGCATAATTTGTCCAGCCCACACTTAAAAGAACAGGAATTGAGAATGAAAAACTTTAAATCGGAAAATAAGTTTATTTAATATTTTTTGCTCATAACATCGTCTAAAATGTCTCTTTTCGGCATTTTATGACTAAATTAGGTATACTATGCCCTGTCGACACATAATAGTGCAGAAATTGAGGAAGGAAAACCTTAAATCGGAAAATATATTTATTTAATAGTTTTAGCTCATAACTTCGTCTTAAATGTCTATTGTCAGCATTTTATGTCTTCATGAGGTATAATATGACCAATCCACATATAAAAGTGCTAAAATTTAATAAAAGTTTTAAATCGAAAAATAAGATTATTTAATATTTTTTACTCATAACTACATCTAAAATGTCTATTTTCAGCATTTCATGACAAAATAAGGTATAATATGTCCAATCCACACAAAAAAGTGCAGAAATTGAACAGAAACTTTAAATCGGAAAATAAGATTATTTTATATTTTCCACTCATAACTTCGTCTATAATGTCTCTTTTCAGCATTTTTTGACTAAATTAGGTATAATTTGCCCTGCCCACACATAAAAGTGCATAAATTGGGAAAGAAACACTTTAAATCGGGTTATATGATTATTTAATATTTTTTGCTCATATCTTCGTCTAATATGTCTATTTTCAGCATATTATGTCTGAATGAGGTATAATATGTCCAATCCACACATAAAAGTGCAGAAATTGAACAGAAACTTTAAACGGAAAATAAGATTATTTTATTTTTTTCACTCATTACTTCGTCTAAAATGTCTCTTTTCGGCATTTTATGACTAAATTACGAATACTATGCCCTGTCGACACATAATATTGCAGAAATTGAGAAAGGAAAACCTTAAATCGGAAAATATATTTATTTAATAGTTTTAGCTCATAACTTCGTCTAAAATGTCTATTTTCAGCATTTTAAGACTTCATGAGGTATAATATGACCAATCCACATATAAAAGTGCTGAAATTTAATAAAAGATTTAAATCGAAAAATAAGATTATTTAATATTTATTTACTCATAACTACATCTAAAATGTCTATTTTCAACATTTCATGACAAAATAAGGTATAATATGTCCAATCCACACATAAAAGTGCAGAAATTGATTTAAAATTTTAATCGGAAAATAAGATTATTTAATATCTTTTCTACTCATAACTTCGTCTAAAATGCCTCTTTTCAGCATTTTATGACTAAATAAGGTATAATATGTCCGATCCACACATAAAAGTGCAGAAATTGAACAAAAACTTTAAATCGGAAAATAAGATAATTTAATATTTCTTACTCATAGCTTCGTCTAAAATGTGTTTTCGGCATTGTATGACTAAATAAGGCAAAATATGTCCAGTAAACATATAAAAGAGCAGGAATTGAACAGAAACTTTAAATCGGAAAATAAGATTATTTTATATTTTTCACTCATAACTTCGTCTATAATGTCTCTTTTCAGCATTTTATGTCTAAATGAGGTATAATTTGACCAATCCACATATAAAAGTGCAGAGTTTGTAAAAGAAAAACCTTAAACCGTTAAATAAGATTATTTAATATTTTATTACTCATAATTTGGTCTAAAATGTCGGTTTTCAGCATTTTAAGACTAAATAAGGTATAATATCAAAAAATCTTCAAATATAAGTGCAGAGATTGAACAAAAACTTATATCGAAAAATAAGATTACTTAATATTTCTTACACACAACTTCGTCTAGAATGTCTCTTATCGGCATTTTATGACTAAATAAGGTTTAATATGTCCAATCCACACAAAAAAGTGCAGAAATTGAACAAAAACTTTAAATCGAAAAATAAGATTACTTAATATGTCTTACACACAACTTCATCTAAAATGTCTCTTTTCAGCATTTTATCACTAAATAAAGCATAATTTGTCCAGCCCACACATAAGAGAGCAGGAATTGAGAATGAAATACTTTAAATCGGAAAATGAGTTTATTTAATATTTTTTGCTCATAACATCGTCTAAAATGTCTCTTTTCGGCATTTTATGACTAAATTAGGTATATTATGCCCTGTCGACACATAATAGTGCAGAAATTGAGAAAGGAAAACCTTAAATCGGAAAATATATTTATTTAATAGTTTTAGCTGATAACTTCGTCTAAAATGTTTGTCAGCATTTTATGACTTCATGAGGTATAATATGACCAATCCACATATAAAAGTGCTAAAATTTAATAAAAGTTTTAATTCGAAAAATAAGATTATTTAATATTTTTTTACTCATAACTACATCTAAAATGTCTATTTTCAGCATTTCATGACAAAATAAGGTAAAATATGTCCAATCCACACAAAAAAGTGCAGAAATTCAATAGAAACTTTAAATCGGAAAATAAGATTATTTAATATCTTTTCTACTCATAACTTCATCTAAAATGTCTCTGCAGCATTCTATGACTAAATTAGGTATAATTTGCCCTGTCCACACATAAAAGTGCATAAATTGGGAAAGAAACACTTTAAATCGGGTAATATGATTATTTAATATTTTTTGCTCATATCTTCGTCTAATATGTCTATTTTCAGCATTTTATGACTAAATGAGGTATAATATGTCCAATCCACACATAAAAATGCGGAAATTGAACAGAAACTTTAAACGGAAAATAAGATTATTTTATATTTTTCACTCATAACTTCGTCTAAAATGTCTCTTTTCGGCATTTTATGACTAAATTACGTGTACTATGCCCTGTCGACACATAATAGTGCAGAAATTGAGAAAGGAAAACCTTAAATCGGAAAATATATTTATTTAATAGTTATAGCTCATAACTTCGTCTAAAATGTCTATTTTCAGCATTTTATGACTTCATGAGGTATAATATGACCAATCCAAATATAAAAGTGCTGAAATTTAATAAAAGATTTGAATCGAAAAATAAGATTATTTAATATATTTTTACTCATCATCTAAAATGTCTATTTTCAGCATTTCCTGACAAAATAAGGTATAATATGTCCAATCCACACATAAAAGTGCAGAAATTGAACAAAAACTTTTAATCGGAAAATAAGATTATTTAATATCTTTTCTACTCATAACTTCGTCTAAAATGCCTCTTTTCAGCATTTTATGACTAAATAAGGTATAATATGTCCGATCCACACATGAAAGTGCAGAAATTGAACAGAAACTTTAAATCGGAAAATAAGGTAATTGTATATTTTTCACTCATAACTTCGTCTATAATGTCTCTTTTCAGCATTTTATGACTAAATTGGGTATAATATGCCCTGTCCACACATAAAAGTGCATAAATCGGGAAAGAAAAACTTTAAATCGGGAAATATGATTATTGATTATTTTTTACTCATATCTTCGTCTAAAATGTCTATTTTCAGCATTTTATGACTAAATGAGGTATAATATAACCAATCCACATATAAAAGTGCAGAGATTGTAAATGTGAAACCTTAAACCATTAAATAAGATTATTTAATATTTTTTTACCCATAATTTGGTCTAAAATTTCGGTTTTCAGCATTTTAAGACTAAATAAGGTATAATATCACCAATCCTCAAATATAAGTGCAGAGATTGAACAAAAACTTATATCGAGAAATAAGATTACTTAATATTTTTTACACACAACTTCGTCTAGAATGTCTCTTATCGGCATTTTATTACTAAATAATGCATAATTTGTCCAGTCCACACATAAAAGAGCAGGAATTGAGAATGAAAAACTTTAAATTGGAAAATAAGTTTATTTATTATTTTTTGCTCATAACATCGTCTAAAATGTCTCTTTCCGACATTGTATGACTAAATTAGGTATACTATACCCTGTCGATACATAAAAGTGCAGACATTGAGAAAGGAAAACCTTAAATCGGGAAATATATTCATTTATTAGTTTTTGCTCATAACTTCGTCTAAAATGTCTATTCTCAGCATTTTATGACTTCATGAGTTATAATATGACCAATCCACATATAAAAGTGCTAAAATTTAATAAAAGTTTTAATTCGAAAAATAAGATTATTTTATATTTTTTTACTCATAACTACATCTAAAATGTCTATTTTCAGCATTTCATGACAAAATAAGGTAAAATATGTCCAATCCACACAAAAAAGTGCAGAAATTCAATAGAAACTTTAAATCGGAAAATAAGATTATTTAATATCTTTTCTACTCATAACTTCATCTAAAATGTCTCTGCAGCATTCTATGACTAAATTAGGTATAATTTGCCCTGTCCATACATAAAAGTGCATAAATTGGGAAAGAAACACTTTAAATCGGGTAATATGATTATTTAATATTTTTTGCTCATATCTTCGTCTAATATGTCTATTTACAGCATTTTATGACTAAATGAGGTATAATATGTCCAATCCACACATAAAAATGCAGAAATTGAACAGAAACTTTAAACGGAAAATAAGATTATTTTATATTTTTCACTCATAACTTCGTCTAAAATGTCTCTTTTCGGCATTTTATGACTAAATTACGTGTACTATGCCCTGTCGACACATAATAGTGCAGAAATTGAGAAAGGAAAACCTTAAATCGGAAAATATATTTATTTAATAGTTTTAGCTCATAACTTCGTCTAAAATGTCTATTTTCAGCATTTTATGACTTCATGAGGTATAATATGACCAATCCTCATATAAAAGTGCAGAAATTGAACAGAAACTTTAAATCGGAAAATAAGATTATTTTATATTTTCCACTCATAACTTCGCCTAAAATGTCTCTTTTCTGCATTTAATGACTAAATTAGGTATACTATGCCCTGTCCTCACTTAAAAGTGCAGAAATTGGGAAAGGAAAACTTTAAATTGGGAAATATATTTATTTAATATTTTTTGCTCATAACTTCGTCTAAAATGTCTGTTTTCAGCATTTTATGACTAAATAAAGTATAATATATCCAATCCACACATAAAAATGCAGAAATTAAAAAACAAAAACTTTTATCGGAAAATAAGATTATTTAATATTTTTTACTCATAGATTCGTCTAAAATGTCTCTTTTTAGCATTTATTGAATAAATAAGTTATAGTAGGTATATCCAATCCACACATAAAAGTGCAGAGAGTGAACAATAACTTCAAATCGGAAAGTAAGATTATTTGATACTTTTTTACTCACAAATTCGTCTAAGATGTCTGTTTTCAGCATTTTAAGACTAAATAACGTATAATATCTCCTAGCCAAACATAAAAGTGCAGAGATTGAACAAAAACTTTAAGTCGGAAAATAAGATTATTTAATATTCTTTACACATAACTTCTTCTAGAATGTCTCTTATCGGTAATTTATGACAAAATAACGTATAATATGTCCGATCCACACATAAAAGTGCAGAAATTGAACAAAAACTATAAATCGGAAAATAAGATTATTTGATCTTTCTTACTCGTAGCTTCGTCTAAAATGTGTTTTCGGCATTTTATGACTAAATAAGGCATTATATGTTCAGTAAACACATAAAAGAAATTAGTCTATTTAATATTTTCTTGACCATAAATTCGTCTAAAATGTATGTTTTCAGCATTTTATGACTACATAAGGTAAAATATATCCAATCCATACATAAAAGTGCAGAAATTGAAAAACAAAAACTTTGTTTCTAAAAATAAGATTATTTAATATTTTTTACTCATAACATCGTCTAAAATGTCCCTTTTCGGCATTTTATGACTAAAAGAGGTATAATAAGTCCAATCCACACATAAAAGTGCAGAAATTGAACAGAAACTTTAAATCGGAAAATAAGATTATTTTATATATTTCACTCAAAACTTCGTCTTTAATGTATCTTTTTAGCATTTTATGACTAAATTGGGTATAATATGCCCTGTCCACACAAAAAAGTGCATAAATGGGGAAAGAAAAACTTTAAATCGGGAAATATGATTATTTAATATTTTTTTCTCATATCTTCGTCTAAAATGTCTATTTTCAGCATTCTATGTCTAATTGAGGTAGGTATAATATGACCAATCCACATATAAAAGTGTAGAGTTTGTGAAAGAAAAACCTTAAATCGTTAAATAAGATTATTTAATATTTTATTACTCATAATTTGGTCTAAAATGTCGGTTTTCAGCATTTTATGACTAAATAAGGTATAATATCACCAATCCTCAAATATAAGAGCAGAGATTGAACAAAAACCTTAAATCGAAAAATAAGATTACTTAATTTTTTTTACACACAACTTCGTCTAGAATGTCTTTTATCGGCATTTTATGACTAAATAAGGTTTAATATGTCCAATCCACATTTAAAAGTGCTGAAATTGAATAAAAGTTTTAAATCGAAAAATGAGATTATTAGATATCTTTTTACTCATAACTACATCTAAAATGTCTCTTTTCAGCATTTCATGACTCAATAAGGTATAATATGTCCAATCCTCATATAAAAGTGCAGAAATTGAACAGAAACTTTAAATCGGAAAATAAGATTATTTTATATTTTCCACTCATAACTTCATCTAAATTGTCTGTTTTCAGAATTTTATGACTATATAAGGTATAATATGTCCAATCCACACATAAAAGTGCAGAAATTGAACAAAAAACTTTAAATCGGAAAATAAGATTATTTATTATTTTTTACTCGTAACTTCGTCTGAAATGTCTGTTTTCAGTATTTTATGACTAAATAAGATATATGTCCAATACGCACATAAGAGTGCAGAAATTGAACAAAAAATTTTAATCGGAAAATGAGATTATTCAATATTTTTTTACTCATAACTTCGTCTAAAATGTCTCTTTTCAGCATTTTATGACTAAATTATGTATAATATGCCCTGTCCACACATAAGAGTGCATAAATTGGAAAAGAAAAACTTTAAATCAGGAAATATGATTATTAAATATTTTTAGCTCATATTTTCGTCTAAAATGTCTATATTCAGCATTTTAACTCTACATAAGGTAAAATATATCCAATCCACACATAAAAATGCAGAAATTGAAAAACAAAGACTTTAATTCTAAAAATAGGTACAAATATCAAGAAAAATGATCCAAGTAACTACAAAATAGCTATGTGAGATGTGAAAAAAAATTATACAGCACAATAATACTTTATTTATATGTTACATAAGGTTCATATATTTCTTATCATTTGTTAATCACACATGTGATAATGAATTAATTTTATATCACTGTACAAGATATGTCGGCATTGATTTAAATTAATATGTATATTTCTCATAACTGCGAAAAAGGTACAAATATCAAGAAAAAATGAAGCAAGTATCTCTACAAATGAGTGAAAATGAGAGAAAATGGTACAAATATCAAGAAAAATGAGCCATTATAGAAAACATGCCGAGGTTGCACATAAGAATCAACAATTGTGTGATGAAGATCAAGCCTTTTGAACCTTCCTTGTTAATATTGGGCCGATTGAAACGTGTTAAAATTTATACAGCACAATAATTATTTCTACAAAATCAACATTATACTTTATTTATATGGTACATAGGGTTCATATATTTCATATCATTTGTTTATCACACATGTAATAATGATTTAATTTTATATCACTGTACAAGATGTGTCAGCATAATATGTATATTTCTCATGAATAACTATGAAAAAGGTATAAATATCAATAAAAATGAAGCAAGTATCAATGGGTGAAAATGTGAGAGAATGGTACAAATACCAAGAAAAATGAACCATTATAGAAAAAATGTTGAGGTTGCACCTAAAGAATCGACAATTGTGTGAAGAACATTTCATTCCTAACAGCATGACGTCATCCTCAATCCAACTACTTCAAATATTACAACGACATGCTTCGGTGATAACAGTCAGCTGTTGTGATAAGAGGTTGAATGATTGCTAGACCGCATCTAGCACGATAATTATTTCTACAAAATCAACATTATACTTTATTTATATGATACATAAGGTTCATATATTTCCTATCATTTGTTTATCACACTTGTAATAATGAATTAATTTTATATCAAGGAAATGAAGCAAGTATCAATGAGTGAAAATGAGAGAAAATGACACAAATATCAAGAAAAATGAGCTATTATAGAAAAAATGTCGAGGTTGTTTATAAGAATCAACAATTGTGTGACGAACATTTTCATTCCTGCCAGGAGCTAGTCTACGTTACTCATCAATACTCTTCTTCGAAAAAGGGGTAATCCTATATCATCAGGAAGAGCAGAAGGCTGGAAATTCATTTTCCTTTTTCACATGGTTTATCATTTGAGTTGCCAGATTTCTCCTTCGGTATTCTGGAAACATGTAAATATAGTTAAGACACTTTGGATTCTTATGAGTTTGAAGAGGATCAAAATCTACATGTTTTGCTACTACATTCCCACTGTTTTTCAGTATAAAAGGGATTAACAGTCTGTGCTTTCCAATTATGGTCGTGACTGTCTTTACATAAGTGAGTGAGAGTAAATCTTTCCCTCAGGTGAGTAATACTTCTAATATTATTCGAATTAATTCATATAGTTTACTCAATCCCGTTTTTAGAAATTAATGGCTGGGTCATATTGAAAGAATTTTCTTTGTTGATGAATAATCTCATAAAGAGTATCAGATAGATGTTCCTATGAATAGTTTTATACAAATCGGAAATAATATACTTGGTGATCGAAAAATTTGAGATGATAGAAAATAGTAAATAGTATTTGAAAAATCCATATTCTCATCATATTTTCTGTAATAAATAACTCCAGCTCGACGAAGATGATCTACCAAATATTGTATTCTTTCTGATGAATATTCAGTATTTTTTTTTCTATATAATAGACGCAGCTCATCAACTACACCATTAATATCAAGTGTAGCACAATCTTCATCAAGCTGCTTTGTAGCATCATCTCTTTCGGTATCCTGTAATCTTTTATATCTGAGCCTACACTTTCTATTATTCGAAGCATTGTGATCAGCTTTTTCAACATGTCTCATGAAGAAGTGGTTTATCACTGTATCACTTCGCGTGAATTTCTTTCCTCACTCAGTACAGGCGAAGCCAATTTTCATATGTTTATTTGGATGTCTGCTCAAATTATTAGGCAGAGTGTAATTTTTTCTACAGATTTGACAAGTATACATCTTGTTTCTTGGGGCGAGTAAAGTGGAACTGAGTAGTATCCGTTTTTGTATCCGCTTTGTATCCGTTTTGTATCTTCAGTTATCTCAGGCTACCTTCGGAAATCTTCAACCACCTTCAGAAATCTTCAGCTATCTTCGGCTATTTTCGTCTATCTTCAGCTATTTTCGGCTATACAAAATCTTTATATCAACATTCTAAATATTTCAAGACTCTTAAAGCCGAAGATAGCCGAAAATAGCTGAAGATAGACGAAAATAGCCGAAGATAGCTGAAGATTTCTGAAGGTGGTTGAAGATTTCCGAAGGTAGCCTGAGATAACTGAAGATACAAAACGGATACAAAGCGGATACAAAAACGGATACTACTCAGTTCCACTTTACTCGCCCCAAGAAACAAGATGTATACTTGTCAAATCTGTAGAAAAAATTACACTCTGCCTAATAATTTGAGCAGACATCCAAATAAACATAAGAAAATTGGCTTCGCCTGTACTGAGTGAGGAAAGAAATTCACGCGAAGTGATACAGTGATAAACCACTTCTTCATGAGACATGTTGAAAAAGCTGATCACAATGCTTCGAATAATAGAAAGTGTAGGCTCAGATAAGAAAGATTACAGGATACAGAAAGAGATGATGCTACAAAGCAGCTTGATGAAGATTGTGCTACACTATTAATGGTGTAGTTGATGAGCTGCGTCTATTATATAGAAAAAAAAAATACTGAATATTCATCAGAAAGAATACAATATTTGGTGGATCATCTTCGTCGAGCTGGAGTTATTTATTACAGAAAATATGATGAGAATATGGATTTTTCAAATACTATTTACTATTTTCTATCATCTCAAATTTTTCGATCACCAAGGATATTATTACCGATTTGTATAAAAATATTCATAGGAACATCTATCTGATACTCTTTATGAGATTATTCATCAACAAAGAAAATTCTTTCAATATGACCCAGCCATTAATTTCTAAAAACGGGATTGAGTAAACTATATGAATTAATTCGAATAATATTAGAAGTATTACTCACCTGAGGGAAAAATTTACTCTCACTCACTTATGTAAAGACAGTCTCGACCATAATTGGAAAGCACAGACTGTTAATCCCTTTTATACTGAAAAACATTAATATAGAGGATAATGTGTCGGTTTCATCAATTTCTGGTAATCCTAACGCCTGGTTTTGCATATGCCTAAATCTTGCTGCTTCCTGTATACCAGAATGCAATTCATAGCAATCGTAGCAGTAGGATGTGAAGCTATAGTAGCCTATAACGTGTCTATCGCGTTTGTATTTAGATACTACTGTAAATGCAGCTTTCGCACATATTTCACATTTATCTTTGAGATCAGGTGTGTAATCTGAACTGAAGTCTCTTCTGCAATCCCACTTTATAGGCATGTTTACTGTTAGACGTCTCGATTATGAATGAAGAGAATTTGTCGTTTTTAGGATTTATATAGAGAATTTTGAAGGGTAGAGTTAAAGAAATAAGAAACGAGATTTTTATTTTATTTTTATTGTCAAAAATATAAAAGATATAAAAAACATAATTAGTTTATATCCATAGCTTCACATATTTGATAATGTCCCCATGGAAGTGTGTCATCTGTTCCATAAACAAGGAAACGCTTATCATCATCAGGACTGAGAGCTATTTTTTCTTGTGTTATTGAATGGACCTCGTGCTTGTCAGATCTGATAAGGTTTTGGGTAACCGTCTTCTTTTGAAACCCTTCTAAGCATTCAATATAGTCTTCAAAAGTTATCTCGGTCTTGACGATTGAAGATTTTACCCCTTTGGCCTTCTTGGTCACTCCAAAATTTCTTATATTCTCAGCAATTTCATCCTCTTCATACTCATCTTCCATCAGATGTTTTATCATCTTTTCTAAATCATTATCGGTCGTATGCACTTTTGTAGTATATAATTTGGATCTGAGCCCTACATAAGCTATCATTGGAACGCCATTATTCTCTTCTTTCATCATTCCAAGTACCTTCTTATTTACTAAAGGTATTCCATAGTGATTATCTTGAGGATATTGGCTAGTATCAAAATATCTATGACAATCTTCCCTCATTAATATATATGGATCCTGCTGGAGTTCATATATCAGAGAATCAGTGTCTGTGTAGAGTACATAGCATTCATCACCATAACGTTGTCGCATGTAACCATAATGAAAATCGTAGATGGTAGTTTTAGATAGATCAAGGATGGATTGTCCAACATAAATTGGTTTATTTAACCATACCTGCAGTTTCTTTAATTCCACTGCAACTAGGTTCTCATTAAAAACTGTAGCAGTCTTGAACTCAGGTTTAGAGATGTATGACTCAGCACCATATCTTCCAGTCCACTCAGTAAGAAGCTTGATGTTCACACGCTTCCTAACGTTCTCCATCGTCTTCCCAAAAACAGCATTGTTCATCAATTTAAACAGATTTTTTTCAAACTCATTCTTAGCCTTTTTCCTAAGTTCGGTGTTGAGATCAATGTAACTTTTAAGCCAAGGACTCTGCTTGAATTTTAATGCTCGATGAATTTTTTTAAGCACAAGCCCGTGTTCCAATGCCTGCTTGAGTGCTACATAATATATAACATACTTATGTTTATCATACAATGTAGCCATTAATTTTGTTGGCTCGTTAACATTCCTAGAAGGCTTCAGCGTCCTAGGATTAATATGTTGTGGGCAGAAGGGTATGTCTTTATGTTTATCATGAAGATGTTTAGGATAGTCTAGGTCTACTTCCAAAAAATATCCTTCATCTGCATCATCAGGTATTGATGCGACATCAATGTTAGTATCAGCCGATTCAAAACCTCCATACGGTAGATATTGTGACATTGCCCATCCATATTGGTTGTTTATGTCAAAGTACATCAAAAATGTTTTTGGCTTCGATGGGTCATAATTATTGATATACATGTTGTTAGCTTTAGCCTGTCTTTTACTACATACTTGGCTCAAACCTCCTCGAATGCCTCGTTCAATAAACAGAAACATATCAGCATCGGTTAACAGCTCCAGCTCGATTCCTGTATGCTTCACCATGGCATCCCAAGTGAAGCCTGGTAATGTAAAATAGTGAGCTGGATCTAAATTATACGTGTTCAGACAGCTTGTGCGGAACATCTCAAATACATCAGCCAAGAGTAGAATATCAGTCTTCATATATAAATCAACGTATTCTCCCAAATTTTCACATGAGAAGCTGCTCCAAACATCTTGGGCTCGTCGGTAGAGTCGGCGAGGGCATTTTTATTCTCTAATTTATTATAGAAAGCATCAATTGGTGGTAGATTCGTTTCAGAAAAACGGTCGAAGGAGTCGATGTAATCATATGGCATTACTCCTTTCTTCGTTAAAAGTGAAAAGTGCATTTCATCTACTTCAGGAAACTGTGTCTTCAGATTTGGAAATTTCGGTAAATATGATGCCAACTTGTCCAAGGAGGATGCCATAAATCGGAGACTGTCTATGAAACGGAACTGAATAGGGTAATCATCTATATGTTTGGTAAATGAGATATACTTCTCCTTTGTAATGGGAAGTAGGTCAACTTTTCCCCCAATCTTCGTAGCAATGTCTGTAACTATGAAATGAGCATCATAGCCTGATAGATTGTGGAAGACAACTGGAACCATATGGCTGTCCTTGTAATTGAAGTTGCATCCCTCGTGCGCTGCTCCTCTATAATTGTTTTCAGGTAACAAGTGGTTGTGATCTCGCACTTTCTTATCTTCAGGGCTAAATGATTTCACGCAGATGTGACAGTGAGTAGCTTTTTGATACTCTATTTCCTGTTCATATGTCATATGGATGTTATATGAGCACCAGAAGACTGTAGCCATATCTTCCGCTAAACTACCCATCTCATTAGCAAACCACTGCATACAGTCCTGTCCGCGGTATGATCGGAAAAAACTAAGGGAGTGGTCGTAGGAACACTTAACATAATAGCCAATCGCAGCTGGAACGTGACGTTGTGGTTTTTTTGGGTCATCAGTTTTTTCCAAGACACTCTCCAAATCAGCATATACAACAAAAGGAGCTTTTTCCTTATTTTTAAAATGTTTCAATTTAAGGATGTCCCTTCCTGGCTCTGGCATTTTGATGGCTGTTTCATTAATTTTTTGACAGTCCTCCAGATGCTTTTCTAATTTTTCTGGTGATCTACAATAATGGCGACAGCGTTCACAGAAGAACTTTTGACGCTTTTCTTTAGTAAGTTGGTTGGATAGAAGCCGGGATAGATTTTTGATCCATACATAATGATATTTGACGGGGCTCTCAGTATCATCATATCTGTCCTGAATAAGTAGCAGATTCACATGTTTCTCACGCTTTTCTTTGGTGAGGTATGTTGGTAGTGTGGTAAATGTATTTTTTTCCTTTTGGAGAATGTAAACGTTGACGGATATGTTGTTCTGCTTCTCAAATAATGGAATCTGTTTCATTGTCATCGGAAACTGTATTCCTTTCAATTTTAGTACAGATGAGTAGTGGGGGTACTTTTCTATTCTCTGTGGATCTTTATATGCAGGATATAAGGCCGATGTAATAGCCCAGGCGAAACATGCATCATCAACGTTCTTAACGTTAATGCAGGATTTCTTCTTCTTAATCTGCTCAGGTAGCTCAATATATGATGAGCCCAGCTGAGGTGTAAATTTGTTAATGTTCACTCCTAAATTCATAACTCGCTTCAGTGCCCATCCACTATCTCTCTCTTGAAATTCTTCTAAGTCTTTGAGGAGGGGGGTGATGACCTTTGAGATGAACCACTTCTCGATATCTGTCTCACGATAGATGGGTGAATTGGAGGTAGTGAAATATTTATATTCTGTTTACACTCGATCACCTTTCACTATTTCAAACTCGCCTCCGAATACTACGTTGACCTTGATGGCTTCATCTTTTCTCAGAGCATTGATTATACGAGGTCTAAAGAGTTTAAAACAGTCTTGAAGGAATGTGAGGGGGTCTTTATGTTGGAGGTTAGAGATGATTCCTGTGCGAATGCGTCCGTCAAATGCCGACTCACTTTCGTTCCAGCAAACTCGATCTCTTGCAGTATTTGGCCTAGAAATTAGCCCTGTTCCCTTCAGCTTTAATCTGATTCCTCAAGGTTCGGATATTTCTTAAACATGCTTCTAGATGCTGTTTCTCACCCACACTCTTGGCATATCTCATAGCATTTTTAATGCGTTTTAGCGCCTTAGCACACTCATTTAATCCTTTGCGAGCCTCATTATCATCATATTGAGATGATAAAAGTCCTAATATGACTGCAATTTGTTTTACTAAATTATTGAAGAGACACATCTTACTCGTACGGAAGTCACTGACTGAATGAGTAAGTTTTGTGATACCAACCTTTATATAGCATTGTGCACGCATGCGCACTGATGTTAACTCTACCAATCCTGCTGACATCATTTTTCTTGATATTTGCGCTATTTTTCTCGCTCATTTCATGTATATTGCATTTCTTTCTGTCATTTTTCACATCTCACATAGCTATTTTATAGTTACTTGACTCATTTTTCTTGATATTTGTACCATTTTCTCTCATTTTCACTCATTTGTTGAGATACTTGCTTCATTTTTCTTGATATTTGTACCTTTTTCCCAGTTATGAGAAATATGCATATTAATTTAAATCAATTCCGGCACATCTTGTTTACTGATATTATAAAATTCATTATTACATGTGTGATAAACAAATGATAAGAAATATATGATCCTTATGTACCTTATAAATAAAGTATAATGTTGATTTTGTAGAAATAATTATTCTAGCATTCATTCAACCTCTTATCATAAAAGCTGACTGTTATCACCGAAGCATGTCGTTGTAATATTCGACAAGAATTTGCGGTGGGTGCGGTCTAGCTCTTATCACAACTGTGATATTACCGAAGCATGTTATATTTGGGTTGTTGATTATTCAGCGAGATTCGTGAGAACATTTCATTCCTGCCAGCATGACGTCATCCTCAATCCAACTGCTCGACGATGTTGACTGCGACTTCTTGATGACTATGCTCCTTGGATGTCTGATGACAAATTCTTTGCATCCCATGCCGGCTGTCAATTCCCCCGCTTCCAAGATGGCGTCAGCTGCCTGTTCCCCCGCCAGATTGCGCAGCTGTCAAATTTAAATTTCCCGCCGAGGGGGCGTGGCTGACCAGAGCGAGGGAAGTAGTCTTCCAATGTTCAAGGTCAAATAGAGCCAATTTCGCTATTTTTGACCTTAGAATTCCTTATGGGAAATTACATGTAAAATTGATCGATTTTGCGCCAGAACCCGTGCAGCTCATTTACTAGTTATAATAAGTCCAATTCACACATAAAAGTGCAGAAATTGAGCAATAACTTAAAATTGGAAAATAATATTATTTCTAATATTTAGCTCTTAACTTGGTCTAAAATGTCTGATTTCGACATTTTATGACTAAATAAGTTATAATATGTCCAATCCACACATAAAAGTGCAGAAATTGAGCAAAAACTTAAAATCGGAAAATAAGATTATTTCTAATATTTAGCACTTAACTTGGTCAAAAATGTCTATTTTCAGAATTATATGACTAAATAAGTTATAATATGTCCAATTCACACATAAAAGTGCAGAAATTGAACAAAAACTTAAAATAGGAAAATAAGAATATTTCATATTTTTAGCTCATAACTTGGTCTAAAATGTCTGTTTTCAGTATTTCATGACAAAATAAGTTATAATATGTCCAATTCACACATAAAAGTGCAGAAATTGAGCAAAAACTTAAAATCGTAAAATAAGATTATTTCTAATATTTAGCTCTTATCTTGGTCTAAAATGTCTATTTTCAGAATTTTATTACTAAATAAGTTATAATATGTCCAATTCACACATAAAAGTGCAGAAATTGACCAAAAACTTAATATCGTAAAATAAGATTATTTCATATTTTCAGCTCATAACTTGGTCTAAAATGTCTGTTTTCGACATTTTATGACTAAATAAGTTATAATATGTCCAATCCACACATAAAAGTGCAGAAATTGAACACAAAACCTTTAGATCGTAAAATAATATTATTTAATATTTTTTACTCATATCTTCGTCTAGAAAGTCTGTCTTCAGCATTTTATGATTGAATAAGATATAATATGTCATATCAACACATAAAAGTGCAGAAATTTAAGAAATGAACTTTAAATCGGAAATTAAGATAAGTGATAATTTTTTTCTCATAACTTCGTCTTAAATGCCTTTTTTAGCATTTTATCACTAAATAAGTTAAAATATGTCCAATCCACACATAAAAGTGCAGAAGTTGAACAAAAGACTTTAAATCGGAAACTAAGATTATTTAATATTTTTTACTCATAACTTCGTCTGAAATGTCTGTTTTCAGCAAATTATGACTACATATGATATAATATGTCCAATCCGCACATAAGAGTGCAGAAATTGAACAAAAATTTTAAATCGGAAATTGAGATTATTTAATATTTTTTATTCATAGCTTCGTCTAAATTGCCTGTTTTCAGAACTTTATGACTATATAAAGTATAATATGTCCAATCCACACATAAAAGTTCAGAAATTTAACAAAAACTTTTAATCGGAAAATGAGAATATTCAATATTTTTTACTCATAACTTCGTCAGAAATGTCTGTTTTCAGCATTTTATGATTAAATAAGATATAATATGTCATATCAACAGATAAAAGTGCAGAATTTAAAAAAATAAACTTTAAATCGGAAAATAAGATTATTTAATATATTTTTCTCATAACTTCGTATAAAATGTATTTTTTCAGCATTTTATCACTAAATAAGTTAAAATATGTCAAAGCCACACATAAAAGTGCAAAAATTGAACAAAAAATTTAAATCGGGAAATAAGATTATTTAATATTTTTTTATTCATAACTTCGTCTGAAATGTATGTTTTCAGCATATTATGACTAAATAAGATATAATATGTCCAATCCGCACATAAGAGTGCAGAACTTGAACAAAAACTTTAAATCGGAAATTGAGATTATTTAATATTTTTTATTCATATCTTCGTCTAAATTGCCTGTTTTCAGAATTTTATGACTATATAAAGTATAATATGTCCAATCCACACATAAAAGTGCTGAAATTATACAAAAACTTTAAATCGGAAAATGAGAATATTCAATATTTTTTAATCATAACTTCGTGTGAAATGTCTGTTTTCAGCATTTCATGACTAAATAAGGTATAATATGTCCAATCCACACATAAAAGTGCAGAAATTGTAGCAAAAAACTCTAGATCGGAAAATACGATTATTTAATATTTTTTACTCATTACTTCGTCTAGAAGGTCTGTTTTCAGCATTGTATGATTAAATTAGATATAATATGTCATATCAACACATAAAAGTGCAGGAATTGAAAAAATAAACTTTAAATCGGAAAATAAGATTATTTAATAATTTTTTCTCATACCTTTGTCTGAAATGTCTGTTTTCAGCATTTTATGACTAAATAAGGTATAATATGTCCAATCCACACATAAAAGTGCAGAAATTGAACAAAAAATTTAAATCTCAAAATGAGATTATTTTATATTTTTTACTCTTAACTTCGTCTAAATTGTCAGTTTTCAGCATTTTATGACTAAATAATGTATAATATGTTCAATCCACACATAAAAGTGCAGAAACTGAACAAATAACTTTAAATCGGAAAATAAGATTATTTAATATTTCTTACTCATAACTTCGTCTGAAATGTCTGTTTTCAGCATATTATGACTATATAAGATATAATATGTCCAATCAGCACATAAGAGTGCAGAGATTGAACAAAAACTTTAAATCGGAAAATGAGATTATTTAATATTTTTTTACTCATAACTTCGTCTAAATTGCCTGTTTTCAGAATTTTATGACTAAATATGGTATATTATGTCCAATCCACACATAAAAGTGCAGAAATTTAACAAAAAACTTTTAAACGGAAAATTAGATTATTATTTTTTTTACTCATAACTTCGTTTAAAATCTCTGTTTTCATCATTTTATGACTAAATAAGGTATAGTATATCCAATCCACACTTAAAACTGCAGAAATTTAACAACAACTTTAAATCGGAAAATGAGAATATTCAAAATTTTTTACTCATAACTTCATCTAAAATGTCTGTTTTCAGCATTTTATGACTAAATAGGATATAATATGTCCAATCCACACATAAAAGTGCAGAAATTTAACAAAAACTTTAAATCGGAAAATAATATTATTCAATATTTTTTTACATATAACTTCGTCTGAAATGTCTGTTTTCAGCATTTTATGATTAATTAAGGTATAATATATCCAATCAACACATAAAAGTGCAGGAATTGAAAAAATAAGCTTTAAATCGGAAAATAAGATTATTTAATATTTTTTACTCAAAACTTCGTCTGAATTGTCTGGTTTCAGCATATTATGACTAAATAAGATATAATATGTCCAATCCGCACATAAGAGTACAGAAATTGAACAAAAACTTTAAATCGGAAATTGAGATTATTTAATATTTTTTACTCATTACTTCGTCTAAATTGTCAGTTTTTAGAATTTTATGACTATATATGGTATAATATGTTCAATCCACACATAAAAGTGCAGAAATTTAACAAAAACTTCAATTTGGAAAATGAGAGTATTCAATATTTTTTACTCATAACTTCGTCAAAAATGTCTGTTTTCAGCATTTTATGATTAAATAAGATATAATATATCATATCAACAGATAAAAGTGCAGAATTTAAAAAAAAAAACATTAAATCGGAAAATAAGATTATTTAATATTTTTTTCTCATAACTTCGTCTAAAATGTCTTTTTTCAGCATTTTATGACTAAATAAGGTATAATATGCCGAATCCACACATAAAAGTGCAGAAATTGAACAAAGAACTTTAAATCGGAAAATAAGATTATTTAATATTTTTTACTCATAACTTCGTCTGAAATGTCTGTTTTTAGCATTTTATCACTAAATAAGTTAAAGTATGTCCAATCCACACATGGAGGTGCAGCAATTTAAAATAAAAAACGAGAAATAAGATTATTCAATATTTTTTTATACAAAACTTCGTCTAGAATGTCTGTTTTCAGCATTTTATGATTAAATTAGATATAATATGTCACATCAACACATAATAGTGCAGGAATTGAAAAAATAAACTTTAAATCGGAAAATAAGATTATTTAATAATTTCTTCTCATACCTTCGTATGAAAAGTCTGTTTTCATCATTTCATAACAAAATAAGGTATAGTATGTCCAATCCACACACAAAGGTGCAGAAATTTAACAAAAACTTTAAATCGGAAAATGAGAATATTCTTAATTTTTTACTCATAACTTCATCTAAAATGTCTGATTTCAGCATTTTATGATTAAATAAGATGTAATATGTCATATCAACAGATAAAAGAGCAGAAATTAAAAAAATAAACATTAAATCGGAAAATAGGATTATTTAATATTTTTTTCTCATAACTTCGTCTAAAATGTATTTTTTCAGCATTTTATGACTAAATAAGGTATAATATGCCGAATCCACACATAAAAGTGCAGAAATTAAACAAAAAATTTAAATCTGAAAATGAGATTATTCACTATTTTTTACTCATAGCTTCGTCTAGAAAGTCTGTGTTCAGCATTTTATGATTAAATAAGATATAATATGTCATGTCAACACATAAAAGTGCAGAAATTGAAAAAATAAATTTTAAATCGGAAAATAAGTTACTTAAATATTTTTTTCTCATAACTACGTCTGAAATGTCTTTTTTCCGCAATTCATCACTAAATAAGTTAAAATATGTCCAATCCACACATGATGGTGCAACAATTTAAAAAAAAAGGAAAATAAGATTATTCAATATTTTTTACTCATACATTCGTCTGAAGTATCGGTTCTCAGCATTTTATGACTAAATAAATTATAATATGTCCAATCCACACATAAAAGTGCAGCAATTGAAAAAAGAACTTTAAATCGGAAAATAAGATTATTTAATATTTTTTACTCATAACTTCGTCTGAAATGTCTGTTTTCAGCATTTTATGACTAAATAAGATATAATATGTCCAATCCGCACATAAGAGTGCAGAGATTGAACAAAACCTTTAAATCGGAAAATGAGATTATTCAATATTTTTAAATCATAACTTCGTCTGAAATATCTGTTTTCAGCATTTTATGACAAAAAATTTAAAAATATGTCCAATCCACACATAAAAGTGCAGCAATTGAAAAAAGAACTTTAAATCGGAAAATAAGATTATTTAATATTTTTTACTCATAACTTCGTCTGAAATGTCTGTTTTCAGCATTTTATGACTAAATAAGATATAATATGTCCAATCCGCACATAAGAGTGCAGAGATTGAACAAAACCTTTAAATCGGAAAATGAGATTATTCAATATTTTTAAATCATAACTTCGTCTGAAATGTCTGTTTTCAGCATTTTATGACAAAAAATTGAAAAATATGTCCAATCCGCACATAAGAGTGCAGAAATTTAACAAAAAATTTAAATCATAAAATGAGATTATTCAATATTTTTTACTCATAACTTCGTCTAGAAAGTCAGTTCTCAGCATTTTATGATTAAATAAGATATAATATGTCATATCAACACATAAAAGTGCAGAAATTGAAAAAATAAACTTTAAATCGGAAAATAAGATACTTTAATATTTTTTCTCATAACTTCGTCTGAACTGTCTTTTTTCAGAAATTCATCACTAAATAAGTTAAAATATGTCCAATCCACACATGATGGTGCAACAATTAAAAAAAAACGGAGAATAAGATTATTTAATTTTTTTTACTCACACATTCTTCTGAAATGTCTGTTTTCAGCATTTTATGACTAAATAAATTATAATATGTCCAATCCACACATGAAAGTGCAGCGATTGAAAAAAGAACTTTAAATCGGAAAATAAAATTATTTAATATTTTTTACTCATAACTTCGTCTGAAATGTCTGTTTTCAGCATTTTATGACTAAATAAGATAAAATATGTCCAATCCGCACATAAGAGTGCAGAAATTGAGCAAAAAATTTAAATCGGAAAATAAAATTATTTAAAATTTTTTACTCATTTCTTCGTCTATATTGTCAGTTTTCAGAATTTTATGACTATATAAGGTATAATATGTTCAATCCACACATAAAAGTGCAGAAATTTAACAAAAACTTTAAATCGGAAAATGAGAATATTCAATATTTTTTACTCATAACTTCGTCAAAAATGTCTGTTTTCAGCATTTTATGATTAAATGAGATATAATATGTCATATCCACAGATAAAAGTGCAGAAATTAAAAATATAAACATTAATTCGGAAAATAAGATTATTTAATATTTTTCCTCATAACTTCGTCTAAAATGTCTTTTTTCAGCATTTTATCACTAAATAAGGTATAATATGTCAAATCCACACATAAAAGTGCAGAAATTAAACAAAAAACTTTAAATCGGAAAATAATTTTTTTAAATATTTTTTACTCATATCTTCGTCTAGAAAGTCTATTTGCAGCATTTTATGATTAAATAAGATATAATAAGTATTATCAACCGATAAAAGGGCAGAAATTGAAAAAATAAATATTGAATCGGAAAATAAGATTATTGATTATTTTTTTCTCATAACTTCGTCTAAAATGCCTTTTTTCAGTATTTTATCTCTAAATAAGTTAAAATATGTCCAAACTACACTTAAAAGGCAGAAATTGAACAAAAAAACTTTAAATCGGAAAATAAGATTATTTAATAGTTTTTACTTATAACTTCGTCTGAAATGTCTGTTTTCAGCATATTATGACTAAATAAGATATAATATGTCCACTCCGCACATAAGAGTGCAGAAATTGAACAAAAACTTTAACTCGGAAAATGAGATAATTCAATATTTTTTACTCATATCTTCGTCTGAAATGTCTGTTTTCAGCATTTTATGACTAAATACTGTATAATATGTCCAATCCGCACATAAGAGTGCCGAAATTGAAAAAAAAAAAATTTTAATCGGCAAATGAGATTATTCAATATTTTTTACTCATAACTTCGTCTAGAAAGGCTGTTTTCAGCATTTTATGATTAAATAAGATATAATATGTCATATCAACACATAAAAGTGCAGAAATTGAAAAAAATAAACTTTAAATCGGAAAATAAGATACTTTAATATTTTTTTCTCAAAACTTCGTCTGAAATGTCTTTTTTCAGCAATTCATCACTAAATAAGTTAAAATATGTCCAATCCACACATGATGGTGCAACAATTTAACAAAATCGGAAAATAAGATTATTTATTATTTTTTACTCATACATTCGTTTGATATGTCTGTTTTCAGCATTTTATGAGTAAATAAATTATAATATGTCCAATCCACTTATAAAAGTGCAGCAATTGAAAAAAGAACTTTAAATCGGAAAATAAGATTATTTAATATTTTTTACTCATAGCTTCGTCTGAAATGTCTGTTTTCAGCATTTTATGACTAAATAAGATATGATATGTCCAATCCGCACATAAGAGTGCAGAAATTGAACAAAACCTTCAAATCGGAAAATGAGATTATTCAATATTTTTTACTCATAATTTCGACTGAAATGTCTGTTTTCAGCAAATTATGACTAAGTACATATGATATAATATGTCCAATCCGCACATAAGAGTGCAGAAATTGAACAAAAATTTTAAATCGGAAATTGAGATTATTTAATATTTTATTCATAGCTTCGTCTAAATTGCCTGTTTTCAGAATTTTATTACTATATAAAGTATAATATGTCCAATCCACACATAAAAGTTCAGAAATTTAACAAAAACTTTTAATCGGAAAATGAGAATAATCAATATTTTTTACTCATAACTTCGTCAGACATGTCTGTTTTCAGCATTTTATGATTAAATAAGATATAATATGTCATATCAACAGATAAAAGTGCAGAAACTAAAAAAATAAACTTTAAATCGGAAAATAAGATTATTTCATATTTTTTTTATTCATAACTTCGTCTGAAATTTATGTTTTTAGCATATTATGACTAAATAAGATATAATATGTCCAATCCGCACATAAGAGTGCAGAGATTGAACAAAACCTTTAAATCGGAAAATGAGATTATTCAATATTTTTAACTCATAACTTCGTCTGAAATGTCTGTTTTCAGCATTTTATGACTAAATAATGTCTAATATGTCCAATCCGCACATAAGAGTGCAGAAATTTAACAAAAAATTTAAATCGTAAAATGAGATTATTCAATATTTTTTACTCATAACTTCGTCTAGAAAGTCAGTTTTCAGCATTTTATGATTAAATAATATATAATATGTCATATCAACACATAAAAGTGCAGAAATTGAAAAAATAAACTTTAAATCGGAAAATAAGATACTTTAATATTTTTTCTCATAACTTCGTCTGAACTGTCTTTTTTCAGCAATTCATCACTAAATAAGTTAAAATATGTCCAATCCACACATGATGGTGCAACAATTAAAAAAAAAAAACGGAGAATAAGATTATTTAATTTTTCTTACTCATACATTCTTCTGAAATGTCTGTTTTCAGCATTTTATGACTAAATAAATTATAATATGTCCAATCCACACATGAAAGTGCAGCGATTGAAAAAAGAACTTTAAATCGGAAAATAAGATTATTTAATATTTTTTACTCATAACTTCTTCTGAAATGTCTGTTTTCAGCATTTTATGACGAAATAAGATATAATATGTCCAATACGCACATATGAGTGCAGAAATTGAACAAATGCTTTAAATCGGAAAATGAGATAACTCAATATTTTTTACTCATAACTTCGTCTGAAATGTCTGTTTTCAGCATTTTATGACTAAATAAGATAAAATATGTCCAATCCGCACATAAGAGTGCAGAAATTGAGCAAAAAATTTAAATCGGAAAATAAAATTATTTAAAATTTTTTACTCATTACTTCGTCTATATTGTCAGTTTTCAGAATTTTATGACTATATAAGGTATAATATGTTCAATCCACACATAAAAGTGCAGAAATTGAACAAAAAATTTAAATCGGAAAATAAGATTATTTCATATTTTTTTTATTCATAACTTCGTCTGAAATGTATGTTTTCAGCATATTATGACTAAATAAGATATAATATGTCCAATCCGCACATAAGAGAGCAGAACTTGAGCAAAAACTTTAAATCGGAAATTGAGATTATTTAATATTTTTTACTCATAAATTCGTCTTAATTGCCTGTTTTTAGAATTTTATAACTATATAAGGTATAATATGTCCAATATGTCCAAAAGTGCTGAAATTATACAAAAACTTTAAATCGGAAAATGAGATTATTTAATATTTTTTACTCATTACTTCGTCTAGAATGTCTTTTTTCAGCATTTTATGATTAAATTAGATATAATATGTCATATAAACACATAAAATTGCCGCAATTGAAAAAAAACTTTAAATCGGAAAATAAGATTATTTAATATTTCTCACTCATAACTTCGTCTGAAATATCTGTTTTCAGCATATTATGACTATATAAGATATAATATGTCCAATCCGCACATAAGAGTGCAGAAATTGAACAAAAATTTTAAATCGGAAATTGAGATTATTTAATATTTTATTCATAGCTTCGTCTAAATTGCCTGTTTTCAGAATTTTATTACTATATAAAGTATAATATGTCCAATCCACACATAAAAGTTCAGAAATTTAACAAAAACTTTTAATCGGAAAATGAGAATAATCAATATTTTTTACTCATAACTTCGTCAGACATGTCTGTTTTCAGCATTTTATGATTAAATAAGATATAATATGTCATATCAACAGATAAAAGTGCAGAAACTAAAAAAATAAACTTTAAATCGGAAAATAAGATTATTTCATATTTTTTTTATTCATAACTTCGTCTGAAATGTATGTTTTCAGCATATTATGACTAAATAAGATATAATATGTCCAATCCGCACATAAGAGTGCAGAACTTGAACAAAAACTTTAAATCGGAAATTGAGATTATTTAATATCATTTACTCATAAATTCGTCTTAATTGCCTGTTTTTAGAATTTTATGACTATATAAGGTATAATATGTCCAATCCACACACAAAAGTGCTGAAATTATACAAAAACTTTAAATCGGAAAATGAGAATATTCAATATTTTTTACTCATAACTTCGTGTGAAATATCTGTTTTCAGCATTTTATGACTAAATAAGGTATAATATGTCCAATCCACACATAAAAGTGCAGAAATTTAACAAAAAACTTTTAATCGGAAAATTAGATTATTATTTTTTTTACTCATAACTTCGTTTAAAATCTCTGTTTTCATCATTTCATGACTAAATAAGGTATAGTATGTCCAATCCACACATAAAACTGCAGAAATTTAACAAAAACTTTAAATCGGAAAATGAGAATATTCAAAATGTTTTACTCATAACTTCATCTAAAATGTCTGTTTTCAGCATTTTATGACTAAATAGGATATAATATGTCCAATCCACACATAAAAGTGCAGAAATTTAACAAAAATTTTAAATCGGAAAATAATATTATTCAATATTTTTTTACTCATAACTTCGTCTTGAAATGTCTGTTTTCAGCATTTTATGACTAATTAAGGTATAATATGTCCAATCAACACATAAAAGTGCAGGAATTGAAAAAATAAACTTTAAATCGGAAAATAAGATTATTTAATATTTTTTACTCAAAACTTCGTCTGAATTGTCTGGTTTCAGCATATTATGACTAAATAAGATATAATATGTCTAATCCGCACATAAGAGTGCGGAAATTGAACAAAAATTTTAAATCGGAAATTGAGATTATTTAATAATTTTTATTCATAGCTTCGTCTAAATTGCCTGTTTTCAGAATTTTATGACTATATAAAGTATAATATGTCCAATCCACACATAAAAATTCAGAAATTTAACAAAAACTTTTTATCGGAAAATGAGAATATTCAATATTTTTTACTCATAACTTCGTCAGAAATGTCTGTTTTCAGCATTTTATGATTAAAAAAGATATAATATGTCATATCAACAGATAAAAGTGCAGAGTTTAAAAAAATAAACTTTAAATCGGAAAATAAGATTATTTAATATATTATTCTCATAACATCGTATAAAATGTATTTTTTCAGCATTTTATCACTAAATAAGTTAAAATATGTCAAAGCCACATATAAAAGTGCAAACATTGAACAAAAAATTTAAATCGGAAAATAAGATTATTTAATATTTTTTTATTCATAACTTCGTCTGAAATGTATGTTTTCAGCATATTATGACTAAATAAGATATAATATGTCCAATCCGCACATAAGAGTGCAGGACTTGAACAAAAACTTTAAATCGGAAATTGAGATTATTTAATATCATTTACTCATAAATTCGTCTTAATTGCCTGTTTTTTGAATTTTATGACTATATATGGTATAATATGTCCAATCCACACATAAAAGTGCTGAAATTATACAAAAACTTTAAATCGGAAAATGAGAATATTCAATATTTTTTACTCATAACTTCGTGTGAAATATCTGTTTTCAGCATTTTATGACTAAATAAGGTATAATATGTCCAATCCACACATAAAAGTGCAGAAATTTAACAAAAAACTTTTAATCGGAAAATTAGATTATTATTTTTTTTACTCATAACTTCGTTTAAAATCTCTGTTTTCATCATTTCATGACTAAATAAGGTATAGTATGTCCAATCCACACATAAAACTGCAGAAATTTAACAAAAACTTTAAATTGGAAAATGAGAATATTCAAAATGTTTTACTCATAACTTCATCTAAAATGTCTGTTTTCAGCATTTTATGACTAAATAGGATATAATATGTCCAATCCACACATAAAAGTGCAGAAATTTAACAAAAATTTTAAATCGGAAAATAATATTATTCAATATTTTTTTACTCATAACTTCGTCTTGAAATGTCTGTTTTCAGCATTTTATGACTAATTAAGGTATAATATGTCCAATCAACACATAAAAGTGCAGGAATTGAAAAAATAAACTTTAAATCGGAAAATAAGATTATTTAATATTTTTTACTCAAAACTTCGTCTGAATTGTCTGGTTTCAGCATATTATGACTAAATAAGATATAATATGTCTAATCCGCACATAAGAGTGCGGAAATTGAACAAATATTTTAAATCGGAAATTGAGATTATTTAATAATTTTTATTCATAGCTTCGTCTAAATTGCCTGTTTTCAGAATTTTATGACTATATAAAGTATAATATGTCCAATCCACACATAAAAATTCAGAAATTTAACAAAAACTTTTTATCGGAAAATGAGAATATTCAATATTTTTTACTCATAACTTCGTCAGAAATGTCTGTTTTCAGCATTTTATGATTAAAAAAGATATAATATGTCATATCAACAGAAAAAAGTGCAGAGTTTAAAAAAATAAACTTTAAATCGGAAAATAAGATTATTTAATATATTATTCTCATAACATCGTATAAAATGTATTTTTTCAGCATTTTATCACTAAATAAGTTAAAATATGTCAAAGCCACACATAAAAGTGCAAAAATTGAACAAAAAATTTAAATCGGAAAATAAGATTATTTAATATTTTTTTATTCATAACTTCGTCTGAAATGTATGTTTTCAGCATATTATGACTAAATAAGATATAGTGTGTCCAATCCGCACATAAGAGTGCAGAACTTGAACAAAAACTTGAAATCGGAAATTGAGATTATTTAATATTATTTACTCATAAATTCGTCTTAATTGCCTGTTTTTAGAATTTTATGACTATATAAGGTATAATATGTCCAATCCACACACAAAAGTGCTGAAATTATACAAAAACTTTAAATCGGAAAATTAGAATATTCAATATTTTTTACTCATAACTTCGTGTGAAATGTCTGTTTTCAGCATTTTATGACTAAATAAGGTATAATATGTCCAATCCACACATAAAAGTGCAGAAATTGTACCAAAAAACTCTAGATCGGAAAATACGATTATTTAATATTTTTTACTCATTACTTCGTCTAGAATGTCTGTTTTCAGCATTTTATGATTAAATTAGATATAATATGTCATATCAACATATAAAAGTGCAGGAATTGAAAAAATTAAATTTAAATCGGAAAATAATATTATTTAATAATTTTTTCTCATAGCTTCGTCTGAAATGTCTGTTTTCAGCATTTTATGACTAAATAAGGTATAATATGTCCAATCCACACATAAAAGTGCAGAAATTGAACAAAAAATTTAAATCTGAAAATGAGATTATTTTATATTTTTTACTCTTAACTTCGTCTAAATTGTCTGTTTTCAGCATTTTATGACTAAATAATTTATAATATGTTAAATCCACACATAAAAGTGCAGAAACTGAACAAAAAAACTTTAGATCGGAAAATACGATTATTTAATATTTTTTACTCATAACTTCGTCTGAAATGTCTGTTTTCAGCATATTATGACTATATAAGATATAATATGTCCAATCAGCACATAAGAGTGCAGAGATTGAACAAAAACTTTAAATCGGAAAATGAGATTATTTAATATTTTTTTACTCATAACTTCGTCTAAATTGCCTGTTTTCAGAATTTTATGACTAAATAAGGTATATTATGTCCAATCCACACATAAAAGTGCAGAAATTGAACACAAAACCTTTAGATCGTAAAATAATATTATTTAATATTTTTTACTCATATCTTCGTCTAGAAAGTCTGTCTTCAGCATTTTATGATTGTATAAGATAAAATATGTCATATCAACACATAAAAGTGCAGAAATTAAAAAAAATAAATTTTAAATCGGAAAATAAGATTATTTAATATATTTTTCTCATAGCTTCGTCTTAAATGACTTTTTTAGCATTTTATCACTAAATAAGTTAAAATATGTCCAATCCACACATAAAAGTGCAGAAGTTGAACAAAAAAAATTAAATCGGAAACTAAGATTATTTAATATTTTTTACTCATAACTTCGTCTGAAATGTCTGTTTTCAGCAAATTATGACTACATATGATATAATATGTCCAATCCGCACATAAGAGTGCAGAAATTGAACAAAAATTTTAAATCGGAAATTGAGATTATTTAATATTTTTTATTCATAGCTTCGTCTAAATTGCCTGTTTTCAGAATTTTATGACTATATAAAGTATAATATGTCCAATCCACACATAAAAATTTAGAAATTTAACAAAAACTTTTTATCGGAAAATGAGAATATTCAATATTTTTTACTCATAACTTCGTCAGAAATGTCTGTTTTCAGCATTTTATGATTAAAAAAGATATAATATGTCATATCAACAGATAAAAGTGCAGAGTTTAAAAAAATAAACTTTAAATCGGAAAATAAGATTATTTAATATATTATTCTCATAACATCGTATAAAATGTATTTTTTCAGCATTTTATCACTAAATAAGTTAAAATATGTCAAAGCCACACATAAAAGTGCAAAAATTGAACAAAAAATTTAAATCGGAAAATAAGATTATTTAATATTTTTTTATTCATAACTTCGTCTGAAATGTATGTTTTCAGCATATTATGACTAAATAAGATATAGTGTGTCCAATCCGCACATAAGAGTGCAGAACTTGAACAAAAACTTTAAATCGGAAATTGAGATTATTTAATATTATTTACTCATAAATTCGTCTTAATTGCCTGTTTTTAGAATTTTATGACTATATAAGGTATAATATGTCCAATCCACACACAAAAGTGCTGAAATTATACAAAAACTTTAAATCGGAAAATTAGAATATTCAATATTTTTTACTCATAACTTCGTGTGAAATGTCTGTTTTCAGCATTTTATGACTAAATAAGGTATAATATGTCCAATCCACACATAAAAGTGCAGAAATTGTACCAAAAAACTCTAGATCGGAAAATACGATTATTTAATATTTTTTACTCATTACTTCGTCTAGAATGTCTGTTTTCAGCATTTTATGATTAAATTAGATATAATATGTCATATCAACACATAAAAGTGCAGGAATTGAAAAAATTAAATTTAAATCGGAAAATAATATTATTTAATAATTTTTTCTCATAGCTTCGTCTGAAATGTCTGTTTTCAGCATTTTATGACTAAATAAGGTATAATATGTCCAATCCACACATAAAAGTGCAGAAATTGAACAAAAAATTTAAATCTGAAAATGAGATTATTTTATATTTTTTACTCTTAACTTCGTCTAAATTGTCTGTTTTCAGCATTTTATGACTAAATAATTTATAATATGTTAAATCCACACATAAAAGTGCAGAAACTGAACAAAAAAACTTTAGATCGGAAAATACGATTATTTAATATTTTTTACTCATAACTTCGTCTGAAATGTCTGTTTTCAGCATATTATGACTATATAAGATATAATATGTCCAATCAGCACATAAGAGTGCAGAGATTGAACAAAAACTTTAAATCGGAAAATGAGATTATTTAATATTTTTTTACTCATAACTTCGTCTAAATTGCCTGTTTTCAGAATTTTATGACTAAATAAGGTATATTATGTCCAATCCACACATAAAAGTGCAGAAATTGAACACAAAACCTTTAGATCGTAAAATAATATTATTTAATATTTTTTACTCATATCTTCGTCTAGAAAGTCTGTCTTCAGCATTTTATGATTGTATAAGATAAAATATGTCATATCAACACATAAAAGTGCAGAAATTAAAAAAAATAAATTTTAAATCGGAAAATAAGATTATTTAATATATTTTTCTCATAGCTTCGTCTTAAATGACTTTTTTAGCATTTTATCACTAAATAAGTTAAAATATGTCCAATCCACACATAAAAGTGCAGAAGTTGAACAAAAAAAATTAAATCGGAAACTAAGATTATTTAATATTTTTTACTCATAACTTCGTCTGAAATGTCTGTTTTCAGCAAATTATGACTACATATGATATAATATGTCCAATCCGCACATAAGAGTGCAGAAATTGAACAAAAATTTTAAATCGGAAATTGAGATTATTTAATATTTTTTATTCATAGCTTCGTCTAAATTGCCTGTTTTCAGAATTTTATGACTATATAAAGTATAATATGTCCAATCCACACATAAAAGTTCAGAAATTTAACAAAAACGTTTAATCGGAAAATTAGATTATTATTTTTTTACTCATAACTTCGTTTAAAATCTCTGTTTTCATCATTTCATGACTAAATAAGGTATAGTATGTCCAATCCACACATAAAACTGCAGAAATTTAACAAAAACTTTAAATTGGAAAATGAGAATATTCAAAATGTTTTACTCATAACTTCATCTAAAATGTCTGTTTTCAGCATTTTATGACTAAATAGGATATAATATGTCCAATCCACACATAAAAGTGCAGAAATTTAACAAAAATTTTAAATCGGAAAATAATATTATTCAATATTTTTTTACTCATAACTTCGTCTTGAAATGTCTGTTTTCAGCATTTTATGACTAATTAAGGTATAATATGTCCAATCAACACATAAAAGTGCAGGAATTGAAAAAATAAACTTTAAATCGGAAAATAAGATTATTTAATATTTTTTACTCAAAACTTCGTCTGAATTGTCTGGTTTCAGCATATTATGACTAAATAAGATATAATATGTCTAATCCGCACATAAGAGTGCGGAAATTGAACAAAAATTTTAAATCGGAAATTGAGATTATTTAATAATTTTTATTCATAGCTTCGTCTAAATTGCCTGTTTTCAGAATTTTATGACTATATAAAGTATAATATGTCCAATCCACACATAAAAATTCAGAAATTTAACAAAAACTTTTTATCGGAAAATGAGAATATTCAATATTTTTTACTCATAACTTCGTCAGAAATGTCTGTTTTCAGCATTTTATGATTAAAAAAGATATAATATGTCATATCAACAGATAAAAGTGCAGAGTTTAAAAAAATAAACTTTAAATCGGAAAATAAGATTATTTAATATATTATTCTCATAACATCGTATAAAATGTATTTTTTCAGCATTTTATCACTAAATAAGTTAAAATATGTCAAAGCCACACATAAAAGTGCAAAAATTGAACAAAAAATTTAAATCGGAAAATAAGATTATTTAATATTTTTTTATTCATAACTTCGTCTGAAATGTATGTTTTCAGCATATTATGACTAAATAAGATATAGTGTGTCCAATCCGCACATAAGAGTGCAGAACATGAACAAAAACTTTAAATCGGAAATTGAGATTATTTAATATTATTTACTCATAAATTCGTCTTAATTGCCTGTTTTTAGAATTTTATGACTATATAAGGTATAATATGTCCAATCCACACACAAAAGTGCTGAAATTATACAAAAACTTTAAATCGGAAAATTAGAATATTCAATATTTTTTACTCATAACTTCGTGTGAAATGTCTGTTTTCAGCATTTTATGACTAAATAAGGTATAATATGTCCAATCCACACATAAAAGTGCAGAAATTGAACAAAAAATTTAAATCTGAAAATGAGATTATTTTATATTTTTTACTCTTAACTTCGTCTAAATTGTCTGTTTTCAGCATTTTATGACTAAATAATTTATAATATGTTAAATCCACACATAAAAGTGCAGAAACTGAACAAAAAAACTTTAGATCGGAAAATACGATTATTTAATATTTTTTACTCATAACTTCGTCTAGAATGTCTGTTTTCAGCATTTTATGATTAAATAAGATATAATATGTCATATCAACACATAAAATTGCCGCAATTGAAAAAAAAATTAAATCGGAAAATAAGATTATTTAATATTTCTTACTCATAACTTCGTCTGAAATGTCTGTTTTCAGCATATTATGACTATATAAGATATAATATGTCCAATCAGCACTTAAGAGTGCAGAGATTGAACAAAAACTTTAAATCGGAAAATGAGATTATTTAATATTTTTTTAATCATAACTTCGTCTAAATTGCCTGTTTTCAGAATTTTATGACTAAATAAGGTATATTATGTCCAATCCACACATAAAAGAGCTGAAATTTAACAAAAAACTTTTAATCGGAAAATTTGATTATTATTTTTTTTTACTCATAACTTCGTTTAAAATATCTGTTTTCATCTTTTCATGACTAAATAAGGTATAGTATGTCCAATCCACACATAAAACTGCAGAAATTTAACAAAAACTTTAAATCGGAAAATGAGAATATTCAAAATTTTTTACTCATAACTTCATCTAAAATGTCTGTTTTCAGCATTTTATGACTAAATAGGATATAATATGTCCAATCCACACATAAAAGTGCAGAAATTTAACAAAAACTTTAAATCGGAAAATAATATTATTCAATATTTTTTTACTCATAGCTTCGTCCGAAATGTCTGTTTTCAGCATTTTATGACTAATTAAGGTATAATATGTCCAATCAACACATAAAAGTGCAGGAATTGAAAAAATATACTTTAAATCGGAAAATAAGATTATTTAATATTTTTTACACAAAACTTCGTCCGAATTGTCTGGTTTCAGCATATTATGACTAAATAAGATATAATATGTCCAATCCGCACATAAGAGTACAGAAATTGAACAAAAACTTTAAATCGGAAATTGAGATTATTTAATATTTTTTTCTCATTACTTCGTCTAAATTGTCTGTTTTTAGAATTTTATGACTATATAAGGTATAATATGTTCAATCCACACTTAAAAGTGCAGAAATTGAACACAAAACCTTTAGATCGTAAAATAATAATATTTAATATTTTTTACTCATATCTTCGTCTAGAAAGTCTGTCTTCAGCATTTTATGATTGTATAAGATATAATATGTCATATCAACACATAAAAGTGCAGAAATTAAAAAAAAAATTTTAAATCGGAAGATAAGATTATTTAATATATTTTTCTCATAGCTTCGTCTTAAATGACTTTTTTAGCATTTTATCACTAAATAAGTTAAAATATGTCCAATCCACACATAAAAGTGCAGAAGTTGAACAAATAACATTAAATCGGAAACTAAGATTATTTAATATTTTTTACTCATTACTTCGTCTGAAATGTCTGTTTTCAGCAAATTATGACTACAGATGATATAATATGTCCAATCCGCACATAAGAGTGCAGAAATTGATCAAAAATTTTAAATCGGAAATTGAGATTATTTAATATTTTTTATTCATAGCTTCGTCTAAATTGCCTGTTTTCAGAATTTTATGACTATATAAAGTATAATATGTCCAATCCACACATAAAAGTTCAGAAATTTAACAAAAACTTTTTATAGGAAAATGAGAATATTCAATATTTTTTACTCATAACTTCGTCTTGAAATGTCTGTTTCCAGCATTTTATGACTAATTAAGGTATAATATGTCCAATCAACACATGAAAGTGCGGGAATTGAAAAAATAAACTTTAAATCGGAAATTAAGATTATTTAATATTTTTTACTCAAAACTTCGTCTGAATTGTCTGGTTTCAGCATATTATGACTAAATAAGATATAATATGTCTAATCCGCACATAAGAGAGCAGAACTTGAACAAAAACTTTAAATCGGAAATTGAGATTATTTAATATTTTTTACTCATAAATTCGTCTTAATTGCCTGTTTTTCAAAATTTTATGACTATATAAGGTATAATATGTCCAATATGTCCAAAAGTGCTGAAATTATACAAAAACTTTAAATCGGAAAATGAGATTATTTAATATTTTTTACTCATTACTTCGTCTAGAATGTCTGTTTTCAGCATTTTATGATTAAATTAGATATAATATGTCATATAAACACATAAAAGTGCAGGAATTGAAAAAATAAACTTTAAATCGGAAAATAAGATTATTTAATAATTTTTTCTCATACCTTCGTCTGAAATGTCTGTTTTCAGCATTTTATGACTAAATAAGGTATAATATGTCCAATCCACACATAAAAGTGCAGAAATTGAACAAAAAAATTAAATCTGAAAATGAGATTATTTTATATTTTTTACTCTTAACTTCGTATAAATTGTCTGTTTTCAGCATTTTATGACTAAATAATGTATAATATGTTCAATCCACACATATAAGTGCAGAAACTGAACAAAAAAACTTTAGATCGGAAAATACGATTATTTAATATTTTTTACTCATAACTTCGTCTAGAATGTCTGTTTTCAGCATTTTATGATTAAATAAGATATAATATGTCATATCAACACATATAATTGCCGCAATTGAAAAAAAACTTTAAATCGGAAAAGAAGATTATTTAATATTTCTCACTCATAACTTCGTCTGAAATGTCTGTTTTCAGCATATTATGACTATATAAGATATAATATGTCCAATCAGCACATAAGAGTGCAGAGATTGAAAAAAAACTTTAAATCGGAAAATGAGATTATTTAATATTTTTTTACTCATAACTTCGTCTAAATTGCCTGTTTTCAGAATGTTATGACTAAATAAGGTATATTATGTCCAATCCACACATAAAAGTGCAGAAATTGAACACAAAACCTTTAGATCGTAAAATAATATTATTTAATATTTTTTACTCACATCTTCGCCTAGAAAGTCTGTCTTCAGCATTTTATGATTGTATAAGATATAATATGTCAAATCAATACATAAAAGGGCAGAAAATTAAAAAATAAATTCTATATCGGAAAATAAGATTATTTAATATATTTTTCTCATAGCTTCGTCTTAAATGACTTTTTTAGCATTTTATCACTAAATAAGTTAAAATATGTCCAATCCACACATAAAAGTGCAGAAGTTTAACAAAATACTTTAAATCAAAAACTAAGATTATTTAATATTTTTTACTCATAACTTCGTCTGAAATGTATGTTTTCAGCAAATTATGACTACATATGATATAATATGTCCAATCCGCACATAAGAGTGCAGAAATTGAACAAAAATTTTAAATCGGAAATTGAGATTATTTAATATTTTTTATTCATAGCTTCGTCTAAATTGCCTGTTTTCAGAATTTTATGACTATATAAAGTATAATATTTCCAATCCACACATAAAAGTTCAGAAATTTAACAAAAACTTTTAATCGGAAAAAAGAATATTCAATATTTTTTACACATAACTTCGTCAGAAATGTCTGTTTTCAGCATTTTATCACTAAATAAGTTAAAATATGTCAAAGCCACATATAAAAGTGCAAAAATTGAACAAAAAATTTAAATCGGAAAATAAGATTATTTAATATTTTTTTATTCATAACTTCTTCTGAAATGTATGTTTTCAGCATATTATGACTAAATAAGATATATGTCCAATCCGCACATAAGAGTGCAGAACTTGATCAAAAACTTTAAATCGGAAATTGAGATTATTTAATATTATTTACTCATAAATTCGCCTTAATTGCCTGTTTTTAGAATCTTATGACTAAATAAGGTATAATATGTCCAATCCACACACAAAAGTGCTGAAATTATACAAAAACTTTAAATCGGAAAATGAGAATATTCAATATTTTTTACACATAACTTCGTGTGAAATGTCTGTTTTCAGCATTTTATGACTAAATAAGGTATAATATGTCCAATCCACACATAAAAGTGCAGAAATTTAACAAAAAACTTTTAATCGGAAAATTAGATTATTATTTTTTTTACTCATAACTTCGTTTAAAATCTCTGTTTTCATCATTTCATGACTAAATAAGGTATAGTATGTCCAATCCACACATAAAACTGCAGAAATTTAACAAAAACTTTAAATCGGAATATGAGAATATTCAAAATTTTTTACTCATAACTTCGTCTTGAAATGTCTGTTTCCAGCATTTTATGACTAATTAAGGTATAATATGTCCAATCAACAAATGAAAGTGCAGGAATTGAAAAAATAAACTTTAAATCGGAAAATAAGATTATTTAATATTCTTTACTCAAAACTTCGTCTGAATTGTCTGGTTTCAGCATATTATGACTAAATAAGATATAATATGTCTAATCCGCACATAAGAGTGCAGAAATTGAACAAAAATTTTAAATCGGAAATTGAGATTATTTAATATTTTTTATTCATAGCTTCGTCTAAATTGCCTGTTTTCAGAATTTTATGACTATATAAAGTATAATATGTCCAATCCACACATAAAAGTTCAGAAATTTAACAAAAACTTTTTATCGGAAAATGAGAATATTCAATATTTTTTACTCATAACTACGTCAGAAATGTCTGTTTTCAGCATTTTATGATTAAATAAGATATAATATGTCATATCAACAGATAAAAGTGCAGAGTTTAAAAAAATAAACTTTAAATCGGAAAATAAGACTATTTAATATATTTTTCTCATAACATCGTATAAAATGTATTTTTTCAGCATTTTATCACTAAATAAGTTAAAATATGTCAAAGCCACACATAAAAGTGCCAAAATTGAACAAAAAATTTAAATCGGAAAATTTGATTATTTAATTTTTTTATTCATAACTTCGTCTGAAATGTATGTTTTCAGCATATTATGACTAAATAAGATATAATGTGTCCAATCCGCACATAAGAGTGCAGAACTTGAACAAAAACTTTAAATCGGAAATTGAGATTATTTAATATTATTTACTCATAAATTCGTCTTAATTGCCTGTTTTTAGAATTTTAGGACTATATAAGGTATAATATGTCCAATCCACACACAAAAGTGCTGAAATTATACAAAAACTTTAAATCGGAAAATGAGAATATTCAATATTTTTTACTCATAACTTCGTGTGAAATGTCTGTTTTCAGCATTTTATGACTAAATTAGGTATAATATGTCCAATCCACACATAAAAGTGCAGAAATTGTACCAAAAAACTCTAGATCGGAAAATACGATTATTTAATATTTTTTACTCATTACTTTGTCTAGAATGTCTGTTTTCAGCATTTTATGATTAAATTAGATATAATATGTCATATCAACACATAAAAGTGCAGGAATTGAAAAAATAAACTTTAAATCGGAAAATAAGATTATTTAATAATTTTTTCTCATACCTTCGTCTGAAATGTCTGTTTTCAGCATTTTATGACTAAATAAGGTATAATATGTCCAATCCACACATAAAAGTGCAGAAATTGAACAAAAAATTTAAATCTGAAAATGAGATTATTCTATATTTTTTACTCTTAACTTCGTCTAAATTGTCTGTTTTCAGCATTTTATGACTAAATAATGTATAATATGTTCAATCCACACATAAAAGTGCAGAAACTGAACAAAAAAACTTTAGATCGGAAAATATGATTATTTAATATTTTTTACTCAAAACTTCGTCTAGAATGTCTGTTTTCAGCATTTTATGATTAAATAAGATATAATATGTCATATCAACACATAAAATTGCCGCAATTGAAAAAAAACTTTAAATCGGAAAATAAGATTATTTAATATTTCTTACTCATAACTTCGTCTGAAATGTCTGTTTTCAGCATATTATGACTATATAAGATATAATATGTCCAATCAGCACATAAGAGTGCAGAGATTGAACAAAAACTTTAAATCGGAAAATGAGATTATTTAATATTTTTTTAATCATAACTTCGTCTAAATTGCCTGTTTACAGAAATTTATGACTAAATAAGGTATATTATGTCCAATCCACACATAAAAGTGCAGAAATTTAACAAAAAACTTTTAATCGGAAAATTAGATTATTATTTTTTTTACTCATAACTTCGTTTAAAATCTCTGTTTTCATCATTTCATGACTAAATAAGGTTTAGTATGTCCAATCCACACATAAAACTGCAGAAATTTAACAAAAACTTTAAATCGGAAAATGAGAATATTCAAAATTTTTTACTCATAACTTCATCTAAAATGTCTGTTTTCAGCATTTTATGACTAAATAGGATATAATATGTCCAATCCACACATAAAAGTGCAGAAATTTAACAAAAACTTTAAATCGGAAAATAATATTATTCAATATTTTTTTACTCATAGCTTCGTCCGAAATGTCTGTTTTCAGCATTTTATGACTAATTAAGGTATAATATGTCCAATCAACACATAAAAGTGCAGGAATTGAAAAAATAAACTTTAAATCGGAAAATAAGTATATTTAATATTTTTTACTCATTACTTCGTCTAAATTGTCTGTTTTTAGATTTTTATGACTATATAAGGTATAATATGTTCAATCCACACATAAAAGTGCAGAAATTTAACAAATACTTTAATTTTGAAAATGAGAGTATTCAATATTTTTTACTCATAACTTCGTCAAAAATGTCTGTTTTCAGCATTTTATGATTAAATAATATATAATATGTCATATCAACAGATAAAAGTGCAGAAATTAAAAAAAAACATTAAATCGGAAAATAAGATTATTTAATATTTTTTTCTCATAACTTCGTCTGAAATGTCTTTTTTCAGCATTTTATGACTAAATAAGTTATAATATGCCGATTCCACACATAAAAGTGCAGAAATTGAACAAAAAACTTTAAATCGGAAAATAAGATTATTTTATAATTTTTTACTCATAAGTTCGTCTGAAATGTCTGTTTTTAGCATTTTATCACTAAATAAGTTAAAATATGTCCAATCCACACATGATGGTACAACAATTAAAAAAAACGGAGAATAAGATTATTTAATTTTTTTTACTCATACATTCTTCTGAAATGTCTGTTTTCAGCATTTTATGACTAAATAAATTATAATATGTCCAATCCACACATGAAAGTGCAGTGATTGAAAAATGAACTTTAAATCGTAAAATAAGATTATTTAAAATTTTTTACTCATAACTTCGTCTGAAATGTCTGTTTTCAGCATTTTATGACTAAATAAGATATAATATGTCCAATACGCACATATGAGTGCAGAAATTGAAAAAAGAACTTTAAATCGGAAAATAAGATTATTTAATATTTTTTACTCATAAACTTCGTCTGAAATGTCTGTTTTCAGCATTTTATGACTAAATAAGATATAATATGTCCAATCCGCACATAAGAGCGCAGAAATTGAACAAAACCTTTAAATCGGAAAATGAGATTATTCAATATTTTTTACTCATAATTTCGTCTGAAATGTCTGTTTTCAGCATTTTATGACTAAATAATATATAATATGTCCAATCCGCACTTAAGAGTGCATAAATTGAACAATAAATTTAAATCGGAAAATGAGATTTTTCAATTATTTTTACTCATAACTTCGTCTAGAAAGTCTGTTTTCAGCATTTTATGATTAAATATGATATAATATGTCATATCAACACATTAAAGTGCAGAAATTGAAAAAATAAACTTTAAATCGGAAAATAAGATATTTTAATATTTTTTTCTCATAACTTCATCTGAAATGTCTTTTTTCAGCAATTCATCACTAAATAAGTTAAAATATGTCCAATCCACACATGAAAGTGCAGGAATTGAAAAAAGATCTTTAAATCGGAAAATAATATTATTTAATATTTTTTACTCATAACTTCGTCTGAAGTGTCTGTTTTCAGCACTTTATGACTAAATAAGATATAATAAGTCCAATCCGCACATAAGAGTGCAGAAATTGAACAAATGCTTTAAATCGGAAAATGAGACTATTCAATATTTTTTACTCATAACTTCGTTTGAAATGTCCGTTTTCAGCATTTTATGACTAAATAAGATATAATATATCCAATCCGCACATAAGAGTTCAGAAATTGAACAATAAATTTAAATCGGAAAAAGAGATTATTTAATATTTTTTACTCATAACTTCGTCTAAATTGTCTGTTCTCAGAATTGTATGACTATATAAGGTATAATATGTCCAATCCACACATAAAAGTGCAGAAATTTAACAAGAACTTTGAATCGGAAAATGAGAATATTCAATATTTTTTACGCATAACTTCGTCTGAAATGTCTGTTTTCTGCATTTTATGACTAAATAAGATATAATATGTCCAACGCAAACATAAAAGTGCAGAAATTGAACAAAAAACTTTAGATCGGACAATACGAGTTTTTAATATTTTTTACTCATAACTTCGTCTAGAAAGTCTGTTTTCAGCATTTTATGATTAAATAAATTATAATATGTCATATCAACACATGAAAGTGCAGAAATTTTAAAAATTAACTTTAAATCGGATATTAAGATAAGTGATAATTTTTTTCTCATAACGTCGTCTGAAATGTCTTTTTTCAGCAATTTATCACTAAATAATTTAAAATATGTCCAATCCACACATGAAGGTGCAACAAAAAAAACGGAAAATGAGATTATTTAATATTTTTTACTCATACCTTCCTCTGAAATGTCTGTTTTCAGCATTTTATGACTAAATAAAGTATAATATGTCCAATCCACACATAAATGTGCAGCAATTGAGCAAAAACTTTAAAACGGATATTGAGATTATTTAATATATTTTTCTCATAGCTTCGTCTTAAATGCCTTTTTTAGCATTTTATCACTAAATAAGTTAAAATATGTCCAAACCGCACATAAGAGTGCAGAAATTGAAAAAAAATTTAAATCGGAAATTGAGATTATTTAATATTTTTTATTCATAGCTTCTACATTGCCTGTTTTCAGAATTTTATGACCATATAAAGTATAATATGTCCAATCCACACATAAAAGTTCAGAAATTTAACAAAAACTTTTAATCGGAATATGAGAATATTCAATATTTTTTACTCATAACTTCGTCACAAATGTCTGTTTTCAGCATTTTATGATTAAATTAGATATAATATGTCAAATCAATAGATAAATGTGCAGAAATTAAAAAAATAAACTTTAAATCGGAAAATAAGATTATTTAATATATTTTTCTCATAACTTCGTCTAAAATGTATTTTTTCAGCATTTTATCACTAAATAAGTTAAAATATGTCAAAGCCACACATAAAAGTGCAGAAATTGAACAAAAAATTTAAATCGGAATATAAGATTATTTAATATTTTTTTATTCATAACTTCGTCTGAAATGTATGTTTTCAGCATATTATGACTAAATAAGATATAATATGTCCAATCCGCACATAAGAGTGCAGAACTTGAACAAAAACTTTAAATCGGAAAATGAGATTATTCAATATTTTTTACTCATAACTTCGTCTAAATTGCCTGTTTTCAGAATTTTATGACTAAATAAGGTATATTATGTCCAATCCACACATAAAAGTGCAGAAATTTAACAAAAACTTTAAATCGGAAAATGAGAATATTCAAAATTTTTTACTCATAACTTCATCTAAAATGTCTGTTTTCAGCATTTTATGACTAAATAGGATACAATATGTCCAATCCACACATAAAAGTGCAGAAATTGAACAAAAACTTTAAATCGGAAAATAATATTATTCATTATTTTTTTACTCATAACTTCGTCTGAAATGTCTGTTTTCAGCATTTTATGACTAATTAAGGTATAATATGTCCAATCCACACATAAAAGTGCAGAAATTGAACAAAGAGACTTTAAATCTGAAAATACGACTATTTAATATTCTTTACTCATAACTTCGTCTAGAATGTCTGTTTTCAGCATTTTATTATTAAATAAGATATAATATGTCATATCAACACATAAAAGTGCAGAAATTGAACAAAAAATCTTTAAATCTGAAAATACGATTATTTAATATTTTTTTCCCACAACTTCGTATAAAATTTCTTTTTTCAGCATTTTATCACTAAATAAGTTAATTTATGTCCAATCCACACATGGAGGTGCAGCAATTTAAAATAAAAAACGAGATATAAGATTATTCAATATTTTTTTACACATAACTTCGTCTAGAATGTCTGTTTTCAGCATTTTATGATTAAATTAGATATAATATGTCACATCAACACATAAAAGTGCAGGAATTGAAAAAATAAACTTTAAATCGGAAAATAAGATTATTTAATATTTTTTACTCAAAACTTCGTCTGAATTGTCTGGTTTCAGCATATTATGACTAAATAACATATAATATGTCCAATCCGCACATAAGAGTACAGAAATTGAACAAAAACTTTAAATCGGAAATTGAGATTATTTAAGATTTTTTACTCATAACTTCGTCTAAATTGTCTGTTTTCAGAACTCTATGACTATATAAGGTATAATATGTTCAATCCACACATAAAAGTGCAGAAATTTAACAAAAACTTTAATTTGGAAAATGAGAATATTCAATATTTTTTCTCATAACTTCGTCAAAAATGTCTTTTTTCAGCATTTTATGATTAAATAAGATATAATATGTCATATCAACAGATAAAAGTGCAGCAATTAAAAAAATAAACATTAAATCGGAAAATAAGATTATTTAATATTTTTTTCTCATAACTTCGTCTAAAATGTCTTTTTTCAGCATTTTATGACTAAATAAGGTATAATATGCCGAATCCACACATAAAAGTGCAGAAATTGAACAAAAAACTTTAAATCGGAAAATAAGATTATTTAATATTTTTTACTCATAACTTCGTCTGAAATGTCTGTTTTCAGCATTTTATCACTAAATAAGTTAAAGTATGTCCAATCCACACATGGAGGTGCAGCAATTTAAAATAAAAAACGAGAAATAAGATTATTTAATAATTTCTTCTCATACCTTCGTCTGAAAAGTGTGTTTTCATCATTTCATGACTAAATAAGGTATAATATGTCCAATCCACACATAGAGGTGCAGAAATTTAACAAAAAGACTTTAAATCTGAAAATACGACTATTTAATATTCTTTACTCATAACTTCGTCTAGAATGTCTGTTTTCAGCATTTTATTATTAAATAAGATATAATATGTCATGTCAACACATAAAAGTGCAGAAATTGAACAAAAAATCTTTAAATCTGAAAATACGATTATTTAATATTTTTTTCCCACAACTTCGTCTAAAATGTCTTTTTTCAGCATTTTATCACTAAATAAGTTAATGTATGTCCAATCCACACATGGAGGTGCAGCCATTTAAAATAAAAAACGAGAAATAAGATTATTCAATATTTTTTTACACATAACTTCGTCTAGAATGTCTGTTTTCAGCATTTTATGAATAAATTAGATATAATATGTCACATCAACACATAAAAGTGCAGGAATTGAAAAAATAAACTTTATATCGGAAAATAAGATTATTTAATATTTTTTACTCAGAACTTCGTCTGAATTGTCTGGTTTCAGCATATTATGACTAAATAACATATAATATGTCCAATCCGCACATAAGAGTACAGAAATTGAACAAATACTTTAAATCGGAAATTGAGATTATTTAAGATTTTTTACTCATAACTTCGTCTAAATTGTCTGTTTTCAGAATTCTATGACTATATAAGGTATAATATGTTCAATCCACACATAAAAGTGCAGAAATTTAACAAAAACTTTAATTTGGAAAATGAGAATATTCAATATTTTATCTCATAACTTCGTCAAAAATGTCTGTTTTCAGCATTTTATGATTAAATAAGATATAATATGTCATATCAACAGATAAAAGAGCAGCAATAAAAAAAATAAACATTAAATCGGAAAATAAGATTATTTAATATTTTTTTCTCATAACTTCGTCTAAAATGTCTTTTTTCAGCATTTTATGACTAAATAATGTATAATATGCCGAATCCACACATAAAAGTGCAGAAATTGAACAAAAAACTTTAAATCGGAAAATAAGATTATTTAATATTTATTACTCATAACTTCGTCTGAAATGTCTGTTTTCAGCATTTTATCACTAAATAAGTTAAAGTATGTCCAATCCACACATGGAGGTGCAGCAATTTAAAATAAAAAACTAGAAATAAGATTATTTAATAATTTCTTCTCATACCTTCGTCTGAAAAGTCTGTTTTCATCATTTCATGACTAAATAAGGTATAGTATGTCCAATCCACACATAAAGGTGCAGAAATTTAACAAAAACTTTAAATCGGAAAATGAGAATATTCAAAATTTTTTACTCATAACTTCATCTAAAATGTCTGTTTTCAGCATTTTATCACTAAATAAATTAAAATCTGTCCAATCCACACATGGAGGTGCAGCAATAAAAAAAAACGAAAAATAAGATTATTTAATCTTTTTAATCATACCTTCGTCTGAAATATCTGTTTTCAGCATTTTATGACTAAATAAAGTATAATATGTACCATCCACACATAAAAGTGCAGCAATTGAAAAAATAACTTTAAATCGGAAAATAAGATTATTTACTATTTTTTACACATAACTTCGTCTGAAATGTCTGGTTTCAGCATTTTATGATTAAATAAGATATAATATGTCATATCAACACACAAAAGTGCAGAAATTGAACAAAAAATATTTAAATATGAAAATACGATTATTTAATATTTTTTTCCCACAACTTTGTCTAAAATGTCTTTTTTCAGAATTTTATCACTAAATAAGTTAAAATATGTCCAATCCATACATGGAGGTGCATCAATTTAAAAAAAAACGAAGAATAAGATTATTTAATATTTTTTACTCATACCTTCGTCTGAAATGTCTGTTTTCAGCATTTATGGACTAAAAAAAGTCTAAAATGTCCCATCCACACATAAAAGTGCAGCAATTGAAATAAGAACTTTAAATCGGAAAATAAGATTATTTAAAATTTTTTACTCATAACTTCGTCAGAAATGTCTGGTTTCAGCATATTATGACTAAATAAGATATATGTCCAATCCGCACATAAGATTACAGAAATTGAACAAAAACTTTAAATTGGAAAATGAGAATATTCAATATTTTTTACTCATAATTTCGTCAAAAATGTCTGTTTTCAGCATTTTATGATTAAATAAGATATAATATGTCATATCAACAGATAAAGTGAAGAAATTAAAAAAAAATAAACATTAAATCGGAAAATAAGATTATTTAATATTTTTTTTCATAACTTCGTCTAAAATGTCTTTTTTCTGCATTTTATGACTAAATAAGGTATAATATGCCGAATCCACACATAAAAGTGCAGAAATTGAACAAAAAACTTTAAATCGGAAAATAAGATTATTTAATATTTTTTACTCATAACTTCGTCTGAAATGTCTGTTTTCAGCATTTTATGACTAAATAAGATATAATATGTCCAATACGCACATTAGTGTGCAGGAATTGAACAAAAGCTTTAAATCGGAAAATGAGATTATTCAATATTTCTTACTCATAACTTCGTCTAAATTGCCTGTTTTCAGAATTTTATGACTAAATAAGGTATAATATGTCCAAGACGCACATAAATGTGCAGGATTTGAATAAAAGCTTTAAATTGGAAAATGAGATTATTCAATATTTTTTACTCATAACTTCTTCTGAAATGTCTGTTTTCAGCATTTTATGACTAAATAAGATATAATATGTCCAAGACGCACATAAATGTGCAGGAATTGAATAAATGCTTCAAATTGGATAATGAGATTATTCAATATGTTTTACTCATAACTTCGTCTGAAATATCTGTTTTCAGCATTTTATGACTAAATAAGATATAAAATGTCCAATCCGCACATGAAAGTGCAGAAATAGAACAAAATAAATTTTGAATCGGAAAATAAGTTTATTTAATATTTTTTTCTCATAAGTTCGTCTAAAATGCCTTTTTTCAGTATTTTATCTCTAAATAAGTTAAAATATGTCCAATCCACACATAGAAGTGCAGAAATTGAACAAAAAACTTAAAATCGGAAAATAAGATTATTTAATATTTTTTACTCATAACTTCGTCTGAAATGTCTGTTTTCAGCATTTTATGACTAAATAATGTATAATATGTCCAATCCGCACATAAGAGTGCAGAAATTGAACAAAAAATTTTAATCGGAAAATGAGATTATTCAATATTTTTTACTCATTACTTCGTCTAGAAAGGCTGTTTTCAGCATTTTATGATTAAATAAGATATAATATGTCATATCAACACATAAGAGTGCAGAAATTGAGAAAATAAACTTTAAATCGGAAAATAAGATACTTTAATATTTTTTTCTCAAAACTTCGTCTGAAATGTATTTTTTCAGCAATTCATCACTAAATAAGTTAAAATATGTCCAATGCACACATGATGGTGCAACAATTTAACAAAAAAACGAAAAATAAGATTATTTAATATTTTTTACTCATACATTCGTCTGATATGTCTGTTTTCAGCATTTTATGAGTAAATAAATTATAATATGTCCAATCCACATATAAAAGTGCAGCAATTGAAAGAAGAATTTTAAATCGGAAAATAAGATTATTTAATATTTTTTACTCATAACTTCGTCTGAAATGTCTGTTTTCAGCATTTTATGACTAAATAAGATATAATATGTCCAATCCGCACCTAAGAGTGCAGAAATTGAACAAAACCTTTAAATCGGAAAATGAGATTATTCAATATTTTTTTACTCATAATTTCGTCTGAAATTTCTGTTTTCAGCATTTTATGACTAAATAATGTATAATATTTCCAATCCGCACATAAGACTGCATAAATTGAACAAAAAATTTAAATCGGAAAATGAAATTATTCAATATTTTTTACTCATAACTTCGTCTAGAAAGTCTGTTTTCAGCATTTTATGATTAAATATGATATAATATGTCATATCAACACATTAAAGTGCAGAGATTGATAAAATAAACTTTAAATCGGAAAATAAGATCCTTTAATATTTTTTACTCATAACTTCATCTGAAATGTCTTTTTTCAGCAATTCATCACTAAATAAGTTAAAATATGTCCAATCCACACATGATGGTGCAACAATTTAAAAAAAACGGAAAGTAAGATTATTTAATATTTTTTACTTATACATTCGTCTGAAATGTCTGTTTTCAGCATTTTATGACTAAATAAATTATAATATGTCCAATCCACACATGAAAGTGCAGGAATTGAAAAAAGAACTTTAAATCGGAAAATAATATTATTTAATATTTTTTACTCATAACTTCGTCTGAAATGTCTGTTTTTAGCACTTTATGACTAAATAAGATATAATATGTCCAATCCGCACATAAGAGTGCAGAAATTGAATAAATGCTTTAAATCGGAAAATGAGATTATTTTTTTTTTTATATTTAAACGAAAATAACCCCGCATCAACTACTGTGAGTTATTAGCAGGGGACAAAAAATACAGTTATATTTTACAATACATGTTAATGTCTTTTAGGAAATTCAATACTTTATGTTGATCGTGGTTGAGTATTGTTTTGATATTATCACAGAGGTCGTTGGATTTTCTTTCTTTATTGTAGAGTGAGCATTCCACTAGAAGGTGCTTGATAGTGAGTTGTGTATTGCAGTTGTTGCAAAGAGGAGTTGAGGTTTTCTTTAAGATGTGGAGGTGAGTGAGGCGTGTATGTCCTATTCGGAGGCGATTGATGTTGACTTGATCTATTTTTTTTGTTGGAAGGGGTAGATATTCATTGACTGTTGGTTTGGTTTCTTTCAATTTTGATGTTGTTGTTTTCCAATTTGATTGCCAGAGATTAGTTATATAACTTCTTATTAGTGGTATATGATCTGACGATGGAAATTTGTTCTGTTGAGGAGTGTCCATGTTTGAAGTTGCTTTTCTGGCTAAAGTATCAACTTCCTCATTTCCTTTGATCCCTATGTGGGAAGGAGCCCATAGAAATATTATATTTTTTTCTAAGATTTGTAGTTGGTAGAGCACATCCTTAATCTTCAGAAGAATGGGATGTTGAGGGTATAACTGATTTAATCCGTCAATTACACTCAGTGAGTCGCTGATTATAATAAATTTATTTCTGGGATGTTCTATGCACATTTTTAGAGCTTCTAAGATAGCTGTAGTTTCACCGGTGAAGATACTGCTTCTTTGGGGTAGGCGTATTGAGTGGTTGTGGCTGCCACATATATAAGCCGCTGCATGTCCTTGTGTGGTTTTCGATGCATCAGTGTAAATTTGGCTGAAGTTAGGGTATTTAGAAACGGTTTCCAGGAAGGCGGTTTGAATGAGGAGTGGGTTTGAAAATTTCTTCGGATAAATTGATAAGGATTTATCGATTTTCGGTATATGGATTTGCCAAGGGGGGTAGACTGATGTATTAATTATTGAAGATTTAAATTGATCAATGTCGAAATCAATGCGTTTAAGTCTTTCTAGAAATGGGATGTGTTTTATCGATTTTTGTTCATAGAAATCTTGACGTACCACACTCATTTTAAAAATGGTTGAAAACATGAAATTACGTTCACTTGAAGAAATTCTAGCAGCGTAGTTCAGAGCTAGTTGTTAAATCGGAAAATGAGAATATTCAATATTTTCTACTCATAACTTCGTCAGAAATGTCTATTTTCAGCATTTTATGATTAAATAAGATATAATATGTCATATCAACAGATAAAAGTGCAGAAATTTAAAAAAATAACATAAAATCGGAAAATAAGATTATTTAATATATTTGTCTCATAACTTCGTCTTAAATGTCTTTTTTCAGCATTTTATCACTAAATAAGTTATAATATGTCCAATCCACACATAAAAGTGCAGAAATTGAACAAAAAACTGTAAATCGGAAAATAAGATTATTTAATATTTTTTACTCATAACTTCGTCTGAAATGTCTGTTTACAGCATTTTATGACTAAATAAGATATAATATGTCCAATCCGCACATAAGAGTGCAGAGATTGTAAAAAAAAATTTAATCGGAACAATTGATTATTCAATATTTTTTACTCAAAAGTTCGTCCAAAATGTCTGCTTTCAGCATTTTATGACTAAATAAGATATAATATGTCCAATCCGCACATAAGAGTGCAGAGATTGTAAAAAAAATTAAATCGGAATATAATATTTTTTACTCATAACTTCGTCTAAATTGTCTGTTTTCTGCATTTTATCACTAAATAAGTTAAAATATGTCCAATCCACACATAAAAGTGCAGAAGTTGAACAAAAAACATTAAATCGGAAAATAAGATTATTTAATATTTTTTACTCATAAGTTCGTCTGAAATTGAGATTATTTAATATTTTTTATTCATAGCTTCGTCTAAATTCCCTGTTTTTAGAATTTTATGACTATATAAAGTATAATATGTCCTATCCACACATAAAAGTTCAGAAATTTAACAAAAACATTTAATCGGAAAATGAGAATATTCAATATTTTTTAATCATAACTTCGTCAGAAATGTCTGTTTTCAGCATTTTATGATTAAATAAGATATAATATGTCATATCATTAGATAAAAGTGCAGAAATTAAAAAAATAAACTTTAAATCGGAAAATAAGATTATTTAATATATTTTTCTTAAAACTTCGTCTAAAATGTATTTTCTTTCAGCATTTTATCACTAAATAAGTTAAAATATGTCAAAGCCACACATAAAAGTGCAGAAATTGAACAAAAGATTTGAATCGGAAAATAAGATTATTTAATATTTTTTTAATCATAACTTCGTCTGAAATGTATGTTTTCAGCATATTATGACTAAATAAGATATAATATGTCCAATCCGCACATAAAAGTGCAGAAATTGAACAAAAAATTTAAATCGGAAAATGAGATTATTTTATATTTTTTACCCTTAACTTCGTCTAAATTGTCTGTTTTCAGCATTTTATGACTAAATAATGTATTATATGTTCAATCCACACATAAAAGTGCAGAAACTGAACAAAAAACTTTAGATCGGAAAATACGATTATTTAATATTTTTTTTCTCATAACTTCGTCTAGAATGTCTGTTTCAGCATTTTATGACTAAATTAAGTACAATATGTCCAATCCACACATAAAAGTGCAGAAATTGTACCAAAAAACTCTAGATCGGAAAATACGATTATTTAATATTTTTCACTCATGACTTCGGCTAGAATGTCTGTTTTCAGCATTTTATGATTAAATTAGATATAATATGTCATATCAACGCATAAAAGTGCAGGAATTGAAAAATAAAATTTAAATCGGAAAATAAGATTATTTAATAGTTTTTTCTCATATCTTCGTCTGAAATGTGTGTTTTCAGCATTTTATGACTAAATAAGGTATAATATGTCCAATCCACACATAAAAGTGCAGAAATTGAACAAAAAATTTTAATCGGAAAATGAGATTATTTTATATTTTTTACTCTTAACTTCGTCTAAATTGTCTGTTTTCAGCATTTTATGACTAAATAATGTATTATATGTTCAATCCACACATAAAAGTGCAGAAACTGAACAAAAATCTTTACATCGGAAAATACGATTATTTAATATTTTTTACTCATAATTTCGTCTAGAATGTCTGTTTTCAGCATTTTATGATTAAATAAGATATAATATGCCATATCAACACATAAAATTGCCGCAATTGAAAAAAAACTTTCAATCGGAAAATAAGATAATTTAATATTTCTTACTCATAACTTCGTCTGAAATGTCTGTTTTCAGCATATTATGACTATATAAGATATAATATGTCCAATCAGCACATAAGAGTGCAGAGATTGACAAAAACTTTAAATCGGAAAATGACATTATTTAATATTTTTTTACTCATAACTTCGTCTAAATTGCCTGTTTTCAGAATTTTTATATTATGTCCAATCCACACATAAAAGGGCAGAAATTTAAAAAAAAACTTTAAATCGGAAAATTAGATTATTTTTTTTACTCATAACTTCGTTTAAAATCTCTGTTTTCATCATTTCATGACTAAATAAGGTATAGTATGTCCAATACACACATAAAAGAGCAGAGATTTAACAAAAACTTTAAATCGGAAAATGAGAATATTCAAAATTTTTTACTCATAACTTCATCTAAAATGACTGTTTTCAGCATTTTATGACTAAATAGGATAGAATATGTCCAATCCACACATAAAAGTGCAGAAATTTAACAAAAACTTTAAATCGGAAAATAATATTATTCAATATTTTTTTACTCATAACTTCGTCTGAAATGTCTGTTTTCAACATTTTATGACTAATTAAGGTATATTATGTCCAATCCACACATAAAAGTGCAGAAATTGAACAAAAAGACTTTAAATCTGAAAATACGATTATTTAATATTCTTTACACATAACTTCGTCTAGAATGTCTGTTTTCAGCATTTTATTATTAAATAAGATATAATATGTCACATCAACACATAAAAGTGCAGAAATTGAACAAAAAATCTTTAAATCTGAAAATACGATTATTTAATATTTTTTTCCCACAACTTCGTCTAAAATGTCTTTTTTCAACATTTTATCACTAAATAAGTTAAAGTATGTCCAATCCACACATGGAGGTGCAGCAATTTAAAATAAAAAACGAGAAATAAGATTATTCAATATTTTTTTACACTTAACTTCGTCTAGAATGTCTGTTTTCAGCATTTTATGAATAAATTAGATATAATATGTCACATCAACACATAAAAGTGCAGGAATTGAAAAAATAAACTTTAAATCGGAAAATAACATTATTTAATATTTTATACTCAAAACTTCGACTGAATTGTCTGGTTTCAGCATATTATGACTAAATAAGATATAATATGTCCAATCCGCACATAAGAGTACAGATATTGAACAAAAACTTTAAATCGGAAATTGAGATTATTTAATATTTTTTACTCGTAACTTCGTCTAAATTGTCTGTGTTCAGAATTTTATGACTATATAAGGTATATTATGTTCAATCCACACACAAAAGTGCAGAAATTTAACAAAAACTTTAATTTGGAAAATGAGAATATTCAATATTTTTTACTCATAACTTCGTCGAAAATGTCTGTTTTCAGCATTTTATGATTAAATAAGATATAATATGTCATATCAACAGATAAAAGTGCAGAAATTAAAAAAATAAACATTAAATCGGAAAATAAGATTATTTAATATTTTTTTCTCATAACTTCGTCTAAAATGTCTTTTTTCAGCATTTTATGACTAGATAATGTATAATATGCCGAATCCACACATAAAAGTGCAGAAATTGATCAAAAAACTTTAAATCGGAAAATAAGATTATTTAATATTTTTTACTCATAACTTCGTCTGAAATGTCTGTTTTCAGCATTTTATGACTAAATAAGATATAATATGTCCAATACGCACATTAGTGTGCAGGAATTGAACAAAAGCTTTAAATCGGAAAATGAGATTATTCAATATTTCTTACTCATAACTTCGTCTAAATTGCCTGTTTTTAGAATTTTATGACTAAATAAGGTATATTATGTCCAATCTACACATAAAAGTGCAGAAATTTAACAAAAAACTTTAAATCGGAAAATTAGATTATTATTATTTTTTTACTCATAACTTCGTCTAAAATCTCTGTTTTCATCATTTCATGACTAAATAAGGTATATTATGTCCAATCCACACATAAAAGTGCAGAAATTTAACAAAAACTTTAAATCGGAAAATGAGAATATCCAAAATTTTTTACTCATAACTTCATCTAAAATGTCTGTTTTCAGCATTTTATGACGAAATAAGATATAATATGTCCAACCACACTTAAAAGTGCAGAAATTTAACAAAAACTTTAAATCGGAAAATGATATTATTCAATATCTTTTTACTCATTTCTTCGTCTGAAATGTCTGTTTTCAGCATTTTATGACTAAATAAGGTATAATGTGTCCAATCCACACATAAAACTGCAGAAATTGAACAAAAAAACTTTAGATCGGAAAACACGATTATTTATTATTTTTTACTCATATCTTCGTTTAGAAAGTCTGTTTTCAGCATTCTATGATTAAATAAGATATAATATGTCATATCAACACATAAAAGTGCAGAAATAGAAAAAATAAATTTTAAATCGGAAATTGAGTTTATTTAATATTTTTTACTCATAACTTCGTCTAAATTGCCTGTTTTCAGAATTTTATGACTATATAAGGAATAATATGTCCAATCCACAGATAAGAGTGCAGAAATTTAACAAAAACTTTAAATCGGAAAAAGAGAATATACATTATTTTTTAATCATAATTTCGTCAAAAATGTCTGTTTTCAGCATTTTATGATTAAATAAGATATAATATGTCATATCAACAGATAAAAGTTCAGAAATTAAAAATATAAACTTTAAATCGGAAAATAAGATTATTTAATATTTTTTCTCATAACTTCGTCTAAAATGACTTTTTTCAGCATTTTATCACTAAATAAGGTATAATATGTGGAATCCACACATAAAAGTGCAGAAATTAAACAAAAGACTTTAAATCGGAAAATAAGATTATTTAATATTTTTTACTCATAACTTCGTCTGAAATGTCTGTTTTCAGCATTTTATGACTAAATAAGATATAATATGTCCAAGACGCACATACATGTGCAGGAATTGAATAAAAGCTTTAAATTGGAAAATGAGATTATTCAATATTTTTTACTCATAACTTCGTCTGAAATGTCTGTTTTCAGCATTTTATACTAAATAAGATATAATATGTCCAAGACGCACATAAATGTGCAGGATTTGAATAAAAGCTTTAAATTGGAAAATGAGATTATTCAATATTTTTTACTCATAACTTCTTCTGAAATGTCTGTTTTCAGCATTTTATGACTAAATAAGATATAATATGTCCAAGACGCACATAAATGTGCAGGAATTGAATAAATGCTTCAAATTGGATAATGAGATTATTCAATATGTTTTACTCATAACTTCGTCTGAAATATCTGTTTTCAGCATTTTATGACTAAATAAGATATAAAATGTCCAATCCGCACATAAAAGTGCAGAAATAGAACAAAATAAATTTTGAATCGGAAAATAAGTTTATTTAATATTTTTTTCTCATAAGTTCGTCTAAAATGCCTTTTTTCAGTATTTTATCTCTAAATAAGTTAAAATATGTCCAATCCACACTTAGAAGTGCAGAAATTGAACAAAAAACTTAAAATCGGAAAATAAGATTATTTAATATTTTTTACTCATAACTTCGTCTGAAATGTCTGTTTTCAGCATTTTATGACTAAATAATGTATAATATGTCCAATCCGCACATAAGAGTGCAGAAATTGAACAAAAAATTTTAATCGGAAAATGAGATTATTCAATATTTTTTACTCATTACTTCGTCTAGAAAGGCTGTTTTCAGCATTTTATGATTAAATAAGATATAATATGTCATATCAACACATAAGAGTGCAGAAATTGAGAAAATAAACTTTAAATCGGAAAATAAGATACTTTAATATTTTTTTCTCAAAACTTCGTCTGAAATGTCTTTTTTCAGCAATTCATCACTAAATAAGTTAAAATATGTCCAATCCACACATGATGGTGCAACAATTTAACAAAAAAACGAAAAATAAGATTATTTAATATTTTTTACTCATACATTCGTCTGATATGTCTGTTTTCAGCATTTTATGAGTAAATAAATTATAATATGTCCAATCCACATATAAAAGTGCAGCAATTGAAAGAAGAATTTTAAATCGGAAAATAAGATTATTTAATATTTTTTACTCATAACTTCGTCTGAAATGTCTGTTTTCAGCATTTTATGACTAAATAAGATATAATATGTCCAATCCGCACCTAAGAGTGCAGAAATTGAACAAAACCTTTAAATCGGAAATTGAGATTATTCAATATTTTTTTACTCATAATTTCGTCTGAAATTTCTGTTTTCAGCATTTTATGACTAAATAATGTATAATATTTCCAATCCGCACATAAGACTGCATAAATTGAACAAAAAATTTAAATCGGAAAATGAGATTATTCAATATTTTTTACTCATAACTTCGTCTAGAAAGTCTGTTTTCAGCATTTTATGATTAAATATGATATAATATGTCATATCAACACATTAAAGTGCAGAGATTGAAAAAATAAACTTTAAATCGGAAAATAAGATCCTTTAATATTTTTTACTCATAACTTCATCTGAAATGTCTTTTTTCAGCAATTCATCACTAAATAAGTTAAAATATGTCCAATCCACACATGATGGTGCAACAATTTAAAAAAAACGGAAAGTAAGATTATTTAATATTTTTTACTTATACATTCGTCTGAAATGTCTGTTTTCAGCATTTTATGACTAAATAAATTATAATATGTCCAATCCACACATGAAAGTGCAGGAATTGAAAAAAGAACTTTAAATCGGAAAATAATATTATTTAATATTTTTTACTCATAACTTCGTCTGAAATGTCTGTTTTTAGCACTTTATGACTAAATAAGATATAATATGTCCAATCCGCACATAAGAGTGCAGAAATTGAATAAATGCTTTAAATCGGAAAATGAGATTATTTTTTTTTTTTTATTTAAACGAAAATAACCCCGCATCAACTACTGTGAGTTATTAGCAGGGGACAAAAAATACAGTTATATTTTACAATACATGTTAATGTCTTTTAGGAAATTCAATACTTTATGTTGATCGTGGTTGAGTATTGTTTTGATATTATCACAGAGGTCGTTGGATTTTCTTTCTTTATTGTAGAGTGAGCATTCCACTAGAAGGTGCTTGATAGTGAGTTGTGTATTGCAGTTGTTGCAAAGAGGAGTTGAGGTTTTCTTTAAGATGTGGAGGTGAGTGAGGCGTGTATGTCCTATTCGGAGGCGATTGATGTTGACTTGATCTATTTTTTTTGTTGGAAGGGGTAGATATTCATTGACTGTTGGTTTGGTTTCTTTCAATTTTGATGTTGTTGTTTTCCAATTTGATTGCCAGAGATTAGTTATATAACTTCTTATTAGTGGTATATGATCTGACGATGGAAATTTGTTCTGTTGAGGAGTGTCCATGTTTGAAGTTGCTTTTCTGGCTAAAGTATCAACTTCCTCATTTCCTTTGATCCCTATGTGGGAAGGAGCCCATAGAAATATTATATTTTTTTCTAAGATTTGTAGTTGGTAGAGCACATCCTTAATCTTCAGAAGAATGGGATGTTGAGGGTATAACTGATTTAATCCGTCAATTACACTCAGTGAGTCGCTGATTATAATAAATTTATTTCTGGGATGTTCTATGCACATTTTTAGAGCTTCTAAGATAGCTGTAGTTTCACCGGTGAAGATACTGCTTCTTTGGGGTAGGCGTATGGAGTGGTTGTGGCTGCCACATATATAAGCCGCTGCATGTCCTTGTGTGGTTTTCGATGCATCAGTGTAAATTTGGCTGAAGTTAGGGTATTTAGAAACGGTTTCCAGGAAGGCGGTTTGAATGAGGAGTGGGTTTGAAAATTTCTTCGGATAAATTGATAAGGATTTATCGATTTTCGGTATATGGATTTGCCAAGGGGGGTAGACTGATGTATTAATTATTGAAGATTTAAATTGATCAATGTCGAAATCAATGCGTTTAAGTCTTTCTAGAAATGGGATGTGTTTTATCGATTTTTGTTCATAGAAATCTTGACGTACCACACTCATTTTAAAAATGGTTGAAAACATGAAATTACGTTCACTTGAAGAAATTCTAGCAGCGTAGTTCAGAGCTAGTTGTTAAATCGGAAAATGAGAATATTCAATATTTTCTACTCATAACTTCGTCAGAAATGTCTATTTTCAGCATTTTATGATTAAATAAGATATAATATGTCATATCAACAGATAAAAGTGCAGAAATTTAAAAAAATAACATAAAATCGGAAAATAAGATTATTTAATATATTTGTCTCATAACTTCGTCTTAAATGTCTTTTTTCAGCATTTTATCTATAAATAAGTTATAATATGTCCAATCCACACATAAAAGTGCAGAAATTGAACAAAAAACTGTAAATCGGAAAATAAGATTATTTAATATTTTTTACTCATAACTTCGTCTGAAATGTCTGTTTACAGCATTTTATGACTAAATAAGATATAATATGTCCAATCCGCACATAAGAGTGCAGAGATTGTAAAAAAAAATTTAATCGGAACAATTGATTATTCAATATTTTTTACTCAAAAGTTCGTCCAAAATGTCTGCTTTCAGCATTTTATGACTAAATAAGATATAATATGTCCAATCCGCACATAAGAGTGCAGAGATTGTAAAAAAAATTAAATCGGAATATAATATTTTTTACTCATAACTTCGTCTAAATTGTCTGTTTTCTGCATTTTATCACTAAATAAGTTAGAATATGTCCAATCCACACATAAAAGTGCAGAAGTTGAACAAAAAACATTAAATCGGAAAATAAGATTATTTAATATTTTTTACTCATAAGTTCGTCTGAAATTGAGATTATTTAATATTTTTTATTCATAGCTACGTCTAAATTCCCTGTTTTTAGAATTTTATGACTATATAAAGTATAATATGTCCTATCCACACATAAAAGTTCAGAAATTTAACAAAAACATTTAATCGGAAAATGAGAATATTCAATATTTTTTAATCATAACTTCGTCAGAAATGTCTGTTTTCAGCATTTTATGATTAAATAAGATATAATATGTCATATCATTAGATAACAGTGCAGAAATTAAAAAAATAAACTTTAAATCGGAAAATAAGATTATTTAATATATTTTTCTTATAACTTCGTCTAAAATGTATTTTTTCAGCATTTTATCACTAAATAAGTTAAAATATGTCAAAGCCACACATAAAAGTGCAGAAATTGAACAAAAGATTTGAATCGGAAAATAAGATTATTTAATATTTTTTTAATCATAACTTCGTCTGAAATGTATGTTTTCAGCATATTATGACTAAATAAGATATAATATGTCCAATCCGCACATAAAAGTGCAGAAATTGAACAAAAAATTTAAATCGGAAAATGAGATTATTTTATATTTTTTACCCTTAACTTCGTCTAAATTGTCTGTTTTCAGCATTTTATGACTAAATAATGTATTATATGTTCAATCCACACATAAAAGTGCAGAAACTGAACAAAAAACTTTAGATCGGAAAATACGATTATTTAATATTTTTTTCTCATAACTTCGTCTAGAATGTCTGTTTTCAGCATTTTATGACTAAATTAAGTATAATATGTCCAATCCACACATAAAAGTGCAGAAATTGTACCAAAAAACTCTAGATCGGAAAATACGATTATTTAATATTTTTCACTCATGACTACGGCTAGAATGTCTGTTTTCAGCATTTTATGATTAAATTAGATATAATATGTCATATCAACGCATAAAAGTGCAGGAATTGAAAAAATAAAATTTAAATCGGAAAATAAGATTATTTATTAGTTTTTTCTCATATCTTCGTCTGAAATGTGTGTTTTCAGCATTTTATGACTAAATAAGGTATAATATGTCCAATCCACACATAAAAGTGCAGAAATTGAACAAAAAATTTTAATCGGAAAATGAGATTATTTTATATTTTTTACTCTTAACTTCGTCTAAATTGTCTGTTTTCAGCATTTTATGACTAAATAATGTATTATATGTTCAATCCACACATAAAAGTTCAGAAACTGAACAAAAATCTTTACATCGGAAAATACGATTATTTAATATTTTTTACTCATAATTTCGTCTAGAATGTCTGTTTTCAGCATTTTATGATTAAATAAGATATAATATGCCATATCAACACATAAAATTGCCGCAATTGAAAAAAAACTTTCAATCGGAAAATAAGATAATTTAATATTTCTTACTCATAACTTCGTCTGAAATGTCTGTTTTCAGCATATTATGACTATATAAGATATAATATGTCCAATCAGCACATAAGAGTGCAGAGATTGAACAAAAACTTTAAATCGGAAAATGACATTATTTAATATTTTTTTACTCATAACTTCGTCTAAATTGCCTGTTTTCAGAATTTTTATATTATGTCCAATCCACACATAAAAGGGCAGAAATTTAAAAAAAAACTTTAAATCGGAAAATTAGATTATTTTTTTTACTCATAACTTCGTTTAAAATCTCTGTTTTCATCATTTCATGACTAAATAAGGTATAGTATGTCCAATACACACATAAAAGAGCAGAAATTTAACAAAAACTTTAAATCGGAAAATGAGAATATTCAAAATTTTTTACTCATAACTTCATCTAAAATGACTGTTTTCAGCATTTTATGACTAAATAGGATAGAATATGTCCAATCCACACATAAAAGTGCAGAAATTTAACAAAAACTTTAAATCGGAAAATAATATTATTCAATATTTTTTTACTCATAACTTCGTCTGAAATGTCTGTTTTCAACATTTTATGACTAATTAAGGTATATTATGTCCAATCCACACATAAAAGTGCAGAAATTGAACAAAAAGACTTTAAATCTGAAAATACGATTATTTAATATTCTTTACACATAACTTCGTCTAGAATGTCTGTTTTCAGCATTTTATTATTAAATAAGATATAATATGTCACATCAACACATAAAAGTGCAGAAATTGAACAAAAAATCTTTAAATCTGAAAATACGATTATTTAATATTTTTTCCCACAACTTCGTCTAAAATGTCTTTTTTCAACATTTTATCACTAAATAAGTTAAAGTATGTCCAATCCACACATGGAGGTGCAGCAATTTAAAATAAAAAACGAGAAATAAGATTATTCAATATTTTTTTACACTTAACTTCGTCTAGAATGTCTGTTTTCAGCATTTTATGATTAAATTAGATATAATATGTCACATCAACACATAAAAGTGCAGTAATTGAAAAAATAAACTTTAAATCGGAAAATAACATTATTTAATATTTTATACTCAAAACTTCGACTGAATTGTCTGGTTTCAGCATATTATGACTAAATAAGATATAATATGTCCAATCCGCACATAAGAGTACAGATATTGAACAAAAACTTTAAATCGGAAATTGAGATTATTTAATATATTTTACTCGTAACTTCGTCTAAATTGTCTGTGTTCAGAATTTTATGACTATATAAGGTATATTATGTTCAATCCACACACAAAAGTGCAGAAATTTAACAAAAACTTTAATTTGGAAAATGAGAATATTCAATATTTTTTACTCATAACTTCGTCGAAAATGTCTGTTTTCAGCATTTTATGATTAAATAAGATATAATATGTCATATCAACAGATAAAAGTGCAGAAATTAAAAAAATAAACATTAAATCGGAAAATAAGATTATTTAATATTTTTTTCTCATAACTTCGTCTAAAATGTCTTTTTACAGCATTTTATGACTAGATAATGTATAATATGCCGAATCCACACATAAAAGTGCAGAAATTGATCAAAAAACTTTAAATCGGAAAATAAGATTATTTAATATTTTTTACTCATAACTTCGTCTGAAATGTCTGTTTTCAGCATTTTATCACTAAATAAGTTAAAGTATGTCCAATCCACACATGGAGGTGCAGCAATTTAAAATTAAAACGAGAAATAAGATTATTCAATATTTTTTTACACATAACTTCGTCTAGAATGTCTGTTTTCAGCATTTTATGATTAAATTAGATATAATATGTCACATCAACACATAAAAGTGCAGGAATTGAAAAATAAACTTTAAATCGGAAAATAAGATTATTTAATAATTTCTTCTCATACCTTCGTCTGAAAAGTCTGTTTTCATCATTTCATGACTAAATAAGGTATAGTATGTCCAATCCACATATAAAGGTGCAGAAATTTAACAAATTTCCTTTGCAAACAAACAGGCCACACTACAGCAAACTGTACAAACACCACTCGTGACACTAGTACAGTACAAACCACAAACCAAGTATCTCAGGACATTAACAGGTCAAAATTACTAGAACCACCAATGCTCCCCCAGCCACATCAAACTCTACCAACAATCAGTCAAAAAAGAGCCCATTGAGATACCTTAACTACTAGCGAGGACAACAACACCCAAGAGGAAACCATTGTATCACCCTTAGAAATGCCTCCTCCAGAGTATCCGGTACAGAATACTGATTCCTGTAAAAAAAACAAGGAAAAAACGCAAAACAGAATCACCTGCTGAATCGGGTCTTACAGAACAAACCAAAATGAATACCATAGAAGCCTATAAACATAACACTGAATCATTCCTCCTTCCTGTAGATACCCTCTTCGCCTTTTTAGAAAACACATATGGTAGCAGTACACCCTATAACGAAGCTCTTAAATTTACAACTGAGACCAAAACCCTGCTGTCAAACATCCACTCGATATACCCTTTTTTGAAAGAAAGAACAATGAAAAACAGATTCACAAGGCTCTCCAAGAATCTCAAACAGCATCTCAAAGAAGAAAACGTTGAAACTGAAAGTATAATAAGCATAGAGTCCCAAACCCAGAAAAACAGCGATGACGAATATTCTTCTGACACATCTCAAGTATCACAAACATCTATTCCCTCCTCATTCTAACTAACATTTAAGAAACTTTCACTGTGATACAATGGAACTGCGATGGATTCTATCCACGCCTAGAACGGATCCAACAGTTGATATCGAAGCATTCTCCTGATGTTTTCTGCCTACAAGAAACCAACTTCAAAGACTCTCACAATCCTCACCTGAAAAACTATGTTGGCTATCACCATATTAGAACTGATTGTACTCGAGCCAGTGGAGGAGCATCAATATTTGTCTCTTGCGACAAATATTCCAGAAGTTTTTCTCTAAACACTACTTTAGAGGCAGTTGCAGTCACCACATGGTGCCCTCAAAAAATCGTTATGTGTAATGTGTATATTGCACCAAGCCACAATCTGACAAAAAACGAAATATCTGACTTAATAAAACAGCTTCCTTCACCATTCATCCTGACTGGAGATTTCAATGCACACAACATTATGTGGGGCTCAGATTCCACCTTTGGTCGAGGTAAAATTCTAGAAGAAGTTGTGAATTCCCTGAATATATGTTTACTTAATAATGGAAGTAGCACACATTTCAATATTTCTTCTGGCAATTTCTCTTCAATAGATTTAAGCCTTTGTGATCCGAAAACAGCCACACTAATCTCATGGTATCCACTAAATAGCTTATTTGACAGTAATCACTTCCCAATCCTTATCTCCGACAGTACACCGGAACTAATCGACAGTACAACAAGATGGCGAATAGCTCAAGCTGACTGAAGTAAATTCATTTCTTATATTAAAAATTAAATAGAGTTAATAAATTTTTCGGAAAACACTCATGATGAAGATATAAACCAGTTTACAAGCTGCATTATTTCCTCCGCAGAAATGCACGTCAAGAAATTTACAACAGCCACAAGAAGTAAACAAGTCCCATGGTGGAATCAATCTTGTACCACAGCCATCAAAGAAAGTAATAGGGCTCTTAACAAATACCGAAGAACTAGAAGCCAACAAGATTTAATTAACTTCAAAAAACTAAAAGCCAAATGCAAACGAATAATTAAAGAATCTAAAAGATGTTTGTGGAACAATTTTACCAGCTCAATAACGACTGAAACCCCTGCTGGACAAATATGGACTAAAATCAAACAAATGAGAGGCAAGAATACCATTTACAAAATTCCAGCCATCACTTTTCAAAACCAAGTCATCAGTGACAGTCAAAGTATCGCTAACAACTTTGCGAAACACTTTCAAGAAAAAACCAATACAAGACATACAATGGTTATGCTACCTGAAAAACAACAACCAACGATACCATCTCAAGACTTCCTCAACAGCCCATTTTCCATGGAGGAACTTACATTTGCTCTTACTTCCACTAAAAATTCTGCCGCTGGACCAGTTGACATTCCGGGTATATTCTTGAAACAATTGCCTATCAATTCTCTAACCAAACTAAATGAGATATACAATTGTATCTGGTCACATCAAGAATTTCCATCAATATGGCGTCAATCAATCATACTTCCTATCAAGAAACCGAATAAAGCATCTGGAATATTGAACTCATACAGACCTATCTCACTCACATGCACACTATGTAAACTTCTAGAAAAGATGATCAATAAACGCTTAATTTGGTATCTCGAAAAGCACAACATTCTATCAAAATCTCAGTCAGGATTTCGACCCAACCGGAACACCACAGACAACCTAATAGTTCTACATAAAGAAATTGAAAACGCTATGTGTAACCAGCAAGACGTCATTGCGGTAATTTTTGACATAGAAAGTGCTTTTGACACAACTTGGAGACCAGGTATAATCCAGAAACTTAAGGAGATCAACCTATCTGGGAATATCATTCATTTTATACAAAATTTTCTAACAGATCGAACATTTAAAGTGAAAGTGAATGGTAAAACATCCATGTCCCTCTCTACCACAAACGGAGTTCCCCAAGGCTCGTTTCTGAGTTCAACACTCTTTCTTTTGGCTATCAACGACATATGTTCCTCCGTAAAACAACCGATAAAATATTCACTCTACGCGGATGACCTCATCATGTTCTGCTCAGGAAAATACACATCAACCACATGTAACTTACTTCAAAACGCCGTCAACAATCTAACCGGATGGGCAAGAAGAACTGGATTCAATTTTGCAGCCTCCAAATCCAAAGTAATTAAATTTTGCAGGAGATATAGCAGTGTCCAAGTCCCATACATCACTATTAATGATAAGCTGTTGGCAATTGTTGACCACCATAATTTTATAGGAGTTATCTTTGATAGTAAACTCACTTGGAGAAAACACTTCGTTTGAAATGTCTGTTTTCAGCATTTTATGACTAAATAAGATATAATATGTCCAGTCCGCACATAAGAGTGCAGATATTGAACAAAAACTTTAAATCGGAAATTAAGATTATTTAATATTTTTTACTCATAACTTCGTCTAATTTGCCTGTTTTCAGAATTGTATGACTATATAAGGTATAATATGTCCAATCCACACATAAAAGTGCAGAAATTTACCAAGAATTTTGAATCGGAAAATGAGAATATTCAATATTTTTTACTCATGACTTCGTCTGAAATGTCTGTTTTCGGCATTTTATGACTAAATAAGATATAATATATCCAATCCGCACATAAGAGTGCAGAAATTGAACAAAAAATTTAAATCGGAAAATGAGATTATTTAATATTTCTTACTCATAACTTCGTCTAAATTGTCTGTTTTCTGCATTTAATGACTAAATAAGATATATGTCCAACGCATACATAAAAGTGCAGAAATTGAACAAAAAAACTTTAGATCGGAAAATACGAGTATTTAATATTTTTTACTACAAACTTCGCCTAGAAAGTCTGTTTTCAGCATTTTATGATTAAATAAGTTATAATATGTCATATCAACACATAAAAGTGCAGAAATCTTATAAATGAACTTTAAATCGGAAATTAAGATTAGTGATTATTTTTTTCTCATAACTTCATCTGAAATGTCTTTTTTCAGCAATTTATCACTAAATAATTTAAAATATCTCAAATCGACACATGAAGGTGCAACAAAAAAAACGGAAAATTAGATTATTTAATATTTTTTACCCATACCTTCGTCTGAAATGTCTGTTTTCAGCATCTTATGACTAAATGAAGTATAATATGTCCAATCCACACATAAATGTGCAGCAATTGAGCCAAAACTTTAAATCGGAAATTGAGATTATTTAATATCTCTTACTCATAACTTCCTCTAAATTGTTTTCAGAATTTAATGACTATATAAGGTATAATAAGTCCAATCCACAAATAAGAGTGCAGAAATTTAACAAAAACTTTAAATCGGAAAATGAGAATATTCAATATTTTTTACTCATAACTTCGTCAGAAATGTCTGTTTTCAGCATTTTATGATTAAATAAGATATAATATGTCATATCAAAAGGTAAAAGTGCAGAAATTTAAAAAATTAACATAAAATCGGAAAATAAGATTATTTAATATATTTGTCTCATAACTTCTTATAAAATGTCTTTTTTCAGCATTTTATCACTAAATAAGGTATAATATGTCCAATCCACACATAAAAATGCAGAAATTGAACAAAAAACTGTAAATCGGAAAATAAGATTATTTAATATTTTTTACTCATAACATCGTCTGAAATGTCTGTTTACAGCATTTTATGACTAAATAAGATATAATATGTCCAATCCGCACATAAGAGTGCAGAAATTGAACAAAAGCTTTAAGTCGTAAAATGAGATTATTCAATATTTTTTACTCATAAGTTCGTCTGGAATGTCTGCTTTCAGCATTTTATGACTAAATATGATATAATATGTCCAATCCGCACATAAGAGTGCAGAGATTGAACAAAAAATTTAAATCGGAATATAATATTTTTCACTCATAACTTCGTCTAAACTGTCTGTTTTCTGCATTTTATGACTAAATCAGGTATAATATGTCCAATCGACACATAAAAGTGCAGAAATTGAACACAAAGCCTTTAGATCGGAAAATACGATTATTTATTATTTTTTACTCATATCTTCGTCTAGAAAGTCTGTCTTCAGCATTTTATGATTGAATAAGATATAATATGTCATATCAACACATAAAAGTGCAGAAATTTTAAAAAATAAATTTTAAATCGGAAAATAAGATTATTTAATATATTTTTCTCATAGCTTCGTCTTAAATGCCTTTTTTAGCATTTTATCACTAAATAAGTTAAAATATGTCCAATCCACACATAAAAGTGCAGAAGTTAAAAAAAAGCTTTAAATCGGAAAATAAGATTATTTAATATTTTTTACTCATAACTTCGTCAGATATGTCTGTTTTCAGCATTTTATGATTAAATAAGATATAATATGTCATATCAACAGAAAAAAGTGCAGAAATTAAAAAAATAAACTTTAAATCTAAAAATAAGATTATTTAATATATTTTTCTCATAACTTCGTCTAAAATGTATTTTTTCAGCATTTTATCACTAAATAAGTTAAAATATGTCAAAGCCACACATAAAAGTGCAGAAATTGAACAAAAAATTTAAATCGGAAAATAAGATTATTTAATATTTTTTTAATCATAACTTCGTCTGAAATGTATATTTTCAGCATATTATGACTAAATAAGATATAATATGTCCAATCCGCACATAAGAGTGCAGAAACTGAACAAAAACTTTAAATCGGAAATTGAGATTATTTAATATTTTTTACTCATAAATTCGTCTTAATTGCCTGTTTTTAGAATTTTATGACTATATAAGGTATAATATGTCCAATCCACACACAAAAGTGCTGAAATTATACAAAAACTTTAAATCGGAAAATGAGAATATTCAATATTTTTTACTCATAACTTCGTGTGAAATGACTGTTTTCAGCATTTTATGACTAAATAAGGTATAATATGTCCAATCCACACATAAAAGTGCAGAAATTGTACCAAAAAACTCTAGATCGGAAAATACGATTATTTAATGTTTTTTACTCATTACTTCGTCTAGAATGTCTGTTTTCAGCATTTTATGTCTAAATAAGGTATAATATGCCGAATCCACACATAAAATTGCAGAAATTGAACAAAAAACTTTAAATCGGAAAAGAAGATTATTTGATATTTTTTACTCATAACTTCGTCTGAAATGTCTGTTTTCAGCATTTTATCAATAAATAAGTTAAAGTATGTCCAATCCACACATTGAGGTGCAGCAATTTAAAATAAAAAACGAGAAATAAGATTATTCAATATTTTTTTACACATAACTTCGTCTAGAATGTCTGTTTTCAGCATTTTATGATTAAATTAGATATAATATGTCACATCAACACATAAAAGTGCAGGAATTGAAAAAATAAACTTTAAATCGGAAAATAAGATTATTTAATAATTTCTTCTCATACCTTCGTCTGAAAAGTCTGTTTTCATCATTTCATGACTAAATAAGGTATAGTATGTCCAATCCACACATAAAGGTGCAGAAATTTAACAAAAACTTTAAATCGGAAAATGAGAATATTCAAAATTTTTTACTCATAACTTCATCTAAAATTTCTGTTTTCAGCATTTTATGACTAAATAAGGTATAATATGCCGAATCCACACATAAAAGTGCATAAATTGAACAAAAAACTTTAAATCGGAAAATAAGATTATTTAATATTTTTTACTCATAACTTCGTCTGAAATGTCTGTTTTCAGCATTTTATGACTAAATAAGATATAATATGTCCAAGACGCACATACGTGTGCAGGAATTGAACAAAAGCTTTAAATCGGAAAATGAGATTATTCAATATTTTTTACTCATAACTTCGTCTAAATTGCCTGTTTTCAGAATTTTATGACTAAATAAAGTATATTATGTCCAATCCACACATAAAAGTGCAGAAATTTAACAAAAAACTTTAAATCGGAAAATTAGATTATTATTATTATTTTTCTCATAACTTCGTCTAAAATCTCTGTTTTCATCATTTCATGACTAAATAAGGTATATTATGTCCAATCCACACATAAAAGTGCAGAAATTTAACAAAAACTTTAAATCGGAAAATGATATTATTCAATATTTTTTTTACTCATTACTTCGTCTGAAATGTCTGTTTTCAGCATTTTGTGACTATATAAGATATAATATGTCCAATCAGCACATAAGAGTGCAGAGATTGAACAAAAACTTTAAATCGGAAAATGAGATTATTTAATATTTTTTTACTCATAACTTCGTCTAAATTGCCTGTTTTCAGAATTTTATGACTAAATAAGGTATAGTATGTCCAATCCACACGTAAAAGTGCAGAAATTGAACAAAAAGACTTTAAATCTGAAAATACGATTATTTAATATTCTTTACTCATAACTTTGTCTAGAATGTCTGTTTTCAGCATTTTATGATTAAATTAGATATTGTAACGTGCAAAGGGGAACAGCCGCCGGTATTGGCTACAAAGTAGCGGCATCCGTTTGAAGTATGCGCGCGATATATGCTGTGGTTGGACATACCAAATGCGGCGTCAACAAAGAGAGCGACGGCAGTGTCGGCATCTTCTGTTAAGCTGCCGACAAACGAATTTCGAGAAGCGTATAGTGGCGGCTTCTGGTCTTTGATACCGAATGCTCTGGATCCTTTATCGGGTATATATATGGGAGAATTTTCGGCAAGAAGACAGAATGAAAAAGGCAGTGTGAATAAATAGAATAGTCCGAGTAAGTTAGAGAGAATATAGTAAAGTTAAGTTGTAATTTATATTATTTTGAGTGTAAATAAAGTTAATTTAATAACTCTAAATTAGTCTCACTTATCTGCGACCCCGCATACGCAGCAATTTGGTGTTAGAAGAGGGATAAGTGAGTGAAGAGGCTTTTGTCTATGGTAAACACCCGAAAGCAGACAGAAAAAATGGAAGAACAACTAACTGAGTTATTCTCCGATTTTTCGAGAAGACAAGAAGAATTACGACAACAAGAAAAGAAAGAAGAAGAGGAGCGAAGGCTGCGAGAAGAACAGAAAAAGGAAGAACAACTAATTAAGGTACTCTCCGATTTTTCGAGAAAACAAGATGAGCTACGACAACAAGAAAAGAAAGAACAAGAGGTACGACGACAACAAGAAAAGAAAGAAGAAGAGGTACGGCGACAGAGAGATTTCGAACAGATTGCAGGATTGTTCCGAAATGTCCATCAAGAAATCGATAACGTTAAACAAGAAGTTTGAGAAGAAATTGGGACAGTTCGAGAAGAGTTTGAGGAGAAGTACCGAAAACTAGAGAAAGAAGTGAAGAAAATTCGAGATACCAACCAAGAAGAAAGTAGTAAATTGGACACGTCAGAGATCACAACAGCCAATGAAAAACTTAAACCACCAACGTTTGACGGCGAAATATCCTGGGCTATGTACAAACGTCAGTTTGAGGCTGCAGCGAATGCAAATAGATGGGATCAGCAGCAGAAAGCAACGGCGTTGGTATTGGCTTTGCGAGGAAAGGCGCTTGAAATACTTCAAAACATTCCTGAAGCCAAATAAAACTGATTATTTGGCTGTTGCGGGCGCCTTAGAACTAAGATACGGCAACAAATATCTTAGCCAAGTGTATCAGAGCCAGTTGAAGAGTAGAATTCAAGGTTCAACGGAGTCACTGCAGGAATTCAGCAGTTCGACTGGCTTATCCACAGGCCCCAGATGAATTCATTGAGCAAATTATTGTCCAGTACTTCATTGATGGAGTTCGAGATATCGATATGCAGCAAGCGTTGAGACTAAGTAGGCATAACACCTTAGCCGAAACAGTTGTCCAGGCACTGGAATACGAAGCTGCCAAAAACGCATCTATGAATCGTCGCAGCAAATTAAAAGAAGTCAGGGTGTCAGACGAACCATAAGACAATGCAGATTTCTTTAAGAAGTTGGAGGCGATGATCCAGAAATTTTGCTCTCTAGGAAGCAAGGAGTCTGGATATAGAAAAGTGATTAAATGTTACAATTGCAACCGAGAGGGACATATAAGTAGAAACTGCAGGCGACGACCCAGATCTGAAGAACGAAATGTTCAGAGAGAGAATACCCGACTTCAGGAAAACTCCACCTCGCCAGTGTAGGGGGGCGAACGCTGGCGACCACTGATTATCAAGCCCCCAAGTTACATTTGTGCTCCATCAAGAAGAGCTGTGAGAGCCTCGTTGTCCAAGGTTTTATCAACGGCAAGAAATGTGATTTGACCATCGACACGGGGGCAACAAGGTCAGTGGTACGCCCCGACATGGTTTCCAAAGAATCTATCGTGCAGCACAACATCAAGCCAATACTGGAAACTGCAAAAGGAGATTTGATAAATGTTTTTGGAGAGACCACCACCACTTTAGAAATTGGCAATGCACAATTAAAGATTAATGCAATCGTGGCTGACATAGTGGATGAATTTATAGTAGGCTTAGATGTTTTGGATACCTTCAATTTTATCACAGTGGACTTTAAAAACAGAATGTTGAGAGTGGGCAACGAGGAAATATTTTTCTCAGCATCTTCGAACAAGAACTGTCCTATTAAAATAATCGTCACCGAAGATACGCGAATACCTGGAAATAGTGAGAAGATCGTGAAGGCGCACCTAGAAAAACAACTGGAAGGAGTTAACACTATGGTTTTTGAACCAAACGAGAACAAAGAGAACGGGGCTCTTTTGGCTAGGTGCTTAGTTAATTCCAACGACACTATTCCAGTGAGGGTAGCCAATCTATCAGTAAACAGAATGACATTTAAGAAAGGGGAAGTAATCGGTACCTGTTCGCCAGTCTCCCGGGTAACAAGATGTGAGCAAGAGGAACCCGTCTCAAAAGATGTACATTTGTCCCAAGAGCTAATGGAGAGTTTCAAGAAGACCTGGAAACATCTTAGCGAACAGGAAAAGAAAAAGGCCATCGAGTTTGTAAGGCAAGAAGCTGATGTTTTCGTGCAAGGAAAAATTACAGGGCGAACGAATTTAGTCGAACATCGGATCAATACGGGAAATGCTGTACCTATTCGCCAACCTCCACGAAGACTTCCTTTCGTAAAACAACAGCAAGTTAACACCATGGTTCTAGAAATGCTGAAGGATGGTGTCATAGAAGAATCCAGCAGTCCTTGGTCATCACCAGTTGTGCTGGTGACGAAAAAGGATGGTTCGACGAGGTTCTGTGTGGATTACAGGAGGTTAAATGATGTTACGAAGAAGGACAGCTACCCATTACCCCGAATTGACGATACCTTAAATACCTTAGCCGGATCCAGGTGGTTCTCAACTCTTGACCTGAAAAGTGGATATTGGCAGGTAGAGCTAAACAAAGACGATAAAGAGAAAACGGCATTTACTACATTTATGTAATGCGCCTGCCACTTTTGAAAGGTTAATGGAATTAGTTCTGCGAGGACTAACTTGGGAAACGTGCCTGGTGTACTTGGATGATGTAATGGTGATTGGCAAAGATTTCGACGAACATCAATCGAATCTGAAGAAAGTATTCGCTAGGATCCGAAGTGCTAATCTCCAGCTGAATCCAAAGAAATGCGTTCTATTCCAGGAAAAAGTCAACTTTCTCGGACATGTCGTATCATCGAAAGGAATTGAGACCGATCCAGAAAAAGTTCAAGCAGTGCGAGATTGGCCCAGACCAAAGAACAAGCACGAAGTCAGAAGCTTTTTGGGACTCAGCAGTTACTACCGCCGATTTGTTAAAGATTTTGGGAAAATTGCGAAGCCAATACATCAATTAACCGAAAAGAACTCCCACTTTGACTGGTCACCAGAATGTCAACAGTCGTTTCTTGAGCTGAAAAACCGGTTGACTACTGCTCCTGTTCTTGCATATCCCTTGGACGAAGGATTGTTCGTGTTAGACACTGACGCTTCACAAAGTGGAATAGGAGCTGTTCTTTCCCAAATACAGGATGGCGAAGAAGCTGTAATTGGATATTTCAGCAAAACGTTGGGAAAGGCAAAGCGAAACTACTGTGTGACCCGGAAGGAGCTGCTAGCGGTTGTACGATCCATAGAGCATTACCACAGTTTTCTCTATGCACGGAAATTCTTAGTAAGAACAGACCACTCTGCACTACAGTGGCTGCTGAATTTCAAAAATCCGGAGGGACAGATACCGCGTTGGCTGGAGAAACTGCAGAGTTACGACTTTCAAATTAAACACCGAAAAGGAAGAAGTCACGCCAACGCTGACAGTTTGTGACGATGACCTTGTGGCAGTTCTTGTAAATTCTGTCAGAGGCAGGAACAAAGAGAAATAGCCAAGGATGTTGTACATCTCCAACAAATGCAGATTAGGAATAAGGAAACGGAAAATACCGACGAAATCACCAGAGACAACTTTAGAAGAGAACAAATCGCCGACAAAGATTTGACGATAGTACGGGGCTGGCTAGACCAAAAGCGACGACCTGAGTGGCAAGAAATATCCAGATTTGATCAGACAGTCAAGGGATACTGGGCTCTGTGGGATTCGTTATGCTTACGAGATGACTTGATCACTCGTAAATGGGAAAGTCCAGATGGTAGAAGCATTGTGTATCAAACCGTTGTACCCCGAACAATGGTAGCTGAAGTATTTCGTGAACTGCATGGCAGTCGCAGTGTAGGCCATTTTGGAGTAAATAGAACATTGGCACGTGTGAAAGAGCGGTATTATTGGATCAACTGTCGAAGAGATGTGGAAGAATGGTGCAGAAGATGTGACCTCTGTGCTTCTAAGAAGGGTCCGAAGACACGATCCCGAGGGAAAATGAAGCAGTATCTGTCAGGTGAACCTTGGGAAAGAATTGCGGTGGACATTGCAGGACCATTCCCTACGACAGATTCTGGAAATAAGTACATCCACCAAGCCAAAAGTAGTGCACGTGGAAAGACTGAGTCCGTATCGAGGAGATAATCCACCAGTCTGGAGACAAACGGAAGAAGCTGTTCGGGGCGAGCAGCTTTAAGGGAGGGAGCAGTGTAACGTGCAAAGGGGAACAGCCGCCGGTATTGGCTACAAAGTAGCGGCATCCGTTTGAAGTATGCGCGCGATATATGCTGTGGTTGGACATACCAAAAGCGGCGTCAACAAAGAGAGCGACGGCAGTGTCGGCATCTTCTGTTAAGCTGCCGACAAACGAATTTCGAGAAGCGTATAGTGGCGGCTTCTGGTCTTTGATACCGAATGCTCTGGATCCTCTATCGGGTATATATATGGGAGAATTTTCGGCAAGAAGACAGAATGAAAAAGGCAGTGTGAATAAATAGAATAATCCGAGTAAGTTAGAGAGAATATAGTAAAGTTAAGTTGTAATTTATATTATTTTGAGTGTAAATAAAGTTAATTTAATAACTCTAAATTAGTCTCACTTATCTGCGAACCCGCATACGCAACAATATAATATGTCACATCAACACATAAAAGTGCAGGAATTGAAAGAATAAACCTTAAATCGGAAAATAAGATTATTTAATATTTTTTACTCATAACTTCGTCTAAATTGTCTGTCAGAATTTTATGACTATATAAGGTATATGTTCAATCCAAACATAAAAGTGCAGAAATTTAACAAAAACTTTAAATCGGAAAATTAGATTATTATTATTATTTTACTCATAACTTCGTCTAAAATCTCTGTTTTCATCATTTCATGACTAAATAAGGTATATTATGTCCAATCCACACATAAAAGTGCAGAAATTTAACAAAAACTTTAAATCGGAAAATGAGAATATCCAAAATTTTTTACTCATAACTTCGTCTAAAATGTCTTTTATCAGCATTTTATGACTAAATAATATATAATATGTCCATCCACACATAAACGTGCAGAAATTGAACAAAAACTTTAAATCGGAAAATAAGATTATTTAATACTTTTTACCCATAACCTCGTCTGAAATGTCTGTTTTCAGCATTTTATGACTAAATAAGATATAATATGTCCAATCCGCACATAACAATGCAGAAATTGAACAAGAGTTTTAAATCGGAGAATGAGATTATTCAATAATTTTTACTCATAACTTCGTCTGAAATGTCTGATTTCAGCATTTTATGACTAAATAAGATATAATATGTCCAATCCGCACATAAGAGTGCAGAAATTGAACAAAAAATTTAAATTGGAAAATGAGATAATTTAATATTTTTTACTCATAACTTCGTCTAATTTGTCTTTTTTCTGCATTTTATGACTAAATAAGGTATAATATGTCTAATCCACACATAAAAGTACAGAAAATGAACAAAAAACTTTAGATCGTAAAATACGATTATTTAATATTTTTTACTCATAAATTCGTCTAGAATTCTTTTTCAGCATTTTATGATTAAATAAGATATAATATGTCATATCAACACATAAAAGTGCAGAAATTGAAAAAATAAATTTTAAATCGGAAAATAAGATTATATAATATTTTTTTCTCATAACTTCGTCTAAAATGCCTTTTTTCACCATATTATGACTAAATAAGATATAATATGTCAATCCGCACATAAGAGTGCAGAGATTGAACAAAAACTTTGAATCGGAAATTGAGATTATTTAATATTCTTTATTCATAACTTCGTCTAAATTGCCTGTTTTCAGAATTTTTAGACAATATAAGGTATAATATGTCCAATCCACAGATAAAAGTGCAGAAATTTAACAAAAACTTGAGATCGGAAAAAGACAATATTCAATATTTTTTACTCATAACTTCGTGTGAAATGTCTGTTTTCAGCATTTTATGACTAAATAAGATATATGTCCAATCCGCACATGAGAGTGCAGAAATTGAACAAAAACTTTAAATTGGAAAATGAGATTATTCAATATTTTTTACTCATAACTTCGTCTGAAATGTCTGTTTTCAGCATTTTATGACTAAATAATGTATAATATGTCCAATCCACACATAAAAGTGCAGAAATTGAACAAAAAACTTTAAATCGGAAAATAAGATTATTTAATACTCTTTTCCCATAACTTCGTCTGAAATGTCTGTTTTCAGCATTTTATGACTAAATAAGATATAATATGTCCAATCCGCACATAAGAGTGCAGAAATTGAACAAAAGTTTTAAATCGGAAAATGAGATTATTTAATATTTCTTACTCATAACTTGGTCTAAATTGTCTGTTTTCTGCATTTAATGACTAAATAAGATATAATATGTCCAACGCACATATAAAAGTGCAGAAATTGAACAAAAAAACTTTAGATCGGAAAATACGAGTATTTAAGATTTTTTACTCATAACTTCGTCTAGAAAGTCTGTTTTCAGCATTTTATGATTAAATTAGTTATAATATGTCATATCAACACATAAATGTGCAGAAATTTTAAAAATGAACTTTAAATCGGAAATTAAGATTAGTGATTATTTTTTTCTCATAACTTCGTCTGAAATGTCTTTTTTTCAGCAACTTATCAATAAATAATTTAAAATATGTCCAATCCACACATGAAGGTGCAACAAAAAAAACGTAAAATTAGATTATTTAATATTTTTTACTCATACCTTCGTCTGAAATGTCTGTTTTCAGCATTTTATGACTAAATAAAGTATGATATGTCCAATCAGCACATAAATGTGCAGCAATTGAGCAAAAACTTTAAATCGGAAATTGAGATTATTTAATATCTTTTACTCATAACTTCCTCTAAATTGTTTTCAGAATTTATTGACTATATAAGGTATAATAAGTCCAATCTACAAATAAGAGTGCAGAAATTTAACAAAAACTTTAAATCGGAAAATGAGAATATTCTATATTTTTTACTCATATCTTCGTCAGAAATGTCTGTTTTCAGCATTTTATGATTAAATAAGATACAATATGTCATATCAACAGATAAAAGTGCAGAAATTTAAAAAAATAACATAAAATCGGAAAATAAGATTATTTAATATATTTGTCTCATAACTTCGTCTAAAATGTCTTTTTTCAGCATTTTATCACTAAATAAGGTATAATATGTCCAATCCACACATAAAAGTGCAGAAATTGAACAAAAAACTGTAAATCGGAAAATAAGATTATTTAATATTTTTTACTCATAACTTGGTCTGAAATGTCTTTTACAGCATTTTATGACTAAATAAGATATAATATGTACAATCCGCACATAAGAGTGCAGAAATTGAACAAAAGCTTTAAATAGTAAAATGAGATTATTCAATATTTTTTACTCATAAGTTTGTCTGAAATGTCTGCTTTCAGCATTTTATGACTAAATAAGATATAATATTTCCAATCCGCACATAAGAGTGCAGAGATTGAACAAAAAATTTAAATCGGAATATAATATTTTTTAATCATAACTTCGTCTAAATTGTCTGTTTTCTGCATTTTATGACTAAATAAGGTATAATATGTCCAATCCACACATAAAAGTGCAGAAATTGAACACAAAACCTTTAGATCGGAAAATACGATTATTTAATATTTTTTACTCATATCTTCGTCTAGAAAGTCTTTCTTCAGCGTTTTATGATTAAATACGATATAATATGTCATATCAACAGATAAAGGTGCAGAAATTGAACAAAAAACTTTAAATTGGAAAAATAAGATTATTTAATACTTTTTTCCCATAACTTCGTCTGAAATGTCTGTTTTCAGCATTTTATGACTAAATAAGATATAATATGTCCAATCCGCACGTAAGAGTGCAGAAATTGAACAAAAGCTTTAAATCGGAAAATGAGATTATTCAATAATTTTTACTCATAATTTCGTCTGAAATGTCTGATTTCAGCATTTTATGACTAAATAAGATATAATATGTCCAATCCGCACATAAGAGTGCAGAAATTGAACAAAAGCTTTAAATCGGAAAATGAGATAATTCCATATTTTTTACCCATAACTTCGTCTAAAATGTCTGTTTTCAGCATTTTATGACTAAATAATATATAATATGTCCAATCCGCACATAAGAGTGCAGAGATTGAACAAAAACTTTGAATCGGAAATTGAGATTATTTAATATTCTTTATTCATAACTTCGTCTAAATTGCCTGTTTTCAGAATTTTATGACTATATAAGGTATAATATGTCCAATCCAGAGATAAAAGTGCAGAAATTTAACAAAAACTTGAGATCGGAAAAAGACAATATTCAATATTTTTTACTCATAACTTCGTGTGAAATGTCTGTTTTCAGCATTTTGTGACTAAATAAGATATATGTCCAATCCGCACATAAGAGTGCAGAAATTGAACAAAAACTTTCAATCGGAAAATGAGATTATTCAATATTTTTCACTCATAACTTCGTCTGAAATGTCAGTTTTCAGCATTTTATGACTAAATAATGTATAATATGTCCAATCCGCACATAAGAGTGCAGAAATTGAACAAAAAATTTAAATTGGAAAATGAGATTATTCAATATTTTTTACTCATAACTTCGTCTAGAAAATTCTGTTTCCACCATTTTATGATTAAATAATATATAATATGTCCAATCCACACATAAAAGTGCAGAAATTGAACAAAAAACTTTAAATCGGAAAATAAGATTATTTAATACTTTTTTCCCATAACTTCGTCTGAAATGTCTGTTTTCAGCATTTTATGACTAAATAAGATATAATATGTCCAATCCGCACATAAGAGTGCAGAAATTGAACAAAAGCTTTAAATCGGAAAATGAGATTATTCAATAATTTTTACTCATAACTTCGTCTGAAATGTCTGATTTCAGCATTTTATGACTATATAAGGTATAATATGTCAAATCCACACATAAAAGTTCAGAAATTTAACAAAAACTTTTAATCGGAAAATGAGAATATTCAATATTTTTTACTCATAACTTCGTCAGAAATGTCTGTTTTCAGCATTTTATGATTAAATAAGATATAATATGTCAAATCAACACATAAAATTGCCGCAATTGAAAAAAACTTTAAATCGGAAAATAAGATTTTTTAATATTTCTTACTCATAACTTCGTCTGAAATGTCTGTTTTCAGCATATTATGACTATATAAGATATAATATCTCCAATCAGCACATAAGAGGGCAGAGATTGAACAAAAACTTTAAATCGGAAAATGAGATTATTTAATATTTTTTTACTCATAACTTTGTCTAAATTGCCTGTTTCCAGAATTTTATGACTAAATAAGGTATATTATGTCCAATCCACACATAAAAGTGCAGTGAATTTAACAAAAAACTTTAAATCTGAAAATTAGATTATTATTTTTTTTTACTCATAACTTGGTTTAAAATCTCAGTTTTCATCATTTCATGACTAAATAAGGTATATATGTCCAATCCACACATAAAAGTGCAGAATTTTAACAAAAATTTTAAATCGAAAAATGAGAATATTCAAAAATTTTTACTCATAACTTCATCTAAAATGTCTGTTTTCAGCATTTTATGACTAAATAGGATATAATATGTCCAATCCACACATAAAAGTGCAGAAATTTAACAAAAACTTTAAATCGGAGAATAATATTATTCAATATTTTTTTACTCATAACTTCGTCTGAAATATCTGTTTTCAGCATTTTATGACTAAATAAGGTATAATATGTCCAATCCACACATAAAAGTGCAGAAATTGAACAAAAAGACTTTAAATCTGAAAATACGATTATTTAATATTCTTTACTCATAACTTCGTCTAGAATGTCTGTTTTCAGCATTTTATTATTAAATTAGATATAATATGTCACATCAACACATAAAAGTACAGGAATTGAAAAACTAAACTTTAAATCGGAAAATAAGATTATTTATTATTTTTTACTCAAAACTTCGTCTGAATTGTCTGGTTTGAGCATATTATGACTAAATAAGATATAATATGTCCAATCCGCACATAAGAGTACAGAAATTGAACAAAAACTTTAAATCGAAATTGAGATTATTTAATATTTTTTACGCATAACTTCGTCAAAATTGTCTGTTTTCAGAATTTTATGACTATATAAGGTATAATATGTTCAATCCACACATAAAAGTGCAGAAATTTAACAAAAACTTTAATTTGGAAAATGAGAATATTCAATATTTTTTACTCATAACTTCGTCAAAAATGTCTGTTTTCAGCATTTTATGATTAAATAAGATATAATATGTCATATCAACAGATAAAAGTGCAGAAATTAAAAAAATAAACAATAAATCGGAAAATAAGATTATTTAATATTTTTTTCTCATAACTTCGTCTAAAATGTCTTTGTTCAGCATTTTATGACTAAATAAGGTATAATATGCCGAATATACACATAAAAGTGCAGAAATTGAACAGAAAACTTTAAATCGGAAAATAAGATTATTTAATATTTTCTTACTCATAACTTCGTCTGAAATGTCTGTTTTCAGCATTTTATCACTAAATAAGTTAAAGTATGTCCAATCCACACATGGAGGTGCAGCAATTTATTATAAAAAACGAGAAATAAGATTATTCAATATTTTTTTACACATAAATTCGTCTAGAATGTCTGTTTTCAGCATTAGACGAATTTATGAGTAAAAAATATTAAATAATCGTATTTAACGATCTAAAGTTTTTTTGTTCAATTTCTGCACTTTTATGTGTGGATTGGACATATTATACCTTATTTAGTCATAAAATGCAGAAAAAAACAATTTAGACGATGTAATGAGTAAAAAAATATAGAATAATATAATTTTCGGATTTAAAGTTTTTGTTAAATTTCTGCACTTTTATGTGTGGATTGGACATATTATATCTTATTCAGTCATAAAATGCTGGAAACAGACATTTTAGATGAAGTTATGAGTAAAAAACTTTGGATATTCTCATTTTCCGATATAAAGCTTTTGTTAAATTTCTGCACTTTTATGTGTGGATTGGACATAATATACCTTATTTTGTCATGAAATGATGAAAACAGAGATTTTAGACGAAGTTATGAGTAAAAAAAATAATAATCTTATTTTCCGATTTAAAGTTTTTTGTTAAATTTCTGCACTTTTATGTGTGGATTGGACATAATATACCTTATTTAGTCATAAAATTCTGAAAACAGGCAATTTAGACGAAGTTATGAGTAAAAAATATTGAATAATCTCATTTTCCGATTTAAAGCTTTTGTTCAATTTCTGCACTTTTATGTGTGGATTCGGCATATTATACCTTATTTAGTCATAAAATGCTGAAAAAAGACATTTTAGACGAAGTTATGAGAAAAAAATATTAAATAATCTTATTTTCCGATTTAATTTTTATTTTTTTAATTTCTGCACTTTTATCTGTTGATATGACATATTATATCTTATTTAATCATAAAATGCTGAAAACAGACATTTTTGACGAAGTTATGAGTAAAATATATTGAATATTCTTATTTTCCAATTTAAAGTTTTTGTTCAATTTCTGTACTCTTATGTGCGTATGGGACATATTATATCTTATTTAGTCATAATATGCTGAAACCAGACATTTCAGACGAAGTTATGAGTAAAAAATATTAAATAATCTTATTTTCCGATTTAAATTTCTTTTTTCAATTGCTGCACTTTTATGTGTGGATGGGACATTCTATACTTTATTTAGTCGTAAAATGCTGAAAACAGACATTTCAGACGAAGGTATGAGTAAAAAATATTAAATAAACTTATTTTTCGTTTTTTTTTTAAATTGCTGCACCTCCATGTGTGGATTGGTCATATTTTAACTTATTTAGTGATAAAATGCTGAAAAAAGAAATTTTAGACAAAGTTGTGGGAAAAAAATATTAAATAATCGTATTTTCAGATTTAAATATTTTTTGTTCAATTTCTATACTTTTATGTGTTGATATGACATATTATATCTTATTTAATCATAAAATGCTGAAACCAGACATTTCAGACGAAGTTATGAGTAAAAAATATTAAATAATCTTATTTTTCTTTTTTTTTAAATTGCTTCACCTCCATGTGTGGATTGGACAGCTTTTAATTTATTTAGTGATAAAATGCTGAAAACAGACATTTAAGATGAAGTTATGAGTAAAAAATGTTGAATATTCTCATTTTCCGATTTAAAGTTTTTGTTAAAGTTCTGCACCTTTATGTGTGGATTGGACATACTATACCTTATTTAGTCATGAAATGATGAAAACAGAGATTTTAAACGAAGTTATGAGTAAAAAAAAATAATAATCTAATTTTCCCATTTAAAGTTTTTTGTTAAATCTCTGCACTTTTATGTGTGGATTGGACATATATATTTAGTCATAAAATTCTGAAAACAGGCAATTTAGACGAAGTTATGAGTGAAAAAATATTAAATAATCTCATTTTCCGATTTAAAGTTTTTGTTCAATCTCTGCACTCTTATTTAATTATAAAATGCTGAAAACAGACATTCTAGACGAAGTTATGAGTAAAAAATATTAAATAATCGTATTTTCCGATATAAAGTTTTTTTGTTCAGTTTCTGCACTATTATGTGTGGATTGAACATATTATACCTTATTTAGTCATAAAATGCAGAAAACAGACAATTTAGACGAAGTTATGTGTGAAAAATATAAAATAATCTCATTTTCCGATTTAAATTTTTTGTTCAATTTCTGCACTTTTATGTATGGATTGGACATATTATACCTTATTTAGACAGAAAATGCTGAAAACAGACTTTTCAGACGAAGGTATGAGAAGGAATTACAAAATTATCTTATTTTCCGATTTAAAGTTTATTTTTTCAATTCCTGCACTTTTATGTGTTGATGTGACATATTATATCTAATTTAATCATAAAATGCTGAAAACAGACATTCTAGGCGAAGTTATGTGTAAAAAAATATTGAATAATCTTATTTCTCGTTTTTTATTTTAAATTGCTGCACCTCCATGTGTGGATTGGACATACTTTAACTTATTTAGTGATAAAATGCTGAAAACAGACATTCTAGACGAAGTCATGAGTAAAGAATATTAAATAATCGTATTTTCCGATCTAGAGTTTTTTGGTACAATTTCTGCACTTTTATGTGTGGATTGGACATATTATACCTTATTTAGTCATAAAATGCTGAAAACAGACATTTCACACGAAGTTATGAGTAAAAAATATTGAATATTCTCATTTTCCGATTTAATGTTTTTGTATAATTTCCGCACTTTTGTGTGTGGATTGGACATATTATACCTTATATAGTCATAAAATTCTAAAAACAGGCAATTAAGACGAATTTATGAGTAAAAAATATTAAATAATCTCAATTTCCGATTTAAAGTTTTTGTTCAATTTCTGCACTCTTATGTGCGGATTGGACATATTATATCTTATTTAGTCATAATATGCTGAAAACATACATTTCAGACGAAGTTATGATTAATAAAATATTAAATAATCTTATTTTCCGATTTAAATTTTTTGTTCAATTTCTGCACTTTTATGTGTGGCTTTGACATATTTTAACTTATTTAGTGATAAAATGCTGAAAAAATACATTTTAGACGAAGTTATGAGAAAAATATATTAAATAATCTTATTTTCCGATTTAAAGTTTATTTTTTTAATTTCTGCACTTTTATCTGTTGATATGACATATTATACCCTATTTAATCATAAATGCTGAAAACATACATTTCTGACGAAGTTATAAGTAAAAAAATTTGAATATTCTCATTTTCCGATTAAAAGTTTTTGTTAAATTTCTGAACTTTTATGTGTGGATTGGACATATTATACTTTATATAGTCATAAAATTCTGAAAACAGGCAATTTAGACGAAGCTATGAATAAAAAATATTAAATAATCTCAATTTCCGATTTAAAATTTTTGTTCAATTTCTGCACTCTTATGTGCGGATTGGACATATTATATCATATGTAGTCATAATTTGCTGAAAACAGACATTTCAGACGAAGTTATGAGTAAAAAATATTAAATAATCTTATTTTCCGATTTGAAGTTTTTTGTTTAACTTCTGCACTTTTATGTGTGGATTGGACATATTTTAACTTATTTAATGATAAAATGCTAAAAAAAGGCATTTAAGACGAAGTTATGAGAAAAATATATTAAATAGTCTTATTTTCCGATTTAAAATCTATTTTTTAAATTTCTGCACTTTTATGTGTTGATATGACATATTATATCTTATTTAATCATAAAATGCTGAAGGCAGACTTTCTAGACGAAGATATGAGTAAAAAATATTAATTAATCGTATTTTCCGATATAAAGGTTTTGTGTTCAATTTCTGCACTTTTATGTGTGGATTGGACATTTTATGCCTTATTTAGTCATAAAATGCTGAAAGCAGACATTTCAGACGAACTTATGAGTAAAAAATATTTAATAGTCTCATTTTACGATTTAAAGCTTTTGTTCAATTTCTTCACTCTTATGTGCGGATTGGACATATTATATCTTATTTAGTCATAAAATGCTGTAAACAGACATTTCAGACGAAGTTATGTGTAAAAAATACTAAATAATCTTATTTTCTGATTTACAGTTTTTTGTTCAATTTCTGCACTTTTATGTGCGGATTGGACATATTATAACTTATTTAGTGATAAAATGCTGAAAGAAGACATTTTAGACGAAGTTATGAGACAAATATATTAAATAATCTTATTTTCCGATTTTATGTTAATTTTTTAAATTTCTGCACTTTTATCTGTTGAAATGACATATTATATCTTATTTAATCATAAAATGCTGAAAACAGACATTTCAGACGAAGGTATGAGTAAAAAATATTAAATAATCTAATTTTCCGTTTTTTTTGTTGCACCTTCATGTGTGGATTGGACATATTTTAACTTATTTCGTGATAAAATGCTGAAAAAAGATATTTTAGACAAAGTTGTGGGAAAAAATATTAAATGATCGTATTTTCAGATTTAAATATTTTTTGTTCAATTTCTACACCTTTATGTGTTGATATGACAAATTATATCTTATTTAATCATAAAATGCTGAAACCAGACATTTCAGACGAAGTTATGTGTAAGAAATATTAAATAATCTTATTTTCCGATTTAAAGTTCTTTTTTCAATTGCTGCACTTTTATGTGTGGATGGGACATATTATACTTTATTTAGTCATAAAATGCTGAAAACAGATATATCAGACGAAGGTATGAGTGAAATATATTAAATAATCTTATTTTTCGTTTTTTTTTTAATTGCTGCACCTCCAGGTGTGGATTGGACAAATTTTAGCTTATTTAGTGATAAAATGCTGAAAACAGACATTTTAGATGAAGTTATGAGTAAAAAGTTTTGAATATTCTCATTTTCCGATTTAAAGTTTTTGTTAATTTTCTGCACCTTTATGTGTGGATTGGACATACTATACCTTATTTAGTCATGAAATGATGAAAACAGAGATTTTAAACAAAGTTATGAGTAAAAAAATAATAATAATCTAATTCTCCGATTTAAAGTTTTTTGTTAAGTTTCTGCACTTTTATGTGTGGATTGGACATAATATACCTTATTTAGTCATAAAATTCTGAAAACAGGCAATTTAGACGAAGTTATGTGTAAAAAATATTAAATAATCTCATTTTCCGATTTAAAGCTTTTGTTCAATTCCTGCACACTTATGTGCGTCTTGGACATATTATATCTTATTTAGTCATAAAATGCTGAAAAAAGACGTTTTAGACGAAGTTATGAGAAAAAAATATTAAATAATCTTATTTTTCGATTTAAAGTTCTTTTTTCAATTGCTGCTCTTTTATGTGTGGATGGGATATTTTATACTTTATTTAGTCATAAGATGCTGAAAACAGACATTTCAGACGAAGGTATGAGTAAAAAATATTAAATAATCTTATTTTTCGTTTTTTTTTAATTGCTGCACCTCCATGTGTGGATTGGACAAATTTTAACTTATCTACTGATAAAATGCTGAAAACAGACATTTTAGATGAAGTTATGAGTAAAAAATTTTGAATATTCTCATTTTCCGATTTAAAGTTTTTGTTAAATTTCTGCACCTTTATGTGTGGATTGGACATACTATACCTTATTTAGTCATGAAATGATGAAAACAGAGATTTTAAACGAAGTTATGAGTAAAAAAAAAATAATAATCTAATTTCCCGATTTAAAGTTTTATGTTAAATTTTTTTTATTTTTTTTATTTAAGAAAAAATGTCGCATCCACCTTCCGGTTATTAGCGACATTACAATATTTAACTTAGATTCACAAAAAAAAAAATACAAAGTACATCAAAATTTATCAATTTTATATCTCATGATATAAGTCTATATCCTTCATGTAATTTTTAAGATTAAGTAGATTACATGTTTCTCCTAATAATGTCTTAAGGTCTTGTGGCAAGTTATAATTATTTCTAGATAATGTATATTTTTTACAATCAATGAGAAAATGTTTCACTGTCAGAGTCACATCACAGACATCACAACTGGGAGCTTCGGTTCGTTTCAGCAGATATTCACGGGTTATTCTGGTGTGGCCAAGTCGAAGTCTAGTCAGAATTACTTGAGAATGGCGGTCTTTTGGTAATGATCTCCAAGGATGGATGTCACCTTTCACTTCACGCAGTTTGGATCTTGAGTTGCACCATTCAGTATGCCATTTTGTCGATAATTTGTTCTTAAACCAGGCTTTCAAATCCGAGGCTACGCACTCCAAAAACTCACTAATTCTACCACAAGTCACGGCATTTCTCGCGTTTCGATCAGCTTCTTTATTACCATGAATTCCAATGTGTGATGGTAACCAGATGAAGTGAACAATCTTAGAAAAATTTTCGAGGCGGATGAGTTCTGCTTTAATTAATTTTTCAATAGGATGTTTTGGATATAGTCTCCACTGTGATAAAATAGAACTTAATGAATCCGTTAGAATGACTGATTTCTCATAGTTGTAGTTGTTCAAGTATACTAATGCTCGGTATATTGCATATAGTTCAGCTGTGTGGATGCTACTGAGGGGTGAGAGTTCATATTTTTCAACAGTTTGACCTATAACTACTGCACATCCCGTTCCTTCTGAGGATTTGGAGGCATCAGTGAAAATTGTTTGAAAGTCTGAATAATCGTTGGAAAGAATTTCCAGTAGTGAGTTTTTGATGATTTCTATATTGGTGTTGGATTTGTTATACTGAGTGAGGGTGTCATTGCATTTTGGAATGCTAATAGTCCATGGTGGTGGGTGCTTGATGTCATCGGAAAGGACGTTTGGGAATGTAATATTCAAATCTTTTGTGAACTTTCGAATCCGTGCATAAAATGGTACCTTAGATTGCGGTTTATTATTGAAGTGGCTAGTACATCTAGAGGTGAATGTAGAATCAAATGATGATTTCGTCCTATTTGCAGCGGTTGAAGCAGCGTTAGAAGGACTAAGAAACTGTCTTCTTAGGTTAAGAGGTGGTTCGCCAGCTTCGCTATGTAAACTCTGAATTGGGGTTGTTCTATAGGCTCCTAATATTATTCTGAGAGCATTGTTTTGAACTGTATTGATAGGTCTTAGCGTCGATTTACTAGCCGAAGCGTAAATAGAGTTTTAAGCAGATTCAATCTCTTATTACATGCCAGCAGCAGACCGGAATTATGTTTCTTCCAGTTCAGTCTTCTATCGAGAGTCATTCCCAGAAATCTAACAGAAGATCTAAGTTCAATGTCTTGTTGGTATAACTGCAACTTTGTTTGTGTATTGATGTCATTTGAACTAAATATAATACTGTGAGTTTTTGTCACAGAAAAAATGAAACCTGTTTCGTGTGACCAATGTTCCAGAGTGTCGAGAAACTTTTGAAGCATTACTTCCATAGTGTCTAGATTTTTTCCTTTTACTAAAACAACGAGGTCGTCAGCATACAATCTTGCTTTAAAAGGTTTCTTCAAGCCTTTTAGGATAGAATTGATGGCAATTAGAAATAGGGTTGGACTAAGCACAGATCCTTGTGGTGTACCGTTTTTTTGAGGGTGTTTGCTTGATAAGATACCATTGACTATGACCTGGAATGTTCTGTTGTTCAGAAAATTCCGTATAAATGATAAACAGTTGCCTCTTATATTAATTTTTTCCAGTTGACCTAGTACATGGTTTCTACTGGCTGAATCGAAGGGTCTTTTAAGGTCAAAGAATATGGCATAGCATTTCTACTTTGTAGGTAACGCCTCATGGACATCGCTTTCTAGATCTACTAAGTTGTCCAAAACTGATCTGTGAGGTCTTAATCCATTTTGTTCTGGAATTATCAAGTTTCTGCTTTCTAATGTCCATTGTAATCGTTTGTTGACAATTTTTTCGAACAATTTGCTGAACGCGCATGTCAGTGATATCGGTCTGTAGGATTCAGGATCTAGACGCGACTTATTAGGTTTGAGGATAGGAATAATTATTGATTCGTTCCATTCTTCCGGGAATGTTTGAGTCAACCATATACTATTGAATATTTTCAGGAGATGGATTCTTGCTGTTTCAGGTAGGTTCTTAATAAAATCAACAGGAATGTCATCGGGACCTGATGCTGTGTTTCTCAGATCGAGGAGGGCCTCATCAAGTTCGTCTCTCGTTATTGGGAAGTTAATTGGGTCATTGTTCACTGTAGCAGTGTCGATCGTGTTAGATTCGGATGTTGTATTATGTTCCAGAAATTTTGCATCAAGATTTGAATCGTCTGAATGTTTTTCATAGGTTTGGGCCATCAGTTCAGCTATATCATAGCTTGAGGAAATCAATTGATATCCGTCTTTAAGAGTTGAAATATGAGAGGATATCTGGGTGCCTGATATTTTTTTGACTCTGTTCCAAACTTCCGTCATGGGAGTGGAGGAGTTAATGCTAGCAATGTAAGGTTTCCATGAGTTTTTCTTGGCTTCATGTATTATAACACTTCCTTTAGCTTTCAGCCTTTTGAATTCAATGAGATTTTCTGTTGTTTTGTGCCTTTTGTATTTTACAAGTGCTGATTTGCTAGCATGGATAGCCTCATTACATGCGTCATTCCACCACGGTACAGGTTTGTGGTTCTTTATCAGCTTAGTCTTTCCGATCGATATTTGTGCACTTTCTGTGATTATGTTTGAGAGATCTTTAAATGTGATTTCTGTTCCATCACGAACAGCAATTTCTATTCTATTATCAGCTTCTTTCATGTATCGCTCTCAATTGGCAGATTTCACTTTCCATTTCGAAGGAATAGGATACAAAGGTCCTTGGAGATTTATGTTTTTGATCTCGATGGGGTGATGATCACTACCATATAAATAAGGGAGTACCTGCCATGAAAGGGATGTAGTCATAGAGGGATCACATAGTGTTAGGTCAAGGGCCGATGAGTCACCTGTAGCTGAATTAAATCTGGTGCTATTTCCATCGTTCATAACACATAGCTGATAGTCTTAAATGAAATTAGCGATGATTTTTCCTCTAACATTAGTGTTATTCGATCCCCAGATTGCGTTGTGGCCGTTGAAATCTCCTAAGATAAGTCGTGGTGTTGGTATTTGATCTATTAGGCTTTTTAGGTCGTTTCTGTCTATTTGTTTATCGGGTGGTAAGTAAATATTACAAATATTAAAAGTTTTATTATGAATGATTTTTATAGCAATAGCCTCCAGTTGTGTGGTTATAGGTATCTCTTCTGCTTCGATGTGTTTTTGACGAGTATTGCAACACTTCCAGATGATTTGGTTATATCCAGACGATCCTTTCGAAAGTAGTTCAAGCTGTTTAATGAACAAATGCTATTTACATTGAAGTGTGTTTCTTGTAAGCAAAGAATATCTGGGCTTAGCTCCGAGTTGAGAATTTGAAGCATAGGTAGATGGCGGAAATATCCGTTGATATTCCATTGAATTATAGATTTGAAGTTGAATGTTAATTATTATTATTATATATTTTTTTAATGTTGATCCGTCGACGAATCACTCTCTCCTCCAGTACTTTCAGAGCCCATTTCATTATGAAGTTTTCGTTTAAGTTTTGTCAGTCTTGTCTTTATTGCACGATCAGTAAGTTTAGGGTAGATGATAGTTAATAGATCTTTAAGTGAAGAGAAGTTAGTTGTATAATCCTTTACCACACTAATGGGATCAGAAGAACCTTGAATATTTTCAAAAAGGCTTATGATTTGATCATAATTTAAAATTGGTGCAGGAGTCATGTTGTCGATGAAAGATTTTGCCGGTTCTAATTAGTCTTTATTGGATTTTGCATTTGCTTTGAACTTTTTAATTATTTCAGTAGTAGCCGGCTTGATGAAAGTACTATTTCCTGTTGGAATTTCTTCTTTGGGCATCAAAATTTCTTTAGCACTCCGTTTGACTTGAGAACATGTAGGAGACCTTTGAGTTATTAGATGTTGCCTCTCAGGTGTTTGAAATAGTGGCTCATCGGTTGTTTCAGGCCTCGTAACTTCCATGGAATCATCGATAGTTGAATTAGACTCAGAACATTGCGCTGCTTTATGACCAGGTTTTTTACATTTATAACATGATAGATTATCTTGTGAAATAAAGATTCTGTAGGACGTATCCTCGAATTCAAGCACGATAGATTCAGGAAGAGTAATGCTGTTTAGTGAGCTGATGTATACCTGTCTTCTGAAACTGAGAATATGGCTATATTCTGGAGATGTAGCATTTATCTTCAGGAAAGTTATTGGAGATACGAGCTTAAGGCCGAGTTTTTCAAGCTCTGTTATCAAGATATCATGTGGAATTGTTGGACATACATTTGACAGAACAACTCGTTCGGTTGGTGCAATAAGACGTCTAGCTTTGAGGAGTTGTCCGTTGACTTCAATAGTTCCATTTTTTTGAATGAATTCATCAACAATTTCTTTGCTTGCCAAGTACATACAAATTCTTTGGTTGGATAGTCTTGAAGTGAATATTATATTTTTGGGTTGTATAATAGTTCCTAGTGGTACGAGATAATCTTGGAGACGGGTATTTTCTATTGCATTGAAAATTATTGCTTGTTCTTTTGTTGGGAAGTTTTGCTTAGCGGCAACTGAGGAGTAGCTCTTGGGTAACATTTGTTTCTCAAGTAAGTTGTTAATTTGAGAACTGCTGTAGTCAGCAGTCTCGAGAGTGGTTGAGTTTATTTGTGTTACAGTATTAAAATCTCTCGCTCCGACCATGTCCATTTTATCAAGCGGACACGGTGTTTCGCGCGATTCAATTTCGATGTTATTGTTTATAACTTTAAGATTTTTGAAATCTGTGCACTTTTATGTGTGGATTGGACATATATATTTAGTCATAAAATGCCGAAAACAGACATTTTTGACAAAGTTATGAGTAAAAAATATTGAATATTCTCATTTTCCGATTTCAAGTTTTTTTTAAATTTCTGCACTTTTATGTGTGAATTGGCGAACTATACCTTATTTAGTCATGAAATGATGAAAACAGGCAATTTAGACGAAGTTATGTAAAAAAATATTAAATAATTTGATTTTCCGATTGAAAGTTTTTGTTCAATCTCTGCACTCTTATGTGCTGATTGGACATATTATATCTTATATAATCATAATATGCTGAAAACAGACATTTCAGACGAAGTTATGAGTAAGAAATATTAAATAATCTTATTTTCCGATTAAAAGTTTTTTTTCAATTGCGGCAATTTTATGTGTTGATATGACATATTATATCGTATTTAATCATAAAATGCTGAAAACAGACATTCTAGACGAAGTTATGAGTAAAAAATATTAAATAATCTTATTTTCCGATCTGAAGTTTTTTTTTTCAGTTTCTGCACTTTTATGTGTGGATTGAACATATTATACATTATTTAGTCATAAGATGCTGAAAACAGACATTTCAGACGAAGGTATGTGAAAAAATTATTAAATAATCTTATTTTCCGATTTAAAGTTTATTTTTTCAATTCCTGCACTTTTATGTGTTGATGTGACATATTATATCTAATTTAATCATAAAATGCTGAAAACAGACATTCTAGACGAAGTCATGAGTAAAAAATATTAAATAATCGTATTTTAAGATCTGAAGTTTTTTTGTTCAATTTCTGCACTTTTATGTGTGGATTGGACATATTATACCTTATTTAGTCATAAAATGCAGAAAAAAGACAATTTAGACGATGTAATGAGTAAAAAAATATAGAATAATATCATTTTCCGATTTAAAGATTTTGTTAAATTTCTGCACTCATATGTGTGGATTGGACATATTATATCTTATTTAGTCATTAAATGCTGAAAACAGACAATTTAGACGAAGTTATGAGTAAAAAATATTGAATAATCTCATTTTCCGATTTAAAGCTTTTGTTCAATTCCTGCACACCTATGTGCGTCTTGGACATATTATATCTTATTTAGTCATAAAATGCTGAAAACAGACATTTCAGACGAAGTTATGAGTAAAAAATATTAAATAATCTTATTTTCCGATTTAAAGTTCTTTCTTCAATTGCTGCACTTTTATGTGTGGATTGGACATATTATAATTTATTTAGTCATAAAATGCTGAGAACCGATACTTCAGACGAATGTATGAGTAAAAAATATTAAATAATCTTATTTTCCGTTTTTTTTTTTTAATTGTTGCACCATCATGTGTGGATTGGACATATTTTAACTTATTTAGTGATGAATTGCTGAAAAAAGACATTTCAGACGAAGTTATGAGTAAAAAATATTAGATAATCTTATTTTCCGATTTAAAGTTTTTTTTTAATATCTGCACTTTTATCTGTTGATATGACATAATATATCTTATTTAATCATAAAATGCTGCAAATAGACTTTGTAGACGAAGATATGAGAAAAAAAATTCTGCACTTTTATTTTTGGATTGGACATATTATACCTTATTTAGTCATAATATGCAGAAAACAGACAATTTAGACGAAGTTATGTGTAAAAAATATTAAATAATCTCATTTTCCGATTTAAATTTTTTGTTCAATTCCTGCACTCTTATGTGCGGATTGGACATATTATATCTTATTTAGTCATAAAATGTTGAAAACAGACATTTCAGACGAAGTTTTGATTAAAAAATATTGAATAATCTCTTTTTCCGATTTAAAGCTTTTGTTCAATTTCTGCACACTTATGTGCGTCTTGGACTTATTATATCTTATTTAGTCATAAAATGCTGAAAACAGACATTTCAGACGAAGTTATGAGTAAAAAATATTAAATAATCTTATTTTCCGATTTAAAGTTCATTTTTTTAATTTCTGAACTTTTATCCGTTGATATGACATAATATATCTTATTTAATCATAAAATGCTGAAAACAGACATTTTTGACGAAGTTATGAGTAAAAAATATTGAATATTCTCATTTTCCGATGTAAAGTTTTTGTTAATTTTCTGCACTTTTATGTGTGGATTAAACATATTATACCTTATATAGTCATAAAATTCTGAATACAGACAATTTATACGAAGTTATGAGTAAAAAATATTAAATAATCTCAATTTCTGATTTAAAGCTTTTGTTCAATTTCTGCACTCTTATGTGCGGATTGGACATATTATATCTTATTTAGTCATAATATGCTGAAAACAGACATTTCAGACGAAAGTATGATTAAAAAATATTAAATAATCTTATTTTCCGATTAAAAGTTCTTTTCTCAATTGCTGCACTTTTATGTGTGGATCGGACATATTATAATTTATTTAGTCATAAAATGCTGAAAACAGACATTTCAGACCAATGTATGAGTAAAAAATATTAAATAATCTTATTTTCCGTTTTTTTTTTGAAATTGTTGCACCATCATGTGTGGATTGGACATATTTTAACTTAGTTAGTGATGGATTGCTGAAAAAAGACATTTCAGACGAAGTTATTACAAAAAAATATTAATGTATCTTATTTTCCGATTTAATGTTTTTTTTTTTCAATTTCTGCACTTTTATGTGTTGATATGACATATTATATCTTATTTAATCAAATGCTGGAAACAGAATTTTCTAGACGAAGTTTTGAGTAAAAAATATTTAATAATCCCATTTTCCGATTTAAATTTTTTGTTCAATTTTTGCACTCTTATGTGCGTATTGGACATATTATACATTATTTAGTCATAAAATGCTGAAAACAGACATTTCAGACGAAGTTATGAGTAGAAAATATTGAATAATCTCATTTTCCGATTTAAAGTTTTTTTTTCAATTTCTACACTCTTATGTGCGGATTGGACATATATCCTATTTAGTCATAAAATGCTGAAAACAGACATTTCAGACGAAGATTTGAGTAAAAAATATTGAATAATCTCTTTTTCCGATTTAAACCTTTTGTTCAATTTCTGCACACTTATGTGCGTCTTGGACTTATTATATCTTATTTAGTCATAAAATGCTGAAAACAGAAATTTCAGACGAAGTTATGAGTGAAAAATATTAAATAATCTTATTTTCCGATTTAAAGTTCATTTTTTTTAATTTCTGAACTTTTATCCGTTGATATGATCTTATTTAATCATAAAATGCTGAAAACAGACATTTTTGACGAAGTTATGAGTAAAAAATATTGAATATTCTCATTTTCCGATGTAAAGTTTTTGTTAAATTTCTGCACTTTTATGTGTGGATTGAACATATTATACCCTATATAGTCATAAAATTCTGAATACAGACAATTTATACGAAGTTATGAGTAAAAAATATTAAATAATCTCAATTTCTGATTTAAAGCTTTTGTTCAATTTCTGCACTCTTATGTGCGGATTGGACATATTATATCTTTTATATCTTATTTAGTCATAATATGCTGAAAACAGACATTTCAGACGAAAATATGATTAAAAAATATTAAATAATCTTATTTTCCGATTAAAAGTTCTTTTTTCAATTGCTGCACTTTTATGTGTGGATGGGACATATTATACTTTATTTAGTCATAAAATGCTGAAAACAGACATATCAGACGAAGGTATCAGTAAAAAATATTAATCTTATTTTCCGTTTTTTTTTAAATTTCTGCAACTTTATGAGTGCATTCGACATATTTTAACTTATGTAGTGATGGATTGCTGAAAAAAGACATTTCAGACGAATTTATTAGAAAAAAATATTAATGTATCTTATTTTCCGATTTAAAGTTTTTTTTTTCAATTTCTGCACTTTTATGTGTTGATATGACATATTATATCTTATTTAATCAAATGCTGGAAACAGAATTTTCTAGACGAAGTTTTGAGTAAAAAATATTGAATAATCTCATTTTCCGATTTAAAGTTTTTTGTTCAATTTCTGCACTTTTATGTGTGGATTCGGCATATTATACCTTATTTAGTCATAAAATGCTGAAAACAGACATTTTAGACGAAGTTATGGGAAAAAAATATTAAATAATCTTATTTTCCGATTTAATGTTTATTTTTTTAATATCTGCAATTTTATCTGTTGATATGACATATTATATCTTATTTAATCATAAAATGCTGAAAACAGCCATTTTTGACGAAGTTATGAGTAAAAAATATTGAATATTCTCTTTTTCCGATTTAAAGTTTTTGTTCAATTTCTGTACTCTTATGTGCGGATTGGACATATTATATCTTATTTAGTCATAATATGCTGAAACCAGACAATTCTGACGAAGTTTTGAGTAAAAAATATTAAATAATCTTATTTTCCGATTTAAAGTTTATTGTTTCAATTCCTGCACTTTTATGTGTTGATGTGACATATTATATCTAATTTAATCATAAAATGCTGAAAACAGACATTCTAGACGAAGTTATGTGTAAAAAAATATTGAATAAATTGCTGCACCTCCATGTGTGGATTGGACATACTTTAACCTATTTAGTGATAAAATGCTGAAAAATACATTTTAGACGAAGTTGTGGGAAAAAAATATTAAATAATCGTATTTTCAGATTTAAATATTTTTTGTTCAATTTCTGCACGTTTATGTGTTGATGTGACATATTATATCTTATTTATTAATAAAATGCTGAAAACAGACATTCTAGACGAAGTTATGAGTAAAGAATATTAAATAATCGTATTTTCAGATTTAAAGTCTTTTTGTTGAATTTCTGCACTTTTATGTGCGGATTGGACATATTATACCTTATTTAGTCATAAAATGCTGAAAACAGACATTTCAGTCAAACTTATGAGTAAAAAATATTGAATAATCTCATTTTACGATTTAAAGCTTTTGTTCAATTTCTGCACTCTTATGAGCGGATTGTACATATTATATCTTATTTAGTCATAAAATGCTGTTAACAGACATTTCAGACGAAGTTATGAGTAAAAAATATTAAATAATCTTATTTTCCGATTTACAGTTTTTTGTTCAATCTCTGCACTTTTATGTGTGGATTGGACATATTATACCTTATTTAGTGATAAAATGCTGAAAAAAGACATTTTAAACGAAGTTATGAGACAAATATATTTAAAAATCTTATTTTCCGATTTTATGTTAATTTTTTAAAATTCTGCACTTTTATCTGTTGATATGACATATTATATCTTATTTAATCATAAAATGCTGAAAACAGACATTTCTGACGAAGTTATGAGTAAAAAATATTGAATATTCTTATTTTCTGATTTAAAGTTTTTGTTAAATTTCTGCACTCTTATTTGTGGATTGGACTTATTATACCTTATATAGTCATTAAATTCTGAAAACAATTTAGAGGAAGTTATGAGTAAAAGATATTAAATAATCTCAATTTCCGATTTAAAGTTTTTGCTCAATTGCTGCACATTTATGTGTGGATTGGACATATTATACTTTATTTAGTCACAAAATGCTGAAAACAGACATTTCAGACGAAGGTATGAGTAATAAATATTAAATAATCTAATTTTCCGTTTTTTATGTTGCACCTTCATGTGTGGATTGGACATATTTTAAATTATTTAGTGATAAATTGCTGAAAAAAGACAATTCAGACGAAGTTATGAGAAAAAAATAATCACTAATCTTAATTTCCGATTTAAAGTTCATTTTTAAAATTTCTGCACTTTTATGTGTGGATATGACATATTATAACTAATTTAATCATAAAATGCTGAAAACAGACTTTCTAGACGAAGTTATGAGTAAAAAATATTAAATACTCGTATTTTCCGATCTAAAGTTTTTTGTTCAATTTCTGCACTTTTATGTGTGCGTTGGACATATTATATCTTATTTAGTCATTAAATGCAGAAAACAGACATTTCAGACGAAGTTATGAGTAAAAAATATTGAATATTCTCATTTTCCGATTCAAAGTTCTTGTTAAATTTCTGCACTTTTATGTGTGGATTGGACATATTATACCTTATATAGTCATACAATTCTGAAAACAGGCAAATTAGACGAAGTTATAAGTAAAAAATATTAAATAATCTTAATTTCCGATGTAAAGTTTTTGTTCAATATCTGCACTCTTATGTGCGGACTGGACATATTATATCTTATTTAGTCATAATATGCTGAAAACAGACATTTCACACGAATTTATGAGTAAAAAATATTAAATAATCTTGTTTTCCGATTTAAAGTTTTTTGGTTCAATTTCTGCACTTTTATGTGTGGAATGGACATATTATACCTTATTTAGTCATAAAATGCAGAGAACAGACAATTTAGACGAAGTTATGAGTAAAAAAATATTAAATAATCTCATTTTCCGATTTAAATTTATTGTTCAATTTCTGAACTCTTATGTGCGGATTTGACATAATATATCTTATTTAGTCATAAAATGCTGAAAACAGACATTTCAAACGAACTTATGAGTAAAAAATATTGAATAGTCTCATTTTCCGATTTAAAGCATGTGTTCAATTTCTGCACTCTTATGTGCGGATTGGACATATTATATCTTATTTAGTCATAAAGTGCTGAAAACAGACATTTCAGACGAAGTTATGAGTAAAAAATATTAAATAATATTATTTTCCGATTTAAAGTTCTTTTTTCAATTCCTGCACTTTCATGTGTGGATTGGACATATTATAATTTATTTAGTCATAAAATGCTGAAAACAGATATTTCAGACGAATGTATAAGTAAAAAATATTAAATAATCTTACTTTCCGTTTTTTTTTTAATTGTTGCACCATCATGTGTGGATTGGACATATTTTAACTTATTTAGTGATGAATTGCTGAAAAAAGACATTTCAGATGAAGTTATGAGAAAAAATATTAATGTATCTTATTTTTCGATTTAAAGTTTATTTTTTCAATTTCTGCACTTTAATGTGTTGATATGACATATCATATCATATTTAATCATATAATGCTGAAAACAGACTTTCCAGACGAAGTTATGAGTAAAAAATATTGAATAATCTCATTTTCCGATTTATTTTTTTTGTTCAATTTATGCACTCTTAAGTGCGGATTGGCATATTATACATTATTTAGTCATAAAATGCTGAAAACAGACATTTCAGACGAAATTATGAGTAAAAACTATTGAATAATCTCATTTTCCGATTTAAAGGTTTTGTTCAATTTCTGCACTCTTATGTGCGGATTGGACATATTATATCTTATTTAGTCATTAAATGCTGTAAACAGACATTTCAGACGAAGTTATGAGTAAGAAATATTAAATAATCTTATTTTCCGATTTAAAGTTCTTTTTTCAATTGCTGCTCTTTTATATGTGGATTGGACATATTATAATTTATTTACTCATAAAATGCTGAAAACAGAAATATCAGACGAATGTATGAGTAAAAAATATTAAATAATCTTATTTTCCGTTTTTTGTTAAATTATTGCACCATCATGTGTGGATTGGACATATTTTAACTTATTTAGTGATGAATTGCTGAAAAAAGACATTTCAGACGAAGTTATGAGAAAAAAATATTAAAGTGTCTTATTTTCCGATTTAAAGTTTATTTGTTAAATTTCTGAACTTTTATGTGTGGATAGGACATATTATACTTTATATAGTCATAAAATTCTGAAAACAGGCAATTTAGACGAAGCTATGAATAAAAAATATTAAATAATCTCAGTTTCCGATTTAAAATTTTTGTTCAATTTCTGCACTCTTATGTGCGCATTGGACATATTATATCATATGTAGTCATAATTTGCTGAAAACAGACATTTCAGACGAAGTTATGAGTAAAAAATATTAAATAATCTTATTTTCCGATTTAAAGTTTTTTGTTCAACTTCTGGACTTTTATGTGTGGATTGGACATATTTTAACTTATTTAGTGTTAAAATGCTAAAAAAGGCATTTAAGACGAAGTTATAAGAAAAATATACTAAATAATCTTATTTTCCGATTTAAAATCTATTTTTAAATTTCTGCACTTTTATGTGTTGATATGACATATTATATCTTATTTAATCATAAAATGCTGAAGACAGACATTCTAGACGAAGATATGAGTAAAAAATATTAAATAATCGTATTTTCCGATCTAAAGGTTTTGTGTTCAATTTCTGCACTCTTATATGTGGATTGGACATATTATACCTTATTTAGTCATAAAATGCAGAAAACAGACAATTTAGACGAAGTTATGAGTAAAAAATATTATATTCCGATTTAAATTTTTTGTTCAATCTCTGCACTCTTATGTGCGGATTGGAAATATTATATCTTATTTAGTCATAAAATGCTGAAACCAGACATTTCAGACAAACTTATGAGTAAAAAATATTGAATAATCTCATTTTACGATTTAAACTTTTGTTAAATTTCTGCACTCTTATGTGCGGATTGTACATATTATATCTTATGCCGATGTTTTCGGCAATTTATGACTAAATAAGGCATAAAATATTTCCAATCCACACATAAAAGTGCAGAGATTGAACAGAAACTTTAAATCGGAAGATAAGATTATTTTATATAATGTCTCTTTTTAGCATTTTATGACTAGATTAGTTATAATAGCCCTGTCCACACATAAAAGTGCATAAATTTGGAAAGAAAAACTTTAAATCGGGTAATATGATTATTTAATATTTATATAAAAGTGCAGAAATTGAACAGAAACTTTAAAAGGAAAATAAGATTATTTTATATTTTTCACTCATAACTTCGTCTAAGATGTCTCTTTTCGCCATTTTATGACTAAATTAGGTATACTATGCCCTGTCCACACTTAAAAGTGCAGAAATTGAGAAAGGAAAACTATAAATCGGGAAATATATTTTTTTTAAATTGTTTGCTCATAATTCCCTCTAAAATGTCTATTTTCAGCATTTTATGACTACATGAGGTATAATATGACAAATCCACATATAAAAGTGCTGAAATTGAATCAAATTTTTAAATCGAAAAATAAGATTATTTAATATTTTTTTACTCATAACTACATCTAAAATGTCTCTTTTCAGCATTTCATGACTAAATAAGTTATAATAAGTCCAATCTACATATGAAAGTGCAGAAATTGAAAAAGAAAAACTTTAGATCGGAAAATAAGATTATTTTATATTTTTCACTCATAACTTCGTCTAAAATTGTCTGTTTTCAGCATTTTATGACTAAGTAAGGTATAATATGTCCATTCCACACATAAAAGTGCAGAAATTGAACAGAAACTTTAAACGGAGAATAAGATTATTTTATCTTTTTCACACATAACTTCGTCTAAAATGTCTCTTTTCGAGATTTTATGACTAAATTAGGTATACTATGCCTGTCCACACATAATAGTGCAGAAATTGAGAAAGGAAAACTTGAAATCGGGAAATATAATTATTTAATATTTTTTGCTCATAACTTCGTCTAAAATGTATATTTTCAGCATTTTATGACTAAATTAGGTAAAATATGCCCTGTCCACACATAAAAGTGCATAAATTGGGAGAGAAAAACTTTAAATCGGGTAATGTGATTATTTAATATCTTTTAAACATATCTTCCTCTAAAATGTCTATTTTCAGCACTTTATGACTATATGAGGTATAATATGACCAATCCACATATAAAAGTGCAGAGTTTGAAAAAGAAATACCTTAAATCGTTAAATAAGATTATTTAATATTTTATTACTCATAACTTCGTCTAAAAGGTCGGTTTTCAGCATTTTAAGACTAAATAAGGTATAATATCACCAATCCACAAATAAAAGTACAGAGATTGAACAAAAACTTTATATCGGAAAATAAGATTATCTAATATTTTTTCTACTCATAACTTCGTTTAGAATGCCACTTTTCAGCATTTTGTCACTAAATGTGGCATAATTTGTCCAGTCCACATATAAAAGAGCAGGAATTGAGAAAGAAAAACTTTAAATCGGAAAATAAGTTTATTTAATATTTTTTGCTCATAACATCGTCTAAAATATCTGTTTTCAGCATTTTATGACTAAATAAGGTATAATATGACAAATCCACATATAAAAGTGCAGAATTTGAGAAAGAAAAAGTTTAAATCGGAAAATAGGATTATTTAATATGTTTTTACTCTTAACTTCGTCTAAAATGTCTCTTTTCTGCATCTTCTGACTAAATAAGGTATAATATATCCAATCCACACATAAAAGTGAAAAAATTGAAAAAGAAAAACATTATATCGGAAAATAAGATTATTTAATATATTTTACTCATAACTTCGACTAAAATGTCTGTTTCCAGCATTTTGTGACTAAAAAAGGTATAATATGTCCAATCCACACATAAGAGTGCAGAAATAGAACAAAAACTTTATATCGTAAAATAAGATTTCATTATATTTTCTACTCGTAACTCCGTCTAAAATGTCGCCTTTCAGAATATTATGACTAAATAATATATAATATGAGAAATCCACACATGTAAAACAGAAATTGAACAAAAACTTTAAATCGGAAAATAAGTTTATTTAATATTTTTTGCTCATAACTTCGTCTTTAATGTATCTTTTCAGTATTTTATGACTAAATAAGGTATAATATGTCCGATTCACACATAATAGTGCAGAAATTGAACAAAAACTTTAAATCGGAAAATAAGTTTATTTAATATTCCTTACTCATAACTTCGTCAAAAATGTGTTTTCGGCATTTTATGACTAAATAATAAAGTTCAAAGTTTTTGTTCAATTTCTGCACTTTTATGTGTGGATTGGCCATATTCTACTTTATTTAGATTAAAAATGCTGAGACGGAGACGGAGTTATGAGTAAAATGATATAAAATAATCTTATTTTGCAATTTAAAGTTTTTGTTCAATTTCTGTACTTTTATGTGTGCATTGGACATACTATACCTTATTTAGTCATAAAATGCTGAGAAGAGACGTTTTAGACGAATTTATGAGCAAAGAATGTTAAATAATCTTATTTTCCGAATTAAAGTATTTTTTTCAATTTCTGCACTTTTATGTTTGGATTGGATATATTATACCTTATATAATCATGAAATGCTGAAAAGAGACATTTTAGAGGAAGAAATGAACGAAAGAATATTAAATAATCTTATTCTCCGATATAAAGTTTTTGTTCAATTTCTGCACTTTTATGTGTGGATTAGACATATTATAACTTATTTAGTCATAAAATGCTGAATTCATACATTTTAGGCGAAGTTATTAGCAAAAAATATTAAATAATCTTATTTTCCGATTGAAAGTTTTTTTTAAATTTCTGGATAGGATATATTATACCTTATTTAGTCTAAAATGCTGAAAAGAGTCATTTTAGACGAAGTTATGTGTAAAAAAATAAAATAATCTTATTTTCCGATATAAAGTGTTTTTTCAATCTCTGCTTTCTTATGTGTGGATTGGACATATTATTCCTTATTTAGTCATAAAATGCTGAGAAGAGACAATTTAGACGAAGTTATGAGTAAAAAAATAATCTTAAATTCCGATTTAAGGTTTTTGTTCAATTTCTGCACTTTTATGTGTGGATTGGACATACTATAACTTACTCATAAAATGCTGAAAAGCGACATTTTAGACGTAGTTATGAGTAAAAAAAATTATCTTAAATTCCGATTTAAAGTTTTTGTAAAAAGATATAAAATAATCTTATTTTTCGATTCAAAGTTTTTGTTCAATTTCTGCTCACTTATGTGTGGGTTGGATATATTATACCTTATATAATCTTGAATTGCTGAAAAGAGATATTTTAGACGAAGAAATGAGCGAAAGAATATTAAACAATCTTATTCTCCGACATAGAATTTTTGTTCAATTTCTGCACTTTTATGTGTGGATTAGACATATTCGAACATATTTAGTCATAAAATGCTGAAAACATACATTTTAGACGAAGTTATGAGCAAAAAATATTAAATAAACTTATTTTCCGATTGAAAGTTTTTTTTTTATTTCTGGATAGGATAATCTTATTTAGTCATAAAGTTAGTCATAGAGTTATTTTAGACTAAGTTATGAGTAAAAAAATTAAATAATCTTATTTTCCGATATACCTAAAGTGTTTTTTCAATCTCTGCTTTTTTATGTGTGGATTGGACATATTATTCCTTATTAAGTCATAGAATGTTGAAAAGAGACATTTTAGACGAAGTTATGAGTAAAAAAAATAGCTTATATTCCGATTTAAAGTTTTTGTACAATTTCTGCACTTTCCTGTGTGGATTGGACTACTATACCTGATTAGTCATAAAATGCTGAAAAGCGACATTTTAGACGTAGTAATGAGTAAAAAGATATAAAATAATCTTATTTTTCGATTTGAAGTTTTTGTTCAATTTCTGCACTTTTATGTTTGGATTGGATTTATTATACCTTATATAATCATGAAATGCTGAAAAGAGACATCTTAGACGAAGAAATGAGCGAAAGAATATTAATTAAACTTATTCACCGATATAAAATTTTTTTTCAATTTCTGCACTTTTATGTGTGGATTAGACATATTATAACTAATTCTGCCATAAAATGCTGAAAACATACGTTTTAGACGAAGTTATGAGCAAAAAATATTAAATTAAATATTAATCAACTTATTTCCGATTGAAAGTTTTTCTTTTTTAATTTCTGCACTTTTATATGTGGATTAGACATATTATTCCTCATTTAGACATAAAATGCTGAAAAGACACATTTCAGACGAAAATATGAGTAAAAATTCTGCACTTTTATGTGAGGATTGGACATACTATACTTTTTTATTCATGAAATGCTGAAAAGCGACATTTTAGACGTAGTTATGAGTAAAAAATATTAAAAAATCTTATTTTCCGATTATAAGTTTTTTTTTAAATTTCTGTACTTTTATGTGTGGATTGGACATATTATACCTTATTTAGTCATAAAATGCGGAAAACAGACATTTGAGACGAAGTTATGCGTAAAAAATATGAAATAATCTCATTTTCCGAATTAAAGTTCTTCTTTTCCAATTTCTGCACTTTTATATGTGGATTGGACATTTTATACCTTATTTAGCCATAAAATGCTGAAAAGGGACATTTTAGACGAAGTTATGAGTAAAAAATATTAAATAGTCTTATTTTCCGATTTGAAGTTTTTGTTCAAATTCTGCACTTTTATGTGTGGATTGGACATACTATACCATATTTAGTCATAAAATACTGAAAAGCGACATTTTTGACGTGGTTATGATTGAAAAATAATAAAAAAACTTTTATGTTTTTTTTATGTTATAACTTATTTAGTCATAAAAGGCTGAAAAGAGACATTTTAAACGAAGTTATGAGTAAAGAATATTAAATAACCTTAATTTCCCTCCTCCTTCGCTCCTTCCCTCCGAAAACCGCCACCGAAGGGGTGGAAGGGGCGAATTTTCTCGAAAATCAAAAATCTGAGTTCGTATAATCAAAGACAGGACAATATCAGGAAAAGTTTAAATTGAACATTTTTTTAAAAAACAGTTTTCGAGATGGAGGCATGTTAAATGCTCAAATGTATCTATTTTCGCTATGTGGGGAGGGCGATTTCTTTCGAAAATTGAAAATCTTTCGATACTACCTGAGAGACATAATTATTTATAGCAACATTTATAATGCACATTTATTTCTTAGAGTTACGGTTTTCGAGTTTAATCGGTGTTGAATTGGTAACATATAAAATAATCAAGAGTATTTCCGCAGCGATGCTTTGAGATCTCAATAATAACAACTACAAGCAAAGAATATACGAGGGTAATAGGATAGGTTCTATCTTCATTGGTATTAGTGATCGTTCAACGAATTTCGTGACTAATGTTAGGTACACTCAAAAGTGTGAAATAAGTATTATTTACAAAAAATTGTACCGACGTTATTTGTGGATGCACTGAAAAGTATAAAATATTATTAATTCTATTGGTGATGGTACTTGTGAAGTTGGTGTCAAAAGTTATCAATCTAACTGCCACTGCACAACTTCAAAAGTAACAGCACCAATAGAATTAATATTATTTTATACTTTTCAGAGCATCAACTAATAACGTCGGTCCAATTTTCTGTAAAAAATATATATTTGACTTTTTGACTTTTTGGATCGTTAATTTATCAAAAGTAACGTTGTTATTACCCACCAAATGTACATTTAATAATCAACACATACATATAGTTTGAGTCTTCAATATTTTTAGGATTGTTTATTAATAATAATTATCAAATTTCCTTGAAAATATGAAGTATAAAAGTTTATCAATCACATATTATATGAAGTAAATGATGAATTATGAGAATAGGTTATTGTAGTGTAATAGATAGTGTGTTTGATTGGTATAGCCAACGATCCAGATTCAAAATTTTGAAGAAGTTTCATTTCTTTTATATTTCGTGTGATCAATTGACAACCATTAGCGAGATTTATGATAAATATCAGCATATAAACTGTGGTGCTCTAGACTACCTACCAGTTGTAATTATTTTGATGAGATTGTTGGGTAGTAGTTGGGTCACTATAGTAGGTATGTTCGAATTAGTAAAGGAAAAGAAAAATTAAATTTTATATTATTCAAGCTCTTACATATACTACGTAACCTAATATAATTGCAGTATTTTACTTAATTATATTTGGTTATATATGTAAATTGGATTAAAAATACGCTAATGCCGCCATCTGTATTAGTATCCACAACTATCGCTATACGGTCTACTCCTATGTATCTATTGAAATAGATATTTGCGTAGCATTTTCGTCATTGTCATAGTAATAGTTACGTCTTTAGGTTCTGCCCAAATGATGGCGCCCGCTTCAATTGAATTGTTAATAGTTAATATTTAGTATTATAAATTCCCATATTTCACCATTTACTTCATATAATATATAATTGATGAACATTCATACTTCATATTTTCAAGTAAATTAGATAATTATTATTAATAAACAATCCTAATAATATTGAAGACTCAAACTATATGTACGTATGGATTATTAAATGTACATTTGGTGGATAATAACAACGTTCTTGAAAATGATGGCTTAAATTATATGATATGTTGAATATATAATACCCATTAACAATTTTACATACGATATCTATTTGGATATTCTAAAAGAAAGTTTTATAGTATACATTCATAAGCTAACAATTATAATAACAAAAATACTAATTAATAACAATTCGATTAGAGCGGGCGCCATCTTTTGAGCAGATTCCAAAGACGAGATAATTACTATGACAATGACGGCAATCCAACGCAAATATCTATATCAATGAAGTACGTGAAAGTAGACCATATAGCGAATATTGAGGACACTCTAACACAGATGGCGGTATAAGCTTTAATCCTATCTTTGACCGACTTCAAAAAAAGGAGAAGGTAAACAATTCGCTCGTTTCGCATAGTAAACGTACTCCGATTTAGACGATTTTTGTTTAATTTGAAAGAGGAGAGGTGAAAAATGGTCCCATATTGAGAAAATTTAAATCCAAAAACTCCATTCCTCCAAAAACGGCCCCCAAAGGGGCTGGAGGGGGCAAATTTTCTCAAAAATTGAGAATCCGAGACAACAGAATTAACGAAAAGTCCATATGCGGAAATGTTTAAAATGGACATTTTTGAAAATAATCATACGTTTCCGCGCTCTAGTCTGAAATATGTGTTTCAGCTATGTGGATGGGGGAAATTTTTCTGAAAATCGAAAATTCGAGATCTGAAAATTAGAAGGGGGACCATAACCGGAAACAATTAAATTGAACATTTTTTGAAAAGAATTACGGTTTCAGAGTCTCGCAATGGTAAAGTCTGAAATATGTGATATGCGTATTTTCGCTAGTACAAGCTAAACCTACCTATAACTTTTTGGGTATTAGTGAACGTTCAACAATTTTCATGATTAATTTTACAATAAAAAGTTTGAAATAATTTTCTGTACAAAAAATTGGACCGACGTTGACAGTTGTTGCACTGAAAAATACAAAATAATATTAATTCTAAAGGTGCTGGTTCTTTTGGAGTTGGTGCCTACAACTACAAACTATAACGGCACAAATTTAAATTGAATTGTACTAGAATAATATAAATTTTAGAAATTTTGAATAGGAAAATAAGATTATTGATTATCTTTCTACTCATAATTTCGTCTAAAAGTTATAATTTCCAATCCACCCATAAAAGTTCAGAAATTGAACAAAAACATTAAAACGGAAATTAAGATTATTGAATATTTTTTACCAATAACTTCGTCTAAGATGACCCTTTTCAGTATTCTATGACTAAATAAGATATAATATGTCCAATCAATACATAAAAAAGCAGAAATTGAAAAAAAACTTTAAATCGGAAAATAAGATTATTTAATATTTTCTACACATAACTTCGTCTAAGATGTCCATTTTAAGCATTTTATGACTAAATAAACTGTAATATGTCCAATCCACACATAAAAAAGTAGAAATTGAAAAAGAGTTATCGGAAAATAAGATTATTCAATATTTTTTACCGATAACATCGTCTAAAATATCTGATTTAGGCATTTCATGACTAAATAATGTAAAATATGTCCAATCCACACATAGAAGTGTAGAAATTGAACAAAAACGTTAAATCGGAAAATATGATTATTTAATATGTTTTTACTCATAACCTCGTGTAAGATGTCTGTTTTCAGCACTTTAAGACTAAATAATGTATAATCCACACATGAAGGTGCAGAAATTGAACAAAAACTCTAAATCGGAAAATATGATTATTTAATACTTTTTACTCATAACTTCGTCTAAAATCTCTCTTTTAGGCATTTTATGACTAAATTAGGTATACTATGCCCTGTCCACATATAAAAGTGCAGAAATCGAGAAAGGAAAACTTTACATCGGGAAATATGACTATTTAATATCTTTTTACTCATAACTATATCTAAAATATTTCTTTTCAGCATTTCATGACTAAATAAGGTATAATATGTCCAATCCGCACATAAAAGTGCAGAAATTGAACAAAAACTTTCAATCGGAAAATAAGATTATTTAAAATTTTTTCTACCCCTAACTTCATCTAAAATATCTCTTTTCAGCATTTTATGACTAAATAAGGTATAATATGTCCGATCCACACATAAAAGTGCAGAAATTGAACAAAAACTTTAAATCAGAAAGTGAGATTATTTAATATTTTTTACTCATAGCTTCGTCTAAAATGTGTTTTTGGCATAATCTTACTAAATAAGGCATAATATGCTCAATAAACACATAAAAGAGCAGGAATTGAGAGAGAAAAACTTTAAATCGGAAAATAAGATTATTTAATATAGCTTCGTCTAAAATGTCTCTTTTCAGCATTTTATGACTAAATAAGTTATAATATGTCCAATCCACTCATAAAAGTGCAGATTTTGAACAAAAACTTTAAATCGGAAAATAAGATTATTTCATTTTTCTTACTCATAGCTTCGTCTAAAATGTGTTTTCGGTATTTTATGACTAAATAAGGCATAATATGTCCAGCCCACACATAAAAGAGCAGGAACTGAGAGAGAAAACCTTTAAATCGGAAAATAAGATTATTTAATATTTTTTACTCATAGCTTCGTCTTAAATGTCTATTTTTAGCATTTAATGAATAAATAAGTTATAGTATGTCCAATTCACACATAAAAGTGCACAAAGTGAACAATAACTTCAAATCGGAAAGTAAGATTACTTGATACTTTTTTACTCATTACTTCGTCTAAGATGTCTGTTTTCAGCATTTTAAGACTAAATAAGTTATAATATCTCCTATCCACACATAAAAGTGCAGAAATTGAACAAAAACTTTAAATCGGAAAATATGATTATTTAATACTTTTTACTCACAACTTCGTCTAAAATCTCTCTTTTCGGCATTTTATGACTAAATTAGGTATACTATGCCCTGTCCACACATAAAAGTGCAGAAATTGAGAAAGGAAAACTTTAAATCGGGAAATATATTTATTTAATATTTTTTGCTCATATCTTCGTCTAAAATGTCTATTTTCAGCATTTTATGACTAAATAAGGTATAACATGACCCCACATATAAAAGTCTTGAATTGGATAAAAGTTTTAAATCGAAAAATAAGATTATTTAATATCTTTTTACTCATAACTATATCTATAATGTCTCTTTTCAGCATTTCATTACCAAATAAGTTATAATATGTCCAATCCGCACATAAAATCGCAGAAATTTAACAGAAACTTTAAATCTGAAAATAAGATTATTTTATATTTTTCACTCATAACTCTGTCTATAATATCTCTTTTGAGCATTTTATGACTAAATTAGGTATAATATGCCCTGTCCACACATAAAAGTGTATAAATTGGGAAAGAAAATCTTTAAATCGGGAAATATGACTATTTAATATTTTTTGCTCAGTATGTATTTTTTCAGCATCTTATGACTAAATGAGGTATAATATGACAAATCCACACATAAAAGTGCAGAAAATGAACAGAAACTTTCAATCGGAAATTAAGATTATTTTATATTTTTCACTCATAACTTCGTCTATGTATCTTTTCAGCATTTTATGACTAAATTAGGTATAATATGCCCTGTCCACACATAAAAGTGCATAAATTGGGAAAGATAAACTTTAAATCGGGATATCAGATTATTTAATATATTTTACTCATATCTTCGTCTAAAATGTCTATTTTCAGCATTTTATGACTAAATGAGGTATAATATGACCAATCAACATATAAAAGTGCAGAGTTTGAAAAAGGAAAACCTTAAATCGTTAAATAAGATTATTTAATAATTTATTAATCATAACTTCGTCTAAAATGTCGGTTTTCAGCATTTTAAGACTAAGTAAGGTATAATATCACCAATCCTCAAATATAAGTGCAGAGATTGAACAAAAACTTTAAATCGAAAAAGAAGATTACTTAATATTTTTTACACACAACTTCGTCTAGAATGTCTCTTATCGGCATTTTATGACTTAATAAACTTTAAATCGGAAAATAAGATTATTTTATATTTTTCACTCATAACTCTGTCTATAATGTCTCTTTTGAGCATTTTATGACTAAATTAGGTATAATATGCCCTGTCAACACATAAAAGTGCATAAATTGGGATAGAAAAACTTTAAATCGGGAAATAAGATTATTTAATATAACGAAGTTATGAGTAATCAACTCATAACTTCGTCTAAAATATCGGTTTTCAGCATCTTAAGACTAAATAAGGTATAATATTGTTACGTGGGTAGTTTATCATGTACTTACTGTTATTATTTCTTTTAGTTTGTATTCATTCAGCTACCTTATTTTCAATAGTGTTGCTTGTGTATTTCATTATGTAGTTCTAGAATTATAGTAGATTTATTCTCGATCCTTCCAGAAACTATATGTGAGGTACAATTTGTCATACTATTGTCAGTTTGACAAGGATCTAGAACATTAGTTATGTTCGTCTGGATAATCATAGAAAATTCTCGATGAATGTCATGTCATGATTCAGGTATATAAAGCCGTGTCGATCACGGGACAGGGTCAGTTTATTGTATCAGTCAATTGGAGACATAACTCGAAAGTAGTTGGAACGCGATAGTCAAAGTGACAAATAGTGACAGTTGTACTACAACAAAGAGCCGTGTACAGTGTGTTCGAAAATAAATCATTGGAAGCAATCTGCGAATTTTGAGTCTTACGCAAGTGAACTCACCCCACAACGTTTAACACAGGGTTAAACGTTACAATATCACCAATCCTCAAATAAATGAGCAGAGATTGAACAAAAACTTTAAATCGAAAAATAAGATTACTTAATATTTTTTACACACAACTTCGTCTAGAATGTCTCTTATCGGCATTTTATGACAAAAGAAGGTTTAATATGTCCAATCCACACATAAAAGTGCAGAAATTGAACAAAAACTTTAAATCGGAAAATAGGAATATTTAATATTTCTTACTCATAATTCCGTCTAAAAGGTGTTTTCGGCAATTTATGACTAAATAAGGCATAATATGTCTAGTAAACACACATAAGAGCAGGAATTGATAGAGAAAAACTTTAAATCGGAAAATGAGTTTATTTAATATTTATTTGCTCATAAATGCGTCTAAAATGTCTGTTTTCAGCATTTTATGACTACATAAGGTATAATATATCCAATCCACACATAAAAATGCAGAAATTGAAAAACAAAAACTTTAATTAGAAAAATAAGATTATTTAATATTTTTTGCTCATAACATCGTCTAAAATGTCTGTTTTCAGCATTTTATGACTAAATAAGGTATAATATGACCAATCCACATATAGAAATGCAGAATTTGAGAAAGAAAAAGTTTAAATCGGAAAATAGGATTATTTAATATGTTTTTACTCTTAACTTCGTCTAAAATGTCTCTTTTCTGCACCTTCTGACTAAATAAGGTATAATATATCCAATCCACACATAAAAGTGCAAAAATTGAAAAAGAAAAACATTATATCGGAAAATAAGGTTATTTAATATATTTTACTCATAACTTCGACTAAAATGTCTGTTTCCAGCATTTTGTGACTAAATAAGGTATAATATGACCAATCCACATATAGAAATGCAGAATTTGAGAAAGAAAAAGTTTAAATCGGAAAATGAGATTATTTAATATATTTTACTCATAACTTCGTCTGAATGGTCTCTTTTCAGCATCTTCTGACTAAATAAGGTATAATATATCCAATCCACACATAAAAGTGCAGAAATAGAAAAAGTAAAACATTAAATCGGAAAATAAGATTATTTAATATATTTTACTCATAACTTCGTCTAAAATGTCTGTTTTCAGCATTTTATGACTAAATAAGGTATAATATGACCAATCCACATATAGAAATGCAGAATTTGAGAAAGAAAAAGTTTAAATCGGAAAATGAGATTATTTAATATATTTTACTCATAATTTCGTCTGAATGGTCTCTTTTCAGCATCTTCTGACTAAATAAGGTATAATATCTCCAATCCACACATAAAAGTGCAGAAATTGAAAAAGTAAAGCATTAAATCGGAAAATAAGATTATTTAATATATTTTACTCATAACTTCGTCTAAAAGGTCTGTTTCCAGCATTTTGTGACTAAAAAAGGGATAATATGTCCAATCCACACATAAGAGTGCAGAAATAGAACAAAAACTTTATATCGTAAAATAAGATTTCTTTATATTTTCATAACTCGTAACTGCGTCTAAAATGTCGCCTTTCAGAATATTATGACTAAATAATATATAATATGAAAAATCCACACATGAAAAACAGAATTTGAACAAAAACTTTAAATCGGAAAATAAGTTTATTTAATATTTTTTGCTCATAACTTCGTCTAAAATGTATCTTTTCAGTATTTTAATCCTAAATAAGGTAAAATATGTCCGATTCACACATAATAGTGCAGATATTGAACAAAAACTTTATATCGGAAGATAAGATTATTTAATATTCCTTACTCATAACTTCGTCCAAAATGTGTTTTCGGCATTTTATGACTAAATAATAAAGTTTAAAGCTTTAAATAAGGTATAATATGACCAATCCACATATAGAAATGCAGAATTTGAGAAAGAAAAAGTTTAATTCGGAAAATAGGATTATTTAATATGTTTTTACTCTTAACTTCGTCTATAATGTCTCTTTTCTGCACCTTCTGACTAAATAAGGTATAATATATCCAATCCACACATAAAAGTGCAAAAATTGAAAAAGAAAAACATTATATCGGAAAATAAGATTATTTAATATATTTTACTCATAACTTCGACTAAAATGTCTGTTTCCAGCATTTTGTGACTAAATAAGGTATAATATGACCAATCCACATATAGAAATGCAGAATTTGAGAAAGAAAAAGTTTAAATCGGAAAATGAGATTATTTAATATATTTTACTCATAACTTCGTCTGAATGGTCTCTTTTCAGCATCTTCTGACTAAATAAGGTATAATATATCCAATCCACACATAAAAGTGCAGAAATAGAAAAAGTAAAACATTAAATCGGAAAATAAGATTATTTAATATATTTTACTCATAACTTCGTCTAAAATGTCTGTTTTCAGCATTTTATGACTAAATAAGGTATAATATGACCAATCCACATATAGAAATGCAGAATTTGAAAAAGTAAAACATTAAATCGGAAAATAAGATTATTTAATATATTTTACTCATAACTTCGTCTAAAAGGTCTGTTTCCAGCATTTTGTGACTAAAAAAGGGATAATATGTCCAATCCACACATAAGAGTGCAGAAATAGAACAAAAACTTTATATCGTAAAATAAGATTTCTTTATATTTTCATAACTCGTAACTGCGTCTAAAATGTCGCCTTTCAGAATATTATGACTAAATAATTTATAATATGAAAAATCCACACATGAAAAACAGAATTTGAACAAAAACTTTAAATCGGAAAATAAGTTTATTTAATATTTTTTGCTCATAACTTCGTCTAAAATGTATCTTTTCAGTATTTTAATCCTAAATAAGGTAAAATATGTCCGATTCACACATAATAGTGCAGATATTGAACGAAAACTTTATATCGGAAGATAAGATTATTTAATATTCCTTACTCATAACTTCGTCCAAAATGTGTTTTCGGCATTTTATGACTAAATAATAAAGTTTAAAGCTTTTGTTCAATTTCTGCACTTTTTTGTCTGGATTGGCCATATTCTACTTTATTTAGATTAAAAATGCTCAGACGGAGACGGAGTTATGAGTAAAAAGATATAAAATAATCTTATTTTGCGATTTAAAGTTTTTGTTCAATTTCTGCACTTTTATGTATGCATTGGACATACTATACCTTAAGTAGTCATAAAATGCTGAGAAGAGACGTTTTAGACGAATTTATGAGCAAAGAATGTTAAATAATCTTATTTTCCGAATTAAAGTATTTGTTCAATTTCTGCACTTTTATGTTTGGATTGGACATATTATACCTTATATAATCATGAAATGCTGAAAAGAGACATTTTAGAGGAAGAAATGAGCGAAAGTTTTTGTTCAATTTCTGCACTTTTATTTGTGGATTAGACATATTACAACTTATTTAGTCATAAAATGCTGAAAACATACATTTTAGGCGAAGTTATGTGTAAAAAAATAAAATAATCTTATTTTACGATATAAAGTGTTTTTTCAATCTCTGCTTTTTTATGTGTGGATTGGACATATTATTCCTTATTTAGTCATAAAATGCTGAGAAGAGACATTTTAGACGAAGTTATGAGTAAAAAAATAATCTTAAATTCCGATTTGAAGTTTTTGTTAAAATTCTGCACTTTTATGTATGGATTGGGCATACTATACCATATTTAGTCATAAAATGCTGAAAAGCCACATTTTAGACGTGGTTATGATTAAAAAATAATAAAAAATATTATTTTCCGATTTAAAGTTTTTGTTGAATTTTTGCACATTTATGTGTGGATTGGACATACTATACTATACTATACTATATTATTTAGTCATAAAATGCTGAAAAACGACATTTTAGACGAAGTTATGTGTTAAAAAATATTAAATAATCTTATTTTCCGATTTAAAGTTTTTGTTAAATTTCTGCACTTATATATGTAGACTGGACATATTATACCTTATTTAGTCATAAAAGGCTGAAAAGATACATTTTAGACGAAGTTATGAGTAAAAAATATTAAATAATCTTATTTTCCGATTTAAAGTTTTTGTTCAATTTCTGCACTTTTATGTGTGGTTTAGCATTTAATAACTTATTTCGAGATGGAGGCATGTTAAATGCTCAAATGTATTAAATTACGCTATGTGGGGAGGGCGATTTCTTTCGAAAATTTAAAATCTTTCGATACTACCTGAAAGATATAATTATTTATAGCAACATTTATAATGCACATTTATTTCTTAGAGTTACGGTTTTCAAGTTTAATCGGTGTTGAAATGGTAACATATAAAATAATTAAGAGTATTTCCGCAGCGTTGCTTTGAGATCTCAATAATAACAACTACAAGCAAAGAATATACTTGGGTAATAGCATAGGTTCTATCTTCATTGGTATTAGTGATCGTTCAACGAATTTCGTGACTAATGTTAGGTACACTCAAAAGTGTGAAATAAGTATTTTTTACAAAAATTTTACCGACGTTATTTGTTGGTGCACTGAAAAGTATAAAATATTATTAATTCTATTGGTGATGGTACTTGTGAAGTTGGTGTCAAAAGTTATCAATCTAACTGCAACTGCAAAACTTCAAAAGTAACAGCACCAATAGAATTAATATTATTTTATACTTTTCAGAGCATCAACTAATAACGTGGGTCCAATTTTCTGTAAAAAAATATATATTTGACTTTTGACTTTTTGGATCGTTAATTTATCAAAAGTAACGTTGTTATTACCCACCAAATATATATTTAATAATCAACACATGCATATAGTTTGAGTCTTCAATATTATTAGGATTGTTTATTTATAATAATTATCAAATTTCCTTGAAAATATGAAGTATAAAAGTTTATCAATTACATATTATATGAAGTAAATGATGAATTATGAGAATAAGTTAGTATAGTGTGTTTGATTGGTATAGCCAACGATCCAGATTCAAAATTTTTAAGATGTTTCATTTCTTTTATATTTCGTATGATCAAATGACAACCATTAGCGAGATTTATTATAAATATCAGCATCTTTAAGGTTTGGTATTGCAACAAATCTTTATTTAATAAACTGTGGTGCTCAAGACTACCTATCAGTTGTAATTATTTTGATGAGATTGTTGGGTAGTAGTTAGGTTACTATAGTAGGTATGTTCGAAATAGTAAAGGAAAAGAAAAATTAAAATTTATATTATTCAAGCTCTTACTTATACTACTTAACCTAATATAATTGCAGTATTTTACTTAATTATATTTGGTTATATATGTAAATTGGATTAAAAATACGCTAATGCCGCCATCTGTATTAGTATCCACAACTATCGCTATACGGTCTACTCCTACGTTTCTATTGATATAGATATTTGCGTAGCACTTTCGTCATTGACATAGCAATAGTTACGTATTTAGGTTCTGCCCAAAAGATGGCGCCCGCTTCAATTGAATTGTTAATAGTTAATATTTAGTATTATAAATTCCCATATTTCACCATTTACTTCATATAATATATAATTGATGAACATTCATACTTCATATTTTCATGTAAATTAGATAATTATTATTAATAAACAATCCTAATAATATTGAAGACTCAAACTATATGTATGTATTGATTATTAAATGTACATTTGGTGGATAATAACAACGTTCCTTAAAATGATGGCTCAAATTATATTATGTGTTGAATATATAACACCCATTAACAATTTTACATACGATATCTATTTGGATAATCTAAAAGAAAGTCTTATAGTATACATTCATAAGCTAACAATTATAATAAATATAAATACTAATTAATAACAATTCGATTAGAGCGGGCGCCATCTTTTGAGCAGATCCAAAGACGAGATAATTACTAGGACAATGACGGCAATCCAACGCAAATATCTATATCAATGAAGTACGTGGAAGTAGACCATATAGCGAATATTGAGGACACTCTCACACAGATGGCGGTATTAGCTTTAATCCTATCTTTGACCGACTTCAAAAAAAGGAGAAGGTATACAATTCGCTCGTTTCGCATAGTAAACGTACTCCGATTTAGACGATTTTTGTTTTATTGGAAAGAGGAGAGGTGAAAAATGGTCCCATATTGAGGATATTTATATCCAAAAACTCCATCCCTCCGAAAACGGCCCCCAAAGGGGGTGGAAGGGGCAAATTATCTCAAAAATTGAGAATCTGAGACGACAGAATTAACGAAAATTCCATATGCAGAAATGTTTAAATTGGACATTTTTGTAAATAATCATACGTTACCGCGCTTTAGTCTGAAATATGTGTTTCAGCATGTGGAAGGGGCAAATTTTTCTGAAAATAGAAAATTCGAGATCTGAAAATTAGAAGGGGGACGGAAACATTTAAATTGAACATTTTTTGAAAAGAATTACGGTTTCAGAGTTTCGCAATGGTAAAGTCTGAAAAATGTGATATGCGTATTTTAGCTAGTACAAGCTAAACCTACCTATAACTTTTTGGGTATTAGTGAACGTTCAACAATTCTCATGATTAATTTTACACTAAAAAATTTGAAATAATTTTTTTTTACAAAAAATTGGACCGGCTTTATCAGTTGTTGCAATGAAAAATACAAAATAATATTAATTCTATTGGTGCTGGTTCTTTTGGAGTTGGTGCCTACAACTACAAACTACTTACAACGGCACAACTTCAAAATTACCAGCACCAATAGAATTAATATTATTTTGTATTTTACAGTGCAACAACTGATAAAGTCGGTCCATTTTTTTGTAAAAAATACTATATAACCAAATATAATTAAATTAGGTTAAGTACTTGAATAATATAGATTTTAGAAATTTTAAATAGGAAAATAAGATTATTGATTATCTTTCAACTCATAACTTCGTCTAAAAGGTATAATGTCCAATCCACCCATAAAAGTTCAGAAATTGAACAAAAACATTAAAACGGAAATTAAGATTATTGAATATTTTTTACCAATAACTTCGTCTAAGATGACCCTTTTCAGCATTCTATGACTAAATAATGTATAGTATTAAATCAGAAAATAAGATTCTTTAATATGTTTTGCTCATAACGTCGTCTAAAATATCTGTTTTCAGCATTTTATGACTAAATAAGGTATAATATGTCCAATCCACATATGAAAGTGCAGAAATTGAAAAAGAAAAACCTTAAATCGGAAAATAAGATTATTTATTATTCTTTTACACATAACTTCGTGTAAAATGTCTGTTTTCAGCATTTTGAGACTAAATAAGGTATAATATATACAATCCACACATAAAAATGCAGAAATTAAAAAGAAAAACTTTAATTCGGGAGATAAGATTATTTAATATTTTTTACTCATAACTTCGTCTAAAATGTCTCTTTTCAGAATTAAATTACTAAATAAGTTATAGTATGTCCAATCCACACATAAGAGTTTAGAAATTGAACAAAAAATTTAAATCGGAAAATATGATTATTTAATATGTTTTTACTCATTACTTCGTGTTAGATGTCTGTTTTCACCATTTTGAGACTAAATAAGGTATAATATATCCAATCCACACATAAAAATGCAGAAATTGAAAAACAAAAACTTTAATTCGGAAAATAAGATTATTAAATATTTTTTACTCATAGCTTCGTCTAAAATGTCTCTTTTTAGCATTTAATGAAGAAATAAGTTATAGTATGTCCAATTCACACATAAAAGTGTAGAAATTGAACAAAAACTTCAAATCGGAATATATCATTATTTAATATGTTTTTACTCATAACCTCGTGTAAGATGTCTGTTTTCAGCATTTTAAGACTAAATAATGTATAATCCACACATAAAGGTGCAGAAATTGAACAAAAACTCTAAATCGGAAAATATGATTATTTAATACTTTCAACTTCGTCTAAAATGTCTCTTTTAGGCATTTTATGACTAAATTAGGTATACTATGCCCTGTCCAAACATAAAAGTGCAGAAATCGAGAAAGGAAAACTTTACATCGGGAAATAAAACTATTTAATATCTTTTTACTCATAACTATATCTAAAAAGTTTCTTTTCAGCATTTCATGACTAAATAAGGTATAATATGTCCAATCCGCACATAAAAGTGCAGAAATTGAACAGAAACTTTAAATCGGAAAATAAGATTATTTATTTTTTCTTACTCATAGCTTCGTCTAAAACGTTTTTTCGGCATTTTATGACTAAATAAGGCAGAATTTGTACAGTCCACAAATAAAAGAGCAGGAATTGAGAAAGACAAACTTAAAATCGGAAAATAGATTTATTTAATATTTTTGCTCATAACTTCGTCTAGAATGTCTGTTTTCAGCATCTTATGACTAAATAAGGTATTGTATGACCAATCCACATATAAAAGTTCAGAAATTGAAAAAGAAAAACTTTAAATCGGAAAATAAGATTATTTAATACTTTTTACTCATAACTTCGTCTAAAATCTCTTTTTTCGGCATATTATGACTAAATTAGGTATAATATGCCCTGTCCTCACATAAAAGAACAGAAATTGAGAAAGGAAAACTTTACATGGGGAAATATATTTATTTAATATTTTTTGCTCATAGCTTCGTCTAAAATGTCTATTTTCAGCATTTTATGACTACATGAGGTATAATATGACCAATCCACATATAAAAGTGCTGAAATTGAATAAAAGTTTTAAATCGAAAAATAAGATTATTTACTATCTTTTTACTCATAACTATATCTAAAATGTTTCTTTTTAGCATTATTTAATATTTTTTTTACTCATAACTTCGTCCAAAATGTCGGTTTTCAGCATTTTATGACTAAATAAGGTATAATAAGTCCAATCCACACATAAAAGTGCAGAAATTGAACAAAAACTTTAAATCGGTGAATAAGATTATTTAATTTTTCTCGTTCATAGCTTCGTCTAAAATGTGTTTTCGGCATTTTATGACTAAATAAGGCAGAATTTGTCCAGTCAAAAATAAAAGAGCAGGATTTGAGAAAGACAAACTTCAAATCGGAAAATAAATTTATTTTATATTTTTTGCTCATAACTTCGTGTAGAATTTATGTTTTCAGCATTTAATGACTAAATAAGATATAATATGACGAATCCACATATAAAAGTGCAGAATTTGAGAAAGAAAAACATTAAATCGGAAAATAAGATTATTTAATATTTTTTTACTCATATCTTCGTCTGAAATGCCTCTTTTCAGCATTTTATGACTGAATATGGTATAATATGTCCAATCCACATAAAAAAGTACAGAAATAGAAAAACAGATACTTTAAATCGGAAAATAAGATTATTTAACATATTTTACTCGTAACTTCGTCTAAAATGTCTGTTTTCAGCCTTTTATGACTAAAAAGGTAAAATATGTCCAATCCACACATAAAAGAAAAGAGATAGAACAAAAACTTTATATCGTAATATAAATTTTTTTATATTTTTTACACATTACTTCGTCTAAAATGTCACTTTTCAGAATTTTATGACTAAATAATATATAATATGAAAAAGCCACACATAATGCACTGTAATTGAACAAACACTTTAAATCGGAAAATAAGATTATTTAATATTCCATACTCATAAATTCGTTTAAGATGTCTCTTTTCAGCTTTTTATGACTAAATATGGTATAATATGTCCAGTCCTTACATAAGTGCAGAAATTGAAAAAGAAAAATTTTAAATCAGAGAAAAAGATTATTTAATATTTTTTGCTCATACCGTCGTCTAAAATATCTGTTTTCAGCATTTTATGACTAGATAAGGTTGAAATATATACAATCCACACATAAAAATGCTGAAATTGAAAGAAAAACATTAATTCGGAAGATAAGATTATTTAATATATTTTTACTCATAACTATATCTAAAATGTCTCTTTTCAACATTTCATAACTACATAAGGTATAATATGTCCAATCCGCACATAAAATTGCAGAAATTGAACAGAAACTTTAAATCTGAAAATAAGATTATTTTATATTTTTCACTCATAACTTCGTCTATAATATCTCCTTTCAGCATTTTATGACTAAAATAGGTATAATATGCCCTGTCCACATATAAAAGTACTAAAATTGGGAAAAAAAACCTTTAAATCGGGAAATAAGATTATTTAATACTTCTTACTCATAGCTTCGTCTAAAATCTGTTTTCGGCATTTTATGACTAATTAAGGCATAATATGTCCAGTCCATACATAAAAGAGCAGGAATTGAGAGAGAGAAGCTTTAAATCGGAAAATAAGATTATTTAATATTTTTCACTCATAGCTTCGTCTAAAATGTCTCTTTTTAGCATTTAATGTATAAATAAGTTATAGTATGTCAAATTCAAAAAGTGCAAAAAGTGAACAATAACTTCATATCGGAAAGTAAGATTACTTGATACTTTTTTACTCATTACTTCGTCTAAAATGTCTGTTTTCTGCATTTTAAGACCAAATAAGTTATAATATCTAGTATTCACACATAAAAGTGCAGAAATTGAACAAAAACTCTAAATCGGAAAATATGATTATTTAATACTTTTTACTCATAACTTCTTCTAAAATTTCGACATTTTATGACTAAATTAGGTGCAGAAATTGAGAAAGGAAAACTTTACATCGGGAAATATATTTATTTAATATTTTTTGATCATAACTTCGTCTATAATAATAATCTTTTCAGAATTTTATGACTACATGAGGTAGAATATGACCACATATAAAAGTGCTGAAATTGAATAAAAGTTTTAAATCGAAAAATAAGATTATTTAATATCTTTTTACTCATAACTATATCTTAAATATTTCTTTTCAGCATTTCATGACTAAATAAGGTATAATATGTCCAATCCGCACATAAAAGTGCAGAAATTAAACAGAAACTTATAGAAGATTATTTTATATTTTTCACTCATAACTTCGTCTATAATCTCTATTTTCTCTAAATTAGGTATAATATGCCCTGTCCACACATAAAAGTGCATAAATTGGGAAAGAAAAACTTTAAATCTGAAAATATGATTATTTAATATCTTTTGCTCATATCTTCGTCCAAAATGTCTATTTTTAGCATTATATGACTAAATGAGGTATAATATGACCAATCCACACATAAAAGTATTTAAAAATATTTATTCAATATTCTTTGTACATAATTTTGTCTAAAATGTATATTTTCAGCATTTTATGACTAAATAAGGTATAATATGTCCAATCCACACATAGAAGTGCAGATATTGAACAGAAACTTTAAATCGGAAATTAAGATTTTTTCATATTTTTCACTCATAACTTCGTCTAAAATGTCTCTTTTCAGCATTTTATGACTAAATTAGGTATAATATGCCCTGTAAACACATAAAAGTGGTTAAATTGGGAAAGAAAAATTTTAAATCGGGAAATATGATTATTTAATATTTGTTGCTCATATCTTCATTTGAAATGTAAATTTTCAGCATTTTATGACTACATGAGGTATAATATGACCAATCTACATATAGATGTGCAGAGTTTGAAAAAGAAAAACCCTAAATCGTATAATAAGATATTTTAACATTTTATTACTCATAACTTCGTCTAAAATGCCTGTTTTCAGCATTTTATGACTAAATAATGTATAAGATGTCCAGTCCACACATAAATGTGCAGAAATTGAGAAAGAAAAGCTTTAAAACAGAAAATAACTTCATTTATATTTAATATTTATTGCTCATATCTTCGACTGAAATGTCTGTATTCAGCCTTTTTTAACTAAATAAGGTATAATATCTCCAATCCACACATTAGAGTGCAGAAATTAAACAGAATCTCTAAGTCGGAAAACAAGATTATTTAATACTTTTTAGTCATTACTTTATAATGTGTTCAATCCACACATAAAAGTGCAGAAATTGAACAGAAACTTTAAATCGGAAAATAAGATTATTTTATTTCTGAAATGTCTCTTTTCAGCATTTTATGAATAAATTAGGTATAATATTCCCTGTCCACACATAACAGTGCTTAAATCGAGAAAGAAAAACTTTAAATCGGGAAATATGATTATTTAATATTTTTTGCTCATATCTTCATCTAAAATGTCTATTTTCATAATTTATTGACTAAATGAGATATAAAATGACCAATCAACATAGAAAAGTGCAGAGTATGAAAAACAAAAACCTTAAATCGTTAAATAAGATTATTTAATATTTTATTACTCATAACTTCGTCTAAAATGTCTGTTTTCAGCATTTTATGACTAAATAAGGTATAATATCACCAATCCACAAATATAAGTGCAGAGATTGAACAAAAACTTTAAATCGGAAAATAAAATTATTTAATATTTTTTCTACTCATAGCTTCGTCTAAAATGTCTCTTTTCAGCATTTTATGACTAAATAAGGTATAATATCACCAATCCACACATAAATGTGCAGAAATTGAACAAAAACTTTAAATCGGAAAATAAGATATTTTTTTGCTCATACCTTCGTCTAAAATGTCTGTTTTCAGCATTTTATGACTGAATAAGGTATAATATGACCAATCCACACATTTACGTGCAGAAATTGAAAAACAAAAACTTTAAATCGGAAAATAAGATTATTTAATATTTTTTTACACATAACTTCTTCTGAAATGTCTCTTTTCAGCATTCTATGACAAAATATGGTCCAATATGTCCAATCCACACAAAATGTCACTCTTCAGCATTTTATGACTAAATAAGGTATAATATGTCCGATCCACACATAAACTTGCAGAAATTGATCAAAAGCTTTATATCGGAAAATAAGATAATTTAATATTCCTTACTCACAATATCGTCTAAAATGTGTTTTCGGCATTTTATCCCAAAATAATAAAATTTGATGTTTTTGTTCAATTTCTGTACTTTTATGTGTAGATTGGACATATACTACTTTATTTAGATTAAAAATGCTGAGAGCAGACATTTTAGACGGAGTTATGAGTAAAAAGAAATAGAATAATCTTATTTTTCGATTTAAAGTTTTTTTTCAATTTCTGCACTTTTATGTGTGGATTGGACATACTATACCTTATTTAGTTATAAAATGCTGAAAAGAAACGTTTTAGACGAATTTATGAGTAAAGAATATTAAATAATCTTATTTTCCGATTTAAAGTATTTGTTCAATTTATCCACTTTTATGTTTGGATTGGACATATTATAACTTGTTTAGTGATAAAATGCTGAAAACATTCATATTAGACGAAGTTATGAGCAAAAGATATTAAATAAACTTATTTTCCGATTGAAAGTTTTTCTTTTTAAATTTCTGCACTTTTATATGTTGATTGGACATTATATAACTTATTTAGTCATAAAATTCTGAAAAGAGACATTTTAGACGAATTTATGTGTACAAAAATATTAAATAATATTATTCTCCGATTTAAAGTTTGTTTCAATTTCTGCTTTTTTTGTGTGGATTGGACATATTATTACTTATTTAGTCATAAAATTCTGAAAAGAGACATGTTAGGCATAGTTATGAGTAAAACAAAAATAATCTTAAATTCCGATTTTAAGTTTTTGTTCAAATTCTGCACTTTTTTGTGTGGATTGGACATACTATACCTTATTTAGTCATAAAATGCTGAAATCAGACAATATAGACGAACTTTTGAGCAAAAAATACTGAATAAACTTATTTTCCGATTTAAGTTTTTTTTTTTTAATTTCTGCACTTTTATGTGTGGGTTTGACATATTATACCTTATTTAGTGATAAAACGCTGGAAAGAGACATTATAGACGAAGTTGTGAGCAAAAAAAGAATAAGTCATCCTATTTTCCGATTTGAAGTTTATGTTCAATTTCTGCACTTTTATGATGGGATTGGATATGCTATACCTTATTTAGTCATCAAATGCTGTAATAAGTCATTTTAGACGAAGTTATGAGCAGAACATATTAAATAATCTTTTTTTCAATTTAAAGTTTTGGTCAATTTCTGCACTTTTATATGTGGATTCGACATATTATACATTAGTTAGTCATAAAATGCTGAAAACAGACGTTTAAGACGAAGATATGAGCAAAAAATATTAGATAAACTTATTTTCAGATTGAAAGTTTTTTCTTTTAAATTTCTGCACTTTTATATGTGGATTGGGTATATTATACCTTATTTAGTCATAAAATGCTGAATATAGTCATTTTAGATGAAGTTATGAGTAAAAAATATTAAATAATCTTATTTTCCGATTTAAAGTATATGTTCAATTTCTGCACTTTTATGTTTGTATTGGACATATTATTACTTATATAGTCATGAAATGCTGAAAAGGGAAATTTTAGATGAAGAAATGTGCAAAAGAATATTAAATAAACTTATTCTCCGATTTAAAGTTTTTCTTTTTTCAAGTTCTGCACTATTATGTGTGGATTGAATATATTATACCTTATTTAGTCATAAAATGCTGAATAGAGTCATTTTAGACGAAGTTATGAGTAAAACATATTAAATAATCTTATTTTCCGATTTAAAGTGTGTTTTCAATTTCTGCTTTTCTATGTGTGGATTGGACAAATTATTCCTTATTTATTCATAAAATGCTGAGAAGTAACATGTTAGGCGAAGTTATCAGTAAAACAAAAATAATCTTATATTCCGATTTAAAGTTTTTGTTCAAATTCTGCACTTTTATGTGTGGATTGGACATACTATAACTTATTTAGTCATAAAATGCTGAAAAGCGACACATTTGAGATGAAGTTATGTGTAAAAAAAATTAATAATTTTATTATTCGATTTAAAGTTTTTGTTCAATTTCTGCACTTTTGTGTGTGGATTGAACATATTATACGTTATTTTGTCATAAAATGCTGAAAACAGATATTTTAGACGAAGTTATGCGCAAAAAATATTAAATAATCTTATTTTCCGATTTCAAGATTCTCTTTTTCAATTTCTGCACTTTTATGTGTGGATTAGACATATTATAGCTTATTTAGTCATAAATTGCTGAAAACAGACATTTTAGACGAACTCTTGAGCAAAAAATATTAAATAAACTTATTTACCGATTTAAAGTTTTTCTTTTCTCAAGCTCTGCACTTTTATATGAGGATTTGACCTATTCTAACTTAATTAGTAATAAAATACTGAAAAGAGACATTTTAGACGAAGTTATGAGTAAGAAAATATTAAATAAACTTTTTCTCCGATTGAAAGTTTTTCTTTTTAAATTTCTGCACTTTTATATGTGGACTGGAAATATTATACCTTATTTTGTCATAAAATGCTGAAAAGAGTCCATTTAGACGAAGTTATGAGTAAAAAATATTAAATAATCTTATTTTCGATTAGAAGCTTTTTTCAATTTCTGCTTTTATATGTGTGGATCGGACATATTATTCCATATTTAGTCATAAAATTCTTAAAAGAGACATTTAAGACGATGTTATGAGTAAAAAATATTAGATAATCTTATTTTTATATTTAAAGTTTTTGTTAAATTTTTGCATTTTTATGTGTGGATTGGACATACTATACCTTATTTATTCATAAAATTCTGAAAAGCGACATATTAGTCGAAGTTATGAATAAAAAATATTAAATAATCTTATTTTCCGATTTGAAATTTTTGTTCAATATCTGCACTTTTATGTGTGGATTGGACATATTATTCATTAATTAGTCATAAAATGTTGAAACAAGACATTTTAGACGGAGTTATGCGCAAAAGATATTAAATAATATTATTTTCCGATTTAAAGTTTTTCTTTTTCAATTTCAGCACTTTTATATGTGGATTGTAAATTTTATACCTTATTCAGTCATAAAATGCCGAGAAGGGACATTTTAGACGAAGCTAATAATAAATAATATAAATTTATATTATTTTCAGTTTTTTTTTTTCAATTTCTTCTGTTTTTTTTGTGTGGATTGGACATATTATAACTTATTTAGTTATAAAATGCTGAAAACAGACATTTTAGACGAAGTAATGGGCAAAAAATATTAAATAATCTTATTTTCCGATTTCAAGATTCTCTTTTTCAATTTCTGCACTTTTATACATGGATTGGACATTTTATACCTTATTTGGTTATAAAATGCTGAAAACAGGCATTCAAGACGAAGTTATGAGCAAAAGATATTAAATAAACTTATTTTCCGATTGAAAGTTTTTCTTTTTAAATTTCTGCACTTTCATATGTGGATTGGACATATTATTCCTCATTTAGTCATAAAATGCTGAAAAGAGACATTTTATTCGATGTTATGAGTAAAACAAAAATAATCTTAAATTAAGATTCAAAGTTATTGTTCAATTTCTACACTTTTATGTGTGGATTGGTCATATTATGCCTTATTTAGTCATTAAATGCAGAAAACAGACATTTTAGACCAAGTTATGCGCAAAAAATATTAGATAATCTTATTTTCCGATTTCCAGATTCTCATTTTGAATCTCTGCACTTTTATACGTGGATTGGACATTTATAACTTATTTAGTCATAAAATGCTGAAAAGGGACATTTTAGACGAAGTTATGAGTAAAATATTAAATAATCTTATTCTCCAATTTGAAGTTTCTTTTCAATTTCTGCACTTTTATGTGTGGATTGGACATATTATACCTTATTTAGTCACAAAAAGTGACATTTAAGATGAAGTTATGTGTAAAAAATATTAAATAGTCTTATTTTCCGATTTAAAGTTTTTGCTCAATATCTGCACTTTTATGGGTGGATTAGACATATTATACCTTATTTAGTCATAAAATCCTGAAAACAGACATTTTAGACGAAGTTATGATTAAAAAATATTAAATAATCTTATTCTCCTATTTAAAGTATTTGTTCAATTTTTGCACTTTTATGTTTGGATTGGACATAGTATACCTTATTTAGTGATAAAATGCCGAAAAGAGACATTTTAGACGAACTTATGAGTAAAATATTAAATAATCTTATTCTCCAATTTGAAGTTTCTTTTCAATTTCTTCTGTTTTTTTTGTGTGGATTGGACATATTATACCTTACTTAGTCTTAAAACGCTGAAAGACATTTTAGACGACGTTATGTGTAAGAAATATTAAATAATCTTATTTTCCGATTTGAAGTTTTTGTTCAATTTTTGCACTTTGATGTGTGGATTGGACATATTATAACTTATTTAGTTATAAAATGCTGAAAACAGACATTTTAGACGAAGTAATGCGCAAAAATTTTTAAATAATCTTATTTTCCGATTTAAAGTTTATCTTTTTCAATTTCTGCACTTTTATATGTGAATTGGACATATTATATCTTAATTAGACATAAAATGCTGAAAAGCGACATTTTAGACGAAGTTATGAGTAAAAAATATTAAATAATCTTATTTTCCGATTTAATTTTTTTTTTCAATTTCTGCTTTCTTATGTGTGGATTGGACATTTTATACCTTATTTAGTCATAAAATGCTGAAAAGCGACATTTTAGATGAAGTTATGAGTAAAAAATATTGAATAATCTTATTTTCCCATATAAATTTTTTTTTCAATCTCTGCTTTCTTATGTGTGGATTGGACATTTTATACCTTAATTAGTCATAAAATGCTGAAAAGCGACATTTTAGATAAAGTTATGAGTAAAAAATATTAAATAATCTTATTTTCCGATATAAATTTTTCTTTCAATTTCTGCTTTCTTATGTGTGGATTGGACATTTTATACCTTATTTAGTCATAAAATGCTGAAAAGCGACATTTTAGATGAAGTTATGTGTAAAAATAATATTAAGTAATATTATATTCCGATTTAAATTTGTTCTTAAATTTATAAGCTTTTATGTGTGGATTGGACATATTATTCCTTATATAGTCATAAAATGCTGAAAACAGACATTTTAGACGAAGTTATGAGCAAAAAATATTAAATAATCTTATTTTCCGATTTAAAGTTTTTTGTTCAATTTCTGCACTTCAATGTTTGGATTGGACATATTATTCCTTTTATAGTCATGAAATGCTGAAAAGAGACATGTTTGACGAAGAAATGAGCGAAAGAATATTAAATAATCTTATTCTCCGATATAAAAATTTTGTTCAATTTCTGCACATTTATGTGTGGATTAGACATATTATAACTTATTTAGTCATAAACTGCTGAAAACAGACATTTTAGACAAACTTTGGGGCAAAAAAATTTAAATAATCTTATTTACCGATTTAAAGTTTTTCTTTTTTTAAGTTCTGCACTTTTATGTGTGGGTTTGAGATATTGTACATTATTTAGTCATAAAATGCTAAAAAGAGATATTTTAGACGAAGATATGATTTAAAAAAATATTATATAATCTTATTTTCCGGTTTAAAGTTTTTGTTCCTTTTCGGCACTTTTATGTGTGGATTGGACATATTATACCTTATTTAGTCATAAAATGCTGAAAAAAGACATTTAGGACGAAGTTATGCGTAAAGAATATTAAATAATCTTATTTTCCGATTTAAAGTTTTTGTTAAATTTTTGCACTTTTATGTGTGGATTGAACTTACTATACCTTATTTATTCATAAACTACTGAAAAGCGACATTTTAGACGAAGTTATGAGTAAAAAATATTAAATAATCTTATTTTCCCATTTAAAGTTGATGTTAAATTTCTGAACTTTTATGTGTGGATTGGACATATTATACCCTATTTAGTCATAGAATGCTGAAAAGAGACATTTTAGACGAAGTTGTGTGTAAAAAATATTAAATAATCTTATTTACCGATTTAAATCTGTTGTTAAATTTCTGAACTTTTATGTGTGGATTGGACATATTAGTCCTTATTTAGTCATAAAATGCTGAAAACAGACATTTTAGACGTAGTTATGCGCAAAAAATATTAAATAATCTTATTTTCCGATTTAAAGTTTATCATTTTTAATTTCTGCACTCTTATATGTGGATTGGACATATTATACCTTATTTAGTCATAAAATGCTGAAAAGAGACATTTTAGACGAAGTTATGTGTAAAAAATATTAAATAATCTTATTTACCGATTTAAATCTGTTGTTAAATTTCTGAACTTTTATGTGTGGATTCGACATATTAGTCCTTATTTAGTCATAAAATTCTGAAAACAGACATTTTAGACGAAGTTATGCGCTAAAAATATTAAATAATCTTATTCTCCGATTTAAATTTTTGTTCAATTTCTGCACTTTTATATGTGGATTGGACATACTATACCTTATTTAGTCATAAAATGCTGAAAAGAGAGATTTTAGACGAAGTTACGAGAAAAAAATATAAAATAATCTTATTTTCCGATTTAAAGTATTTGTTCAATTTCTGCAGTTTTATGTTTGGATTGGACATATTATAACTTATTTAGTCATAAAATGCTGAAAAGAGACAATTTAGACGAAGATATGATTAAAAAAAATATTAAATAATCTTATTTTCCGATTTAAAGTTTTTCTTTTTCAATTTCAGCGCTTTCATATGTGGATTGGACATTTTATACTATATTTAGTACTAAAATGCTGAAAAGGGACATTTTAGACGAAGTTATGAGTACAAAATATAAAATAAAATTATTTCCGATTTAAAGTTTTTTTCAATTTCGGCTTTTTTATGTGTGGATTGGATATATTATACCTTACTTAGTCTTAAAACGCTCAAATGTGACATTTTAGACGACGTTATGAGCAATAAATAATAAATAATATTATTTTCCGATTTGAAGATTTTGTTCGATTTCTGAACTTTTATGTGTGGATTGGACATATTATACCTTATTTAGTCATATATTGCTGAAAAGAGACATTTGAGATGAAGTTATGTGTACAAAAATATTAAATAATTTTGTTTTCCGATTCTAAGTTTTTGTTCAATTTCTGCACTTTTATGTGTGGATTGGACATATTATACCCTATTTAGTCATAAAATGCTGGAAAGAGACATTTTAGACGAAGTTATGTGTAAAAAATATTAAATAATCTTATTTACCGATTTAAATCTGTTGTTAAATTTCTGAACTTTTATGTGTGGATTCGACATATTAGTCCTTATTTAGTCATAAAATTCTGAAAACAGACATTTTAGACGAAGTTATGCGCAAAAAATATTAAATAATCTTATTCTCCGATTTAAATTTTTGTTCAATTTCTGCACTTTTATATGTGGATTGGACATACTATACCTTATTTAGTCATAAAATGCTGAAAAGAGACATTTTAGACGAAGTTACGAGAAAAAAATATAAAATAATCTTATTTTCCGATTTAAGGTATTTGTTCAATTTCTGCAGTTTTATGTTTGGATTGGACATATTATAACTTATTTAGTCATAAAATGCTGAAAAGAGACAATTTAGACGAAGATATGATTAAAAAAATATTAAATAATCTTATTTTCCGATTTAAAGTTTTTCTTTTTCAATTTCAGCGCTTTCATATGTGGATTGGACATTTTATACTATATTTAGTACTAAAATGCTGAAAAGGGACATTTTAGACGAAGTTATGAGTACAAAATATAAAATAAAATTGTTTTCGTATTTAAAGTTTTTTCAATTTCGGCTTTTTTTGTGTGAATTGGATATATTATACCTTACTTAGTCTTAAAACGCTCAAATGTGACATTTTAGACGACGTTATGAGCAATAAATAATAAATAATATTATTTTCCGATTTGAAGATTTTGTTCGATTTCTGAACTTTTATGTGTGGATTGGACATATTATACCTTATTTAGTCATATATTGCTGAAAAGAGACATTTGAGATGAAGTTATGTGTACAAAAATATTAAATAATTTTGTTTTCCGATTCTAAGTTTTTGTTCAATTTCTGCACTTTTATGTGTGGATTGGACATATTATACCCTATTTAGTCATAAAATGCTGGAAAGAGACATTTTAGACGAAGTTATGTGTAAAAAATATTAAATAATCTTATTTACCGATTTAAATCTGTTGTTAAATTTCTGAACTTTTATGTGTGGATTCGACATATTAGTCCTTATTTAGTCATAAAATTCTGAAAACAGACATTTTAGACGAAGTTATGCGCAAAAAATATTAAATAATCTTATTCTCCGATTTAAATTTTTGTTCAATTTCTGCACTTTTATATGTGGATTGGACATACTATACCTTATTTAGTCATAAAATGCTGAAAAGAGACATTTTAGACGAAGTTACGAGAAAAAAATATAAAATAATCTTATTTTCCGATTTAAGGTATTTGTTCAATTTCTGCAGTTTTATGTTTGGATTGGACATATTATAACTTATTTAGTCATAAAATGCTGAAAAGAGACAATTTAGACGAAGATATGATTAAAAAAATATTAAATAATCTTATTTTCCGATTTAAAGTTTTTCTTTTTCAATTTCAGCGCTTTCATATGTGGATTGGACATATTTAAAGTTTTTTCAATTTCGGCTTTTTTTGTGTGAATTGAATTTTTTTAATTGCTATATTTGGAGTATACATATTATATTTGAATTTGAATTTATCTTTTTATTTGCGAATGTTAATATGCATATGTGAGAGCATATTAGAATGATATTAGCAATTTTAATGGTGCAATGGGTTCATACTAAAGGTGGCTGTTTGTTTGTTGCATAATTTTTGTTAAATAGGGGTGATGTCTTTAATCGTTATTCCTCACATATAACTTTGATAACATACCAAAACGGCCTTATTCGTTTCAACGGTAGACTGTTCGCTGTTACTGGTTCGATCTTAAGGGGGTTCAAAACTGTCATATTACAGAAGTAGTGTAAGCGATATTTTTAATAAGAAATCATGCTTAGTAGCTCCAACTAAAAGGGCGAAGTCCGTTATAGTGATAAATTTAATAATAAATATTGCCTGAGAATATTCTAGAATATGTATTTGAGATAAAAATTATCCAAATTCCTTAACCTCAAATCTTTACGTTTCATTAAAAATTATGGACTTCTGGTTTGTAAAACTTTATGAAATACAATAAAAATTTTATATATTGGTTGAATGCGATGCGTAGATTCCAAATCTGCATTAAAATTGCTACTTCCGGTCGGTCACTTCCGGTCGTCCGATATTCATGAATGGGGTATCAATAGATTCGTATCGACCACACTATGGGAGAAGTATTCAATGCTTAGGGTGTCTGTTAGACCCGCTTACAAACCGGGCTGTCACCTATTAAGCAGAGTGCGTATAGTGTCTTTGATTTGAGGAAATTGTTGCCTGATGGCTATCAAAGAATCACCTATCGGCCTCCGGCTATATATAATATCAATATCTCAGTTAATCTCAAATATTACCTAAATTACCGAGGTTGTCGAATTTTTCCTGCACAAAGGCACGCCAGGTACCACACTGTGGGAGAAATATTAAATGCTTAGGTTGTCTGTTAGATTCACTTACAAACTGGGCTGTCACCCTTGGAGTAACTATAGTACCTTTGATTTGAGGAAATTGTTGCCTGATAGCTATCAAATAACTAAAAAACACCTCTGGTTAAACTTAAATTATTATCTACAACAAGCTAATTTCCATTTGAATAAATATATTTTTTTATTTTAACTATTTAAACATTACATTCTATATATAATGATGATAGAATAGCATTTTTATACCGCTGCAACTCATCAATACATCTCATGAGTATAATGGACTCAAACCAATCTATCAGGTCTACATCGCTGCTTAATATTTCAGGTGTTAGACTGGTTGCATACCTAATATTATTACTGTATAGCGTCATTCGTAATGTTACAACCAAATCGTTGGTAGTAATCTGTCGAAAATCCTCGATAGTTGGAAGTTGTAGTATAAAATGCTTCATTAATATAGCGGATAATGTGTCGGATTCATCAATTTCTGGTAATCCTAACACGTGGTTTTGCATATGCCTAAATCTTGCTGCTTCCTGTATACCAGAATGCAATTCATTGCAATCGTAACAGTAGGATGTGAAGCTATAGCAGCCTATACCGTGTCTATCGCGTTTGTATTTAGGTACTACTGTAAATGCAGCTTTCTCACATATTTCATATTTATCTTTGAGGTCAGGTGTGTAATCTGAACAGTTGCAGTCTCTTCTGCAATCACACTTTATAGGCATGTTTACTGTTAGACGTCTCGATTATGAATGAAGAGAATTTGTCGTCTTTGGGATTTATATAGAGAATTTTGGTAGAGTTAGAGAAATAAGAACGAGATTTCTATTTTATCTTTATTGCCAACATATTTCAAAAAAATATAAGAGATATAAAAAACATAATTTTACATATAATTGGTTTATATCCATAGCTTCACATATTTGATAATGTCCCCATGGAAGTGTGTCATCTTTTCCATAAACAAGGAAACGATTATCATCATCAGGACTGAGAGATATTTTCTCTTGTTTTATTGAATGGACCTCGTGCTTGTCAGATCTGATAAGGTTTTGAGTAACCGTCTTCTTTTGAAACCCTTCTAAGCATTCAATATAGTCTTCGAAAGTTATCTCTGTCTTGACGATTGAAGATTTTACCCCTTTGGCCTTCTTGGTCACTCCAAAATTTCTTATATTCTGGGCAATTTCATCCTCTTTATACTCATCTTCCATCAGATGTTTTATCATCTTTTCTAAATCATTATCGGTCGTATGCACTTTTGTAGTATATAATTTGGATCTGAGCCCTACACAAGCTATCATTGGAACGCCATTATTCTCATCTTTCATCATTCCAAGTACCTTCTTATTTACTAAAGGTATTTCATAGTGATTATCTTGTGGATATTCGCTAGTATAAAAATATCTATGACAATCTTCCCTCATTAATATATATTGAGTTCATATATCAGGGAATCAGTGTCTGTGTAGAGTACAGAGCATTCATCACCATAACGTTGTCGCATGTAACCATAATGAAAATCGTAGATGGTAGTTTTAGCAAGATAAAGGATGGATTGTCCAACATAAATTGGTTTATTCAACCATACCTGCAGTTTATTTAATTCCACTGCAACTAGGTTCACATTAAAAACTGTAGCAGTCTTGAACTCAGGTTTAGAGATGTATGACTCAGCACCATTTCTTCCAGTCCACTCAGTAAGAAGCTTGATGTTCAAACGCTTTCTAACGTCTTCCCAAAAAAAGCATTGTTCATCAATTTAAACAGATTTTTTTCAAACTCATTTTCAGCCTTCTTCTAAGTTCGGTGTTGAGATCAATGTAACTTTTAAGCCAATGACTCTGCTTGAATTCTAATGCTCGATGATTTTTTCTAAGCACAAGCCCGTGTTCCAATGCCTGCTTGAGTGCTACATAATGTATAACATACTTATGTTTATCATACAATGTAGCCAATAATTTTGTTGGCTCGTTAACATTCCTAGAAGGCTTCAGCGTCTTAGGATTAATATGTTTTGGGCAGAAGGGTATGTCTTTATGTTTATCATGAAGATGTTTAGGATAGTCTAGGTCTACTTCCAAAAAATATCCTTCATCTGCATCACCAGGTATTGATGCGACATCAATGTTAGTATCAGTCCACTCAAAACCTCCATATGGTAGATATTGCGATATTGCCCATCCATATTTATTGTTTACATCATAATACATCAAATATGATTGAGGCTTGTTGGGATCGTAGTTATTAAGATACATGTTGTTAGCTTTAGCCTGTCTTTTACTACATACTGGGCTCAAACCTCCTCGAATGCCTCGTTCAACAAACAGAAACATATCATCGTCGGTTAACAGCTCCAGCTCGATTCCTGTATGCTGTATTTTCCTTATTTTTAAAATTTTTGAATTTAAGGATGTTCCTTCCTTGCTCTGGCATTTTGATGGCTGTTTCATTAATTTTTTGACAGTCCTCTAGATGCTTTCCTAATTTTTCTGGGGATCTACAATAATGGAGACAGTGTTCACAGAAGAACTTTTGGCCATTACATTTAGATAGTTGGGTAAATAGAAGCCGGGATAGATTTTTGAAATATACATTATGATATTTGATGGGTTGATCAGTTTCATCATAGCTATCTTGTATAAGTAGTAAGTTTATATGTTTCTCACGCTATTCTTTGGTAGGTATGTTGGTAGTGTGGTAAATGACTTTTTCTCCTCTTGGAGAATGTATACGTTGATGGATATGTTGTTCTGCTTCTCAAATAATGGAATCTGTTTGATGGTCATTGGAAACTGAATACCTTTTAATTTTAGTACTGATGAGTAGTGGGGGAACTTTTTTATTCTCTGTGGATCTTTATATTCAGGATATAAGGCAGATGTAATAGCCCAGGCGAAACATGCTTGATCATCGTTTTTAACGTTAACGCAGGCTTCCTTTTTCTTAATCTGTGCTGGTAGCTTAATATATGATGAGCACAGCTGAGGTGTAAATTTGTTTATTTTCACTCCTAAATTCATAACTTGCTTCAGTGCCCATCCAGAGTCACGTTCTTTAAATTCCTCCAAGTCTTTGAGGAGGGGGTGATGACCTTTGAGATGAACCACTCCTCGATATCTGTCTCACGATAGATGGGTGAATTGGAGGTAGTGAAATATTTATATTCTGTTAACACTCGATCACCATTCACAATTTCAAACTCGCCTTCGAATACAGCGTTAACCTTAATGGCTATAGCATTCTTTAAAGCGTTGATGATGCGTGGCCTAAATAGTTTAAAACAGTCCTGGAAAAATGTGATGGGATCTTTATGTTTGAGGTTCGAGATAATTCCAGTACGTATGCGGTTTTGGAATGCAGACTCGCTATCGCTCCAGCAAACATGGTCCCTTGCGGTTTCTAGTCTGGAAAATGACCCTGCTCCTTTCTTCCGTTATGCTTTAATCTGCTTCCTCAAGGTTTTGACGTTTCTTAAACATGCTTCTAAATGCTGTTTCTCGCCTATCGTCTTGGCATATCTCATAGCATCTTTAATGCGTCTTAACGTCCTTGCACAATCACTTATCCCTATACGAGCCACTTTATCATTATAATGGGATGACAATATCTGCAATATGCCAGCCATACATTTTACTAAATCAGTGAAGAGAGACATCTTGCTCGTACAGTAGTCGATGATTGAATGATGATATTTGTTAGGATCCTCCTTTATATAGCATTGGAGACGCATGCGGAGTGTGATGAAAGATGGACACTACCCTAATACACTAATCTACTTTATTAATCACCTGCGCTTTACTAGCATTAATTAGATGAATTCATTCTGACAATGTTGAAATGCTATGCAAAAAGATGTATTGTAGAAGAGAAAGTAGCTAAAACGGGTGTGAATTATGAAAAATCGCTAAATAGTTTTGGAAAATGACCAAAGACTTCAGAATGGTAAAGAAAACGATAAAGATCGTAGGAAAAGTTACAAAAGATTGTAGAAATCGAATAAAAGTGTTGAAGAACAGCTGAAAAGTCCGAGAAACCGACGGAAAATGATGGAAAATTGCTAGGAAATAGCGGAAAATGGGTGAAAACTTGAAAATTTCAAGGAAAGGTGATGAAAAGCTATGAAAAGTTCAGAAAATGACTGAAATTTTGAATAAAAAGGCTAAAAAGTTCTATAAATCGCTGGAAAAGTGAGATAAAACTAATTAAAGTAGTGAAAATCGGTTGAAAACGGCTGAAAATGATGGAAATTATAGAAAAGGTAGCGAAAAGCCTAGAAAAACTAAGGAAAAGGGTTAGAAAAATGTCAAAATATGCATGAAAATCGGCAATACTTTTGAAAATGGCTGAACATTGCAGGAATTTAGCGAAAAACAAGTGCAAAAGGCTGAATAATGGCAGGAATTGCATGAAAAGCGACTAAATGTCAATAAAAACTACGGAAAACGGTTAGAATTACTGGAAAGGCAACGAAAACTACGAAGACTAGCTAGAAAATATGATCAGAGAAAAACCTGAGAAAATAGCAGGAATTGTAGGAAAAATTTATATTCTCTTCATCTAGTGATTTTCGTTGGGAAATCTTCTTCATCTAGGGATTTAAGGTTTGAAAATCTAGGAAATTTTCTTCATCTAGGGGTTTTAGGTTTGAAAATCTAGTGGAATAGTAACTTGATCATAAAAAATGCCTACAACTGGACCTCATGGGTAGCATCACTAAATAAAATAAAATGCTGAAAAGAGACATTTTAGCCGAAGAAATGAGCGAAAGGATATTAAATAATTTTATTCTCCGATATAAAAATTTATGTTCAATTTCTGCACAATTATGTGTGGATTAGACATATTATACCTTATTTAGTCATAAAATGCTAAGAATGGACATTTTAGGCGAAGTTATGATTAAAAAAATATTAAATAATGTTATTTTCTGATTTATAGTTTCTGTTCCTTTTCGGCACTTTTATGTGTGGATTGGACATATTATACCTTATTTAGTCATAAATTGCTGAAAACAGACATTTTGGACAAACTTTTGTGCAAATAATATTATATAATTTTATTTACCGATTTTGAGTTTTTTTTCAAGCTCCGCACTTTTATTTGTGGATTTGACATATTATAACTTATTTAGTCATAAAATGCTGAGAATGGACATTTTAGGCGAAGTTATGATTAAAAAAATATTAAATAATGTAATTTTCCGATTTAAAGTTTCTGTTCCTTTTCGGCACTTTTATTTGTGGATTGGACATATTATACCTTATTTTGTCATAAAATGCTGAAAAGAGACATTTTAGACGAAGTAATGAGCAAACAAGATTAAATCATCTTATTTTCCGATTTGAAGTGTTTTTTCTATTTCTGCTTTTCTATGTGTGGATTGGACATATTATTCCTTATTTAGTCATAAAATGCTGAAAACAGACGTTTTAGACGAAGTTATGTGCAAAAAATTTTAAATAATCTTTTTTCCGATTTTAAGTTTCTCTTTTTCAATTTCTGCACTTTAATGTGTGGATTGGTCATACTTTACCTTATTTAGTTTTAAAAAGCTGGATGGAAACAGGTTATGAGTAAAAAATATAAAATAGTCTTATTTTCCGATCTAAAATTTTTATTCTATTCCTGCACTTTTATCTGTGGATTGGACATATTATACCTTATTTAGTCATAAAATCCTGAAAACAAACATTTTAGACGAAGTTATGAGCAAAAAATACTAAATATAATTATTTTCCGATTTAAAGTTTTTGTTTTTCAATTTCTGCACTTTTATGTGTGGATTGGACATATTATACCTTATTTAGTCATAAGATGCTGAAAAGAGACATTTTAGACGAAGTTATGTGTAAAAAAATATTAAGTAATCTTATTTTCCGATATAAAGTTTTTGTTTAATTTCTGTACCTAAAAGTGTGGATTGGTCATATTATACCTTATTAGTCAAACAATAATGAAAAGAAAAATTTTAGACGATGTTATGAGTAAAAAAATAGAAAATGATCGTATTTTCCGATTTAAAATTTTTATTCTATTTCTGCACTTTTATGTGAGAATTGGATAAATTATACCTTATTTAGTCATATAATCCTGAGAAGCGACATTTTAGACGAAGTTATGAGTAAGAGAATATTAAATAATCTTTTTTTCCGATATAAAGTTTTTGTTCAATTTCTGCTTTCTAAGTGTGGATTTCACATATTATACCTTATTTAGTCATAAATTGCTGAAAAGAAACATTTTAGACGAAGTTATGTGCAAAAAACTTTAAATAATCTTATTTTCCGATTTAAAGTTTATCTTTTTCAATTTCTGCACTTTTATATGTGAATTGGACATTTTATACCTCATTTAGTCATAAAATGCTGAAGAGACATTTTAGACAAAGTTATGAGTAAAAAATATAAAATAATATTATCTTACGATTTAAAGTTTTTTTTTCAATTTCTACTTCTGTATGTGTTGATTGGACATAGTATACCTTACTTGGTCATAAAACGCTAAAATGTGACATTTTAGACGAAAAAAAATTAAATAATCTTATTTTCCGATTTGAAGTTTTTGTTCAATTTCTAAGCTTTTATATGTGGATTGGACATATTATAACTTATTTAGTTATAAAATGCTAAAAAGAGACATTTAAGATGAAGTTATTTGTAAAAAAATATTAAATAATCGTATTTTCAGATTTAAAGATTATCTTTTTCAATTTAAGAACTTTTATATGTGGATTGGACATATTATACCTTATTTAGTCAAAAAATGCTGAAAACAGACATTTTAGACGAAGTTATGCTCAAAAAACATTAAATAATCTTATTTTCCGATTTAAAGTTTTTGTTCAACTTCTGCCCTTTTATTTGTGGATTGGACATACTATACCTTATTCAGTCATATATTGCTGAGAAAAGACATTTGCGATGATGTTATGTGTAAAAAAATATTAAATAATTTTATTTTCCGATTTAAAGTTTTTGTTAAATTTCAGCACTTTTATTTGTGGATTGGAAATATTATACCTTATTTAGTTATAAAATGTTGAAAACAGACATTTTGGACGAAGTTATGCACAAAAAATATTAAGTAATATTTTCCGATTTAAAGTTCATCTTTTTCAATTTCTGCACTTTTATATGTGGATTGGACATATTATATCTTAAATAGTCATAAAATGCAGGAAATCGACAATCTAGATGAAGTTGTGAGTAAGGAATATTAAATAATCTTATTTTCCGATTTAAAGTTTTTCTTCAATTTCTGCTTTCTTATGTGTAGATTGGTCATTTTATACCTTATTTAATCATAAAATGCTGAAGTGCGACATTTTAGACGAAGTTATGCGCAAAAAATTTTAAATAATTCTATATTCCGATTTAAAGTTTTTCTGTTTCAATTTTTACACTTTTATATGTGGATTGGACATATTATACCTTATTTAGTCATAAAATGCTGAAAAGAGACATTTTAGACGAAGTTATGTGTAAAAAATATTAAATAATCTTATTTTCCGATTCAAAGTCTTTGCTCAATTTCTGCACTTTTAAGTGTGGATTGGATATACTATACCTTATTTAGTAATAAAACGCTGAAAAGAGATATTTTAGACGAAGCTATGAGTAAAAAATATTAAATAATCTTATTTTCCGACTTCAAGAATTTGTTCAGAGTAAATGTGCTATAAGAGTTCGAGCGCAAAATCGACCAATTTTACATGTAATTTCCCATAAGGAATTCTAAGGTCAAAAATAGCGAAAATTGGCGATCTTTCCCCTAGATTCTGTGTCTGCGGGGGGAGTGCGGTAAGGGAGAATTATATCTGGAGAATACAGAATGGGGGGGATCAAAGTCGCAAAATGCTTATTAGCGATGCTACCCATGAGGTCCATTTGTAGGCATTTTTTATGATCAAGTTACTATTCCACTAGATTTTCAAACGTAAGACCCCTAGATGAAGAAAATTCCCTAGACTTTCAAACCTAAAATCCCTAGATGAAGAAGATTTCCCAACGAAAATCACTAGATGAAGATAATATAATTTTTTTCTAAAATTCCTGCTATTTTCTCAAGTTTTTCTCTGATTTTTCATAATTTCTAGCTAGTTTTCGTAGTTTTCGTTGCCTTTCCAGTAATTCTAACCGTTTTCCGTAGTTTCTATTGACATTTAGTCGCTTTTTATGCTATTCCTGCCATTATTCAGACTGTTGCAGTTGTTTTTCGCTCAATTTCTGCAATATTCAGCCATTTTCAATAGAATTGCCGATTTTCATGCATATTTTGTCATTTTTCTAACCCTTTTCCTTTGTTTTTCTAGGCTTTTCGCTACCTTTCCTATAGTTTCCATCATTTTTTGCCGTTTTTCACCGATTTTCACCACTTTAAGTAGTTTTATCTCACTTTTCCAGCGATTTATAGAACTTTTTAGCCTTTTTATTCAAAATTTCAGTAATTTTCTTAGCTTTTCATCACCTTTTCTTGAAATTTTCAAGCTTTCACCCATTTTCTTGCACTTCCTAGCAATTTTCCATCATTTTTCGTTGGTTTCTCGGACATTTCAGCTGTTCTTCAACACTTTTATTCGGTTACTACAATCTTTTGTATTTTTTCCTTCGATCTTTATCGTTTTCTTTACCAATTATTAATTATTTAGCAATTTTTCATAATTCACACCCGTTTTGGCTACTTTCTCTTCTACAGTATATCTTTTTGCGTAGCATTTTAACATTGTCAGAATGATATAATCTAATTAATACTTGTAAAACGCAGGTGATTAATAAAGTAGATTAGTGTAGTAGAGTAGCGTCCATCTTCCATCACTCTGCGCATGCATCTCCAATGTTATATAAAGGAGGATCCTAACAAATATCATCATTCAATCATCGACTACTGTACGAGCAAGTTGTCTCTCTTCACTGATTTAGTAAAATGTATCGCTGGCATATTGCAGCTCTTGTCATCTCATTATGATGATAAAGTGGCTCGTTAATGGCTAACTGATTGTGCAAAGACGTTAAAACGCATTAAAGATGCTATGAGATATATCAAGACGATTGGCGAGAAACAGCATTTAGGAGCATGTTTAAGAAACGTCAAAACCTTGAGGAAGCAGATTGAAGCTAAACGGAAGAAAGGAGCAGGTTCATTTTCCAGACTAGAAACCGCAAGTGACCGTGTTTGCTGGAGCGATAGCGAGTCTGCATTCCAAAACCGCATACGTACTGGAATTATCTCGAACCTCAAACATAAAGATCCCATCACATTTTTCTAGGACGGTTTTAAGTTATTCAAGCCACGCATCATCAACGCTTGAAAGAATTATATAGCCATTAAGGTTAACGCTGTATTCGGAGGCGGGTTTGAAATAGTGAAAGGTGATCGAGTGTTAACAGAATATAAATATTTCACTACCTCCAAATCACCCATCTATCGTGAGACAGATATCGAGGAGTGGTTCATATCAAAAGTCATCACCCCCTCCTCAAAGACTTGGAGGAATTTAAAGAACGTGTCTCTGGATGGGCACTGAAGCGAGTTATGAATTTAGGAATGAACAATAACAAATTTACACCTCAGCTGGGCTCATCATATATTGAGCTTCCACCACAGATTAAGAAAAAGTAAGCCTGCGTTAACGTTAAAAACGATGATCAAGTATGTTTCGCCTGGGCTATTACATCTGCCTTATATCCTGCATATAAAGATCCACAGAGAATAAAAAACTTCCCCCACTACTCATCTGTACTAAAATTAAAAGGTATTTAGTTTCCAATGAGCATCAAACAGATTCCATTATTTGAGAAGCAGAACAACATATCCATCAACGTATACATTCTGCAAGAGGAGAAAAAGTAATTTACCACACTACCAACATACCTCACCAAAGAAAAGCGTGAGAAACATACAAACTTACTACTTATACAGGATAGCTATGATGAAACTGATCAACTCATCAAATATAATTATGTATGGATCAAAAATCTATCCCGGTTTCTATCAAACCAACTATCTAAATGTAATGGCCAAAAGTTCTTCTGTGAACGCTGTCTCCATTATTGTAGATCCCCAGAAAAAATAGAAAAGCATCTGGAGGACTGTCAAAAAATTAATGAAAAAGCCATCAAAATGCCAGAGCCAGGAAGGAACATCCTCAAATTCAAAAATTTTAAAAATAAGGAAAAAGCTCCTTTTGTTGTATATGCTGATTTCGAGAGTGTGTTGGAAAAAAGTAATGACCCAAAAAAACCTCAACGTCACATTCCATCTGCAATTGGCTATTATGTTAAGTGTTCCTACGACCACTCTCTTAGTTATTTCCGATCTTACCGCGGACAGGACTGTATGCAGCGGTTTGCTAATGAGATGGGAAGTTTAGCGGAAGATATGGCTACAGTCTTCTGGTGCTCATATAACATCCATATGACATATGAACAGGAAATAGAGTATCAAAAAGCTACGCACTGTAACATCTGCGTGAAATTATTTAGCCCTGAAGATAAGAAAGTGCGAGATCACAACCACTTGTTACCTGAAAACAATTATAGAGGAGCAGCGCACGAGGGATGCAACATCAATTACAAGGACAGCCATATGGTTCCAGTTGTCTTCCACAATCTATCAGGCTATGATGCTCATTTCATAGTTACAGACGTTGCTACGAAGATTGGGGGAGAAGTTGACCTACTTCCCATTACAAAGGAGAAGTATATCTCATTTACCAAACATATAGATGATTACCCTATTCAGTTCCGTTTCATAGACAGTTTCCGATTTATGGCATCCTCCCTAGACAAGTTGGCATCATATTTACCGGAATTTCCAAATCTGAAGACACAGTTTCCTGAAGTATATGTAATGCATTTTTCACTTTTAACGAAGAAAGGAGTAATGCCATATGATTACATCGACTCCTTCGACCGTTTTTCTGAAACGAATCTACCATCCATAGATGATTTTTACAATAAGCTGAATAATAAACCCTGACCTAGCCGACTCTACCGACGAGCCCAAGATGTTTGGAGCAGCTTCTCATATGAAAATTTGGGAGAATACGTTGATTTATATAGGAAGACTGATATTTGAGATGTTCCGCACAAGCTGTCTGAACACGTATAATTTAGATCAAGCTCACTATTTTACATTACCAGGCTTCACTTGGGATGCCATGCGGAAGCATACAGGAATCGAGTTGGAGCTGTTAACCGATGCTGATATGTTTCTGTTTGTTGAACGAGACATTCGAGGAGGTTTGAGCCAAGAAATATGGATGGGTAAAGTCGCAATATCTATCATATGGAGGTTTTGAGTGGACTGATACTAACATTGATGTCGCATCAATACTTGATGATGCAGATGAAGGATATTTTTTGGAAGTAGACCTATACTATCCAAAACATCTTCATGATAAACAAAAAGACATACCCTTCTGCCCACAACATATTAATCCTAAGACGCTGGAGCCTTCTAGGAATGTTAAAGAGCCAACAAAATTATTGGCTACTTTGTATGATAAACATAAGTATGTTATACATTATGTAGCACTCAAGCAGGCATTGGAACATGGGCTTGTGCTTAAAAAAATCATCGAACATTAAAATTCAAGCAGAGGCCTTGGCTTAGAAGTTACAATGATCTCAACACCAAACTTAGAAGAAGGCTAAAAATGAGTTTGAAAAAATCTGTTTAAATTGATGAACAATGCTGTTTTTGGGAAAACGATGGAAAACGTTAGAAAGCGTGTGAACATCAAGCTTCTTACTGAGTGGACTGGAAAAAATGGTGCTGAGTCATACATCTCCAACACTGCTACAGTTTTTAACGAGAACCAAGTTGCAGTGGAATTAAATAAACTGCAGGTATGGTTAAAAAAACCAATTTATGTTGGACAATCCATCCTTGATCTAGCTAAAACTACCATCTACGATCTTCATTATGGTTACTGCGACAACGTTATGGTGATGAAGGATCCATATATATTAATAAGGGAAGATTGTCATAGATATTTTGTTACTAGCGAATATCCACAAGATAATCACTATGAAATACCTTTAGTAAATAAGAAGGTACTTGGAATGATGAAAGATGAGAATAAAGGCGTTCCAATGATAGCTTAAGTAGGGCTCAGATCCAAATTATATACTACAAAATTGCATACGACCGATAATGATTTAGAAAAGATGATAAAACATCTGATGGAAGATGAGTATGAAGAGGATGAAATTGCCGAGAATATAAGATATTTTGGAGTGACCAAGAAGGCCAAAGGGGTAAAATCTTCAATCGTCAAGACCGAGATAACTTTCGAAAACTATATTGAATGCTTAGAAGGGTTTCAAATGAAGACGGTTACTCAAAACCTTATCAGATCTGACAAGCACGAGGTCCATTCAATAACACAAGAAAAAATATCTCTCAGTCCTGATGATGATAAGCGTTTCCTTGTTTACGGAACAGATGACACACTTCCATGGGGACATTATCAAATATGTGAATCTATGGATATAAACTGATTATATGTAAAATTATGTTTTTTATATCTTTTATATATTTTTTTAAGATGTTGGCAATAAAAATAAAATAGAAATATCGTTTCTTATTTCTTTAACTCTACCCTTCAAAATTCTCTATATAAATCCCAAAGACGACAAATTCTCTTCATTCATAATCGAGACGTCTAACAGTTAACATGCCTATAAAGTGTGATTGCAGAAGAAACTGCAACTCTTCAGATTACAGACCTGATCTAAAAGATAAATGTGAAATATGTGAGAAAGCTGTATTTACAGTAGTATCTAAATACAAACGCGATAGACACGGTATAGGCTGCTATAGCTTCACATCCTACTGCTACGATTGCTATGAATTGCATTCGGGTATACAGGAAGCAGCAAGATTTAGGCATATGCAAAACCAGGCGTAAGGTAACCAGATATTGATGAAACCGACACATTATCCGCTTTATTAATAAAGCATTTTATACAACAACTTCCAACTATCGACGATTTTCGACAGATTACTACCAACGATTTGGTTGTAACATTACGAATGACGCTATACAGTAATATTATTAGGTATGCAATCAGTCAAACACCTGAAATATTAGGCAGCGATGTAGACCTTATAGATTGGTTTGAGTCCATTATACTCATGAGATGTATTTATGAGTTGCAGCGGTATACAAATGCTATTTTATCATCATTATATATAGAATGTAATGTTTGAATACTTAAAATAAAAAAATATATTTATTCAAATTGAAATTAGCTTGTTGTAGATAATAATTTAAGTTTAACCAGAGGTGTTTTGTTAGTTCTTTGATAGCCATCAGGCAACAATTTCCTCAAATCAAAGGTACTATAGGTACTCCAAGGGTGACAGCCCGGTTTCTAAGCGAGTCTAACAGACAACCTAAGCATTGAATACTTCTCACACAGTGTGGTACCTGGCGTGCCTTTGTGCAGGAAAAAGTCGACAACCTCGGTCATTAAGGTAATATTTGAGATTAACTGAGATATTGATATTATATATAGCCGGAGGCCGATAGGTGATTCTTTGAAAGCCATCAGGCAACAATTTCCTCAAATCAAAGACACTATACGTAATCTGCTTAATAGGTGACAGCCCGGTTTGTAAGTGGACCTAACAGACACCCTAAGCATTGAATACTTCTCCCACAGTGTGGTACCTGGCGTGCCTTCGTGTAGGAAAAAGTCGATCACCCCTTGATACCCGAAGGAGCCTCAACGGCTGCATATCATATAACATAAATTAGGAATTTAATTAATCAATTTTAAATCAAGTACATAAATAAGTAAGTATATATAAACGGAAAAAGTCGACAACCTCGGTAATTTAGGTAATATTTGCGATTAACTGAGATATTGATATTATATATAGCCGGAGGCCGATAGGTGATTCTTTGATAGCCATCAGGCAAAAATTTCCTCAAATCAAAGACACTATACGCACTCTGCTTAATAGGTGACAGCCCGGTTTGTAAGCGGGACTAAAAAACACCCTAAGCATTGAATACTTTTCCCACAGTGTGGGACGTCGATACGAATCTATTGATATCCGATTCATCAAAATCGGACGACCGGAAGTAGCCTTTTTAATGCAGATTTGGAATCTACGCATCGCATTCAACCAATATATGACATTTTCATTGCATTTCATAAAGTTCTACAAATCGGAAGTCCATAATTTTTAATGAAATGTAAACAATTGAGGTAAGGATTTTGGATAATTTTTATCTCAAATTCATATTCTAGTATATTCTCAGGCAATATTTATTATTGAATTTATCACTATAACCGACATCGCCCTTTTAGTTGGAGCTACTAAGCATGATTTCTTATTAGAAATATCGCTTACACTACTTCTGTAATATGACAGTTTTGAAACCTTTAAGATCAAACCAGTAACAGCGAACAATCTACCGTTGAAACGAATAAGGCCCTTTTGGTATGTTATCAAAGTTATATGTGAAGAATAACGATTAAAGACATCACCACTATTTAACAAAAATGATGCGACAAACAAACAGCCACCTTTAGTATGAACTCAATGCACCATTATAGTTGCTAATATCATTTTAATATGTTCTCACATTTGCATATTAACATTCGCAAATAAAAAGATAAATCATCATATATAATATGTATACTCCAATTTTAGCAATTAAAAAAATCTAACCTGTTATATAAAACTAACTTCACAATCAACGTTCACATAAAAACTCACCACATATTACAGATGAATGATCTATTCTGCAAGCTATTTATACTCTTATAGATTATATGACGAAAGCATAAATGAAAGATTTGTTAAAAAAGCTCCCTCAATTTTTGTATTTTGTGCTAGTTTTCCATAAGAAACAATGCAATTTTAACACATTCAGCTAAAATGATCCATTTTCCCATTTAAATACATGTATTATCGAAAACACCGGATGTGATAAGCTGAAAGGTTGCGGTTACTCCAAGTGTTTTCGATAATACATGTATTTAAATGGGAAAATGGATCATTTTAGCTGAAAGTGATAAATTTGCATTGTTTCTTATGGAAAACTTGCACAAAATACAAAAATTGAGGGGCCTTTTTTAACAAATCTTTCATTTATGCTTTCGTCATATAATCTATACGAGTATAAATAGCTTGCAGAATAGATCATTTATCAGTAATATGTGGTGATAATTTTTTTAATTGCTATATTTGGAGTATACATATTATATTTGAATTTGAATTTATCTTTTTATTTGCGAATGTTAATATGCAAATGTGAGAACATATTAGAATGATATTAGCAATTTTAATGGTGCAATGGGTTCATACTAAAGGTGGCTGTTTGTTTGTTGCATAATTTCTGTTAAATAGGGGTGATGTCTTCAATCGTTATTCTTCACATATAACTTTGATAACATACCAAAAGGGCCTTATTCGTTTCAACGGTAGACTGTTCGCTGTTACTGGTTCGATCTTAAAGGGTTCAAAACTGTCATATTACAGAAGTAGTGTAAGCGATATTTTTAATAAGAAATCATGTTTAGTAGCTCCAACTAAAAGGGCGATGTCGGTTATAGTGATAAATTTAATAATAAATATTGCCTGAGAATATTCTAGAATATGTATTTGAGATAAAAATTATTCAAAATCCTTAACCTCTAATATTTACATTTCATTAAAAATTATGGACTTCTGGTTTGTAAAACTTTATGAAATACAATAAAAATTTTATATATTGGTTGAATGCGATACGTAGATTCCAAATCTGCATTAAAATGGCTACTTCCGGTCGGTCACTTCCGGTCGTCCGATATTGATGAATTGGGTATCAATAGATTCGTATCGACCACACTATGGGAGAAGTATTCAATGCTTAGGGTGTCTGTTAGACCCGCTTAAAACCGTAATGTCACCAATTAAGCAGAGTGCGTATAGTGTCTTTGATTTGAGGAAATTGTTGCCTGATGGCTATCAAAGAATAACCTATCGGCCTCCGGCTATATATAATATCAATATCTCAGTTAATCTCAAATATTACCTAAATTACCAATGTTGTCGACTTTTTCCGTTTTTATATACTTATTTATTTATGTACTTGATTTAAAATTGTTTATTTAATTTCCTAATCTATGTTAATGATATGAAGCCGTTGTGGCTCCTTCGGGTATCAAGGGGTGATCGACTTTTTCCTACACGAAGGCACGTCTGGTACCACACTGTGGGAGAAGTATTCAATGCTTAGGGTGTCAGTTAGACCCGCTTACAAACCGGGCTGTCACCTATTAAGCAGAGTGCGTATAGTGTCTTTGATTTGAGGAAATTGTTGCATGATGGCTATCAAAGAATCACCTATCGGCCTCCGGCTATATATAATATCAATATCTCAGTTAATCTCAAATATTACCTAAATTACCGAGGTTGTCGAATTTTTCCTGCACAAAGGCACGCCAGGTACCACACTGTGGGAGAAGTATTCAATGCTTAGAGTGTCTGTTAGACTCGCTTACAAACTGGGCTGTCACCTATTAAGCAGAGTGCGTATAGTGTCTTTGATTTGAGGAAATTGTTGCATGATGGCTATCAAAGAATCACCTATCGGCCTCCGGCTATATATAATATCAATATCTCAGTTAATCTCAAATATTACCTAAATTACCGAGGTTGTCGAATTTTTCCTGCACAAAGGCACGCCAGGTACCACACTGTGGGAGAAGTATTCAATGCTTAGGGTGTCTGTTAGACTCGCTTACAAACTGGGCTGTCACCCTTAGAGTACCTATAGTACCTTTGATTTGAGGAAATTGTTGCCTGAAAGCTATCAAATAACTAACAAAACACCTCTGGTTAAACTTAAATTATTATCTACAACAAGCTAATTTCAATTTGAATAAATATAATTTTTATTTTAAGTATTTAAACATTACATTCTATATATAATGATGATAGAATAGCATTTTTATACCGCTGCAACTCATCAATACATCTCATGAGTATAATGGAGTCAAACCAATCTATCAGGTCTACATCGCTGCTTAATATTTCAGGTGTTAGACTGGTTGCATACCTAATATTATTACTGTATAGCGTCATTCGAAATGTTACAACCAAATCGTTGGTAGTAATCTGTCGAAAATCCTCGATAGTTGGAAGTTGTAGTATAAAATGCTTCATTAATATAGCGGATGTGTCGGTTTCATCAATTTCTGGTAATCCTAACGCGTGGTTTTGCATATGCCTAAATCTTGCTGCTTCCTGTATACCAGAATGCAATTCATTGCAATCGTAGCAGTAGGATGTGAAGCTATAGCAGCCTATACCGTGTCTATCGCGTTTGTATTTAGATAATACTGTAAATGCAGCTTTCTCACATATTTCACATTTATCTTTGAGATCAGGTATGTAATCTGAACAGTTGCAGTCTCTTCTGCAATCACACTTTATAGGCAGTTTACTGTTAGACGTCTCGATTATGAATGAAGAGAATTTTCGTCTTTGGGATTTATATAGAGAATTTTGAAGGGTAGAGTTAAAGAAATAAGAAACGAGATTTCTATTTTATCTTTAGTGCCAACATATTACAAAAAAAATATAAGAGATATAAAAAACATAATTTTACATATAATTAGTTTATATCCATAGCTTCACATATTTGATAATGTCGCCATGGAAGTGTGTCATCTGTTCCATAAACAAGGAAACGCTTATCATCATCAGGACTGACAGATATTTTTTCTTGTTTTATTGAATGGAACACGTGCTTGTCAGATCTGATAAGGTTTTGAGTAACCGTCTTCTTTTGAAAACCTTCTAAGCATTCAATATAGTCTTCGAAAGTTATCTCTGTCTTGACGATTGAAGATTTTACCCCTCTGGCCTTCTTGGTCAGTCCAAAATTTCTTATATTCTCGGCAATTTCATCCTCTTTATACTCATCTTCCATCAGATGTTTTATCATCTTTTCTAAATCATTATCGGTCGTATGAACTTTTGTAGTATATAATTTGGATCTGAGCCCTACATAAACTATCATTGGAACGCCATTATTCTCATCTTTCATCATTCCAAGTACCTTCTTATTTACTAAAGGTATTTCATAGTGATTATCTTGTGGATATTCGCTAGTATCAAAATATCTATGACAATCTTCCCTCATTAATATATATGGATCCTGATAGAGTTCATATATCAGGGAATCAGTGTCTGTGTAGAGTACAGAGCATTCATCACCATAACGTTGTCGCATGTAACCATAATGTAAATCGTAGATGGTAGTTTTAGCTAGATCAAGAATGGATTGCCCAACATAAATTGGTTTATTCAACCATACCTGCAGTTTATATAATTCCACTGCAACTAGGTTCTCATTAAAAACAGTAGCAGTCTTGAACTCAGGTTTAGAGATGTATGACTCAGCACCATTTCTTCCAGTCCACTCAGTAAGAAGCTTGATTTTCACACGCTTTCTAACGTTTTCCATCGTCTTCCCAAAAACAGCATTGTTCATCAATTTAAACAGATTTTTTTCAAACTCATTTTCAGCCTTCTTCTAAGTTCGGTGTTGAGATCAATGTAACTTTTAAGCCAAGGACTCTGCTTGAATTCTAATGCTCGATGATTTTTTCTAAGCACAAGCCCATGTTCCAATGCCTGCTTGTATAACATACTTATGTTTATCATACAATGTAGCCAATAATTTTGGTGGCTCGTTAACATTCCTAGAAGGCTTCAGCGTCTTAGGATTAATATGTTGTGGGCAGAAGGGTATGTCTTTATGTTTATCATGAAGATGTTTAGGATAGTCTAGGTCTACTTCCAAAAAATATCCTTCGTCTGCATCACCATGTATTGATGCGACATCAATGTTAGTATCAGTCCACTCAAAACCTCCATATGGTAGATATTGCGACATTGCCCATCCATATTTATTGTTTACATCATAATACATCAAATATGATTGAGGCTTGTTGGGATCGTAGTTATTAAGATACATGTTGTTAGCTTTAGCCTGTCTTTTACTACATACTGGGCTCAAACTTCCTCGAATGCCTCGTTCAACAAACAGAAACATATCATCGTCGGTTAACAGCTCCAGCTCGATTCCTGTATGCTGTATTTTCCTTATTTTTAAAATTTTCGAATTTAAGGATGTTCCTTCCTGGCTCTGGCATTTTGATGGCTGTTTCATTAATTTTTTGATAGTCCTTCAGATGCTTTCCTAATTTTTCTGGGGATCTACAATAATGGAGACAGCGTTCACAGAATACCTTTTGGCCATTACATTTAGATAGTTGGGTAAATAGCAGCCGGGATAGATTTTTGAAACATACATAATGATATTTGATGGGTTGTTCAGTTTCATCATAGCTATCTTGTATAAGTAGTAAGTTTATATGTTTCTCACGCTTTTCTTTGGTGAGGTATGTTGGTAGTGTGGTAAATGACTTTTTCTCCTCTTGGAGAATGTATACATTGATGGATATGTTGTTCCTCTTCTCCAATAATGGAATCTGTTTGATGGTCATTGGAAACTGAATACCTTTTAATTTTAGTACAGACGAGTAGTGTGGGTACTTTTTTATTCTCTGTGGATCTTTATATGCAGGATATAAGGCAGATGTAATAGCCCAGGCGACACATGCTTGATCATCGTTTTTAACGTTAACGCAGGCTTCCTTCTTCTTAATCTGTGGTGGTAGCTCAATATATGATGAGCCCAGCTGAGGTGTAAATTTGTAAATGTTCACTCCTAAATTCATAACTTGCTTCAGTGCCCATCCAGAGTCACGCTCTTTAAATTCCTCCAAGTCTTTGAGGAGGTGGTGATGACCTTTGAGATGAACCACTCTTCGATATCTGTCTCACGATAGATGGGTGAATTGGAGGTAGTGAAATATTTATATTCTGTTAACACTCGATCACCATTCACAATTTCAAACTCGCCTTCGAATACAGCGTTAACCTTAATGGCTATATCATTCTTTAAAGCGTTGATGATGGGTGGCCTGAATAGCTTAAAACAGTCCTGGAAAAATGTGATGGGATCTTTATGTTTGAGGTTCGAGATAATTCCAGTACGTATGCGGTTTTGGAATGCAGACTCGCTATCGCTCCAGCAAACATGGTCCCTTGCGGTTTCTAGTCTGGAAAATGACCCTGCTCCTTTCTTCCGTTAAGCTTTAATCTGCTTCCTCAAGGTTTTGATGTTTCTTAAACATGCTTCTTATTGCTGTTTCTCGCCTATCGTCTTGGCATATCTCATAGCATCTTTAATGCGTTTTAACGTCCTTGCACAATCACTTATTCCTATACGAGCCACTTTATCATCATAATGAGATGACAATATCTGCAATATGTCAGCCATACATTTTACTAAATCTGTGAAGAGAGACCTCATGCTCGTACAGTAGTCGATGATTGAATGATGACATTTGTTAGGATCCTCATTTATATAGCATTGGAAACGCATGCGCAGTGTGATGAAAGATGGCCGCTACACTACTACACTAATATACTTTATTAATCACCTGCGCTTTACTAGCATTAATTAGATGAATTCATTCTGACAATGTTGAAATGCTATGCAAAAAGATGTATTTGTAGAAGAGAAAGTAGCTAAAACGGGTGTGAATAATGAAAAATCGCTAAATAGTTTTGGAAAATGACCAAATACTTCAAAATGGTAAAGAAAACGATAAAGATCGTAGGAAAAGTTACAAAAGATTGTAGAAACCGAATAAAAGTGTTGAAGAACAGCTGAAAAGTCCGAGAAACCGACGGAAAATTATGGAAAATTGCTAGGAAATGCCGGAAAATGTGTGAAAACTTGAAAATTTCAAGGAAAGGTGATGAAAAGCTATGAAAAGTTCAGAAAATGACTGTAATTTTGAAAAAAAATCCTCAAAAGTGCAATAAAGCGATGGAAAAGTGAGATAAAACTACTTAAAATGGTGAAAATCGGTGGAAAACGGCTGAAAATTATGGAAATTATCGAAAAGGTAGCGAAAAGCCTAGAAAAACTAAGGAAAAGTGTTAGAAAAATGTCAAAATATGCATGAAAATCGGCAATACTTTTGAAAATGACTGATCATTGCAGGAATTTAGCGAAAAACAAGTGCAAAAGGCTGAATAATGGCAGGAATTGCATGAAAAGCGACTAAATGTCAATAAAAACTGGAAAGGCAACGAAAATTACGAAGATTAGCTAAAAATATGAGAAATCAGAGAAAAGCCTGAGAAAATAGCAGGAATTGTAGGAAAAATTTATATTCTCTTCATCTAGTGATTTTCGTTGGGAAATCTTCTTCATCTAGGGATTTAAGGTTTGAAAATCTAGGAAATTTTCTTCATCTAGGGGTTTTAGGTTTGAAAATCTAGTGGAATAGTAGCTTGATCATAAAAAATGCCTACAATTGGACCTCATGGGTAGCATCAGTAATAAGCATTCTGCGACTTTGATTCCCCCCATTCTGTATTCTCCAGATAGAATTCTCCCTTACCGCACTCCCCCCGCAGACTCCTAGTTTCCCTAGATCTGCAACTTTCCTTTCCCAAACACATGGGGCCGAAGCATTTTTCCCTAGAATCTAGGGAAAAAGCGCCAATTTTCGCTATTTTTGACCTTAGAATTTCTTAATGGAAATTACATGTAAAATTGATCGATTTTGCGCCCGAACTCTTATAGCACATTTACTGTTCAGTTTCTGCACTTTTATGTTTGGATTGGACATATTATACCTTATATAGTCATGAAATTCTGAAAAGAGACATTTTAGCCGAAGAAATGAGCGAAAGAATATTAAATAATTTTATTCTCCGATATAAAAAATTTTTGTTCAATTTCTGCACATTTATGTGTGGATTAGACATATTATACCTTATTTAGTCATAAAATGCTGAGAATGGACATTTTAGGCGAAGTTATGATTAAAAAAATATTAAATAATGTTATTTTCCGATTTAAAGTTTCTGTTCCTTTTCGGCACTTTTATGTGTGGATTGGACATATTATACCTTATTTAGTCATAAATTGCTGAAAACAGACATTTTGGACAAACTTTTGGGCAAAAAATATTATATAATTTTATTTACCGATTTTGAGTTTTTCTTTTTTCAAGTTCCGCACTTTTATGTGTGGATTGGTCATACTTTACCTTATTTAGTTATAAAATGCTGGATGGAAACAGGTTATGAGTTAAAAATATAAAATAGTCTTATTTTCCGATTTAATATTTTTATTCTATTCCTGCACTTTTATCTGTGGATTGGACATATTATACCTTATTTAGTCATAAAATCCAGAAAACAAACATTTTAGACGAAGTTATGAGCAAAAAATATTAAATATAATTATTTTCCGATTTAAAGTTTTTGTTTTTCAATTTCTGCACTTTTATGTGTGGATTGGACATATTATACCTTATTTAGTCATAAAATGCTAAAAAGAGACATTTAAGATGAAGTTATGTGTAAAAAAAATATTAAATAATCATATTTTCCGATTTAAAGTTTATCTTTTTCAATTTCTGCACTTTTATCTGTGGATTGGACATATTATACCTTATTTAGTCATAAAATGCTGAAAAGCGACATTTTAGGTGAAGATATGAGTAAAAAAATATTAAATAATTTTACTTTCCGATTTAAAGTTTTACTTCAATTTCTGCTTTTTAATGTGTGGATTGGACATTTTATATCTTATTTAGTCATAAAATGCCGAAAGGCGACAATTTAGACGAAGTTATGCGCAAAAACTATTGAATAATCCTATATTCCGATTTAACGTTTTTCTTTTTTCAATTTCTGCACTTTTATATGTGGATTGGACATATTATACCTTATTTAGTCATAAAATTCTGAAAAGGGACATTTTAGACGAGGTTATGAGTAAAACAATCTTAAATAATCTTATTTTACGATTTAAGGTTTTTATTCAATTTCTGCACTTCTATGTGTGGATTGGACATATTATAACTTATTTAGTCATAAAATGCTGAAAACAGACATTTAGACGAAGTTATGCGCAAAAAATATTAACTAAACTTATTTTCCGATTTAAAGTTTATCTTATTCAATTTCTGCACTTTTATATGTGGATTGGACATATTATAACTTATTCAGTCATAAAATGCTGAAAACAGACATTTTAGAAGAAGTTATTAGCAAAGAATTTTAAATAATCCTATTTTCCGATTTAAAGTTTTTCTTTTTCAATTTCTGCACTTATATTTGTGGATTGGATATATTATGTCTTATTTAGTCATAAAATGCTGAAAAGAGTCATTTCAGACGAAGTTATGAGTAAAAAATATTGAATTTTCAGATTTAAATTTTTTTTCAATTTCTGCTATTTTATGTTTGTAATGGACATATTCATCATTTAGATGAAGTTATGAGTTAAAAATATTAAATAGTCTTATTTTCCGATTTAGAGTTTTTGTTCAATTTCTGCACTTTTATGTGTGGATTGGTCATATTACAACTTATTTAGTTATAAAATGCTGAAAACAGACATATTAGACGAAGTTATGCGCAAAAAATATTAAATAATCTCATTTTCCGATTTAAAGTTCTTTTTTCAATTGCTGCACTTTTATGTGTGGATTGGACATATTATACCTTATTTAGTCATAAAATGCTGAAAAGAGACATTTTAGACGAAGCTATGTGTAAAAATATTGACATTTAGTCGCTTTTTATGCTATTCCTTCCATTATTCAGACTTTTGCAGTTGTTTTTCGCTCAATTTCTGCAATATTCAGCCATTTTCAAAAGTATTGCCGATTTTCATGCATATTTTGGCATTTTTCTAACCCTTTTCCTTAGTTTTTCTAGACTTTTCGCTACCTTTCCTATAATTTCCATCATTTTCAGTCGTTCTCCACCGATTTTCACCACTTTAAATAGTTTTATCTCAATTTCCAGCGCGTTAGAGAACTTTTGAGCCTTTTTATTCAAAATTTCAGTCATTTTCTGAAATTTTCATAGCTTTTCATCACCTTTCCTTGAAATTTTCAAGCTTTCACCCATTTTCTTGCACTTCCTAGCAATTTTCCATCATTTTCCGTTGCTTTCAATTCAATCATCGACTACTGTACGAGCAAGATGTCTCTCTTCACTGATTTAGTAAAATGTATCGCTGGCATATTGCAGCTCTTGTCATCTCATTATGATGATTAAGTGGCTCGTAAATCGCTAAGTGATTGTGCAAAGACGTTAAAAGATAAAGATGAGATGAGATATGCCAAGACGATAGGCGAGAAACAGCATTTAGAAGCATGTTTAATAAAAGTCAAAACCTTGAGGAAGCAGATTGAAGCTAAGCGGAAGAAAGGAGCAGGGTCATTTTCCGGACTAGAAACCGCAAGGGACCGTGTTTGCTGTAGCGATAGCGAGTCTGCATTCCAAAACCGCATACGTACTGGAATTATCTCGAACCTCAAACATAAAGATCCCATCACAGGCCACGCATCATCAACGCTTTAAAGAATGATATAGCCATTAAGTTTAACGCAGTATTCGGAGGCGAGTATGAAATAGTGAAAGGTGATCGAGTGTTAACAGAATATAAATATTTCCCTACCTCCAATTCACCCATCTATCGTGAGACATATATCGAGAAGTGGTTCATATCAAAGGTCATCACCCCCCTCCTCAAAGACTTGAAGGAATTTAAAGAACGTGACTCTGGATGGGCACTGAAGCGAGTTATGAATTGAGGAATGAACATTAACAAATTTACACCTCAGCTGGGCTCATCATATATTGAGCTACCACCACAGATTCAGAAAAAGGAAGCCTGCGTTAACGTTAAAAACGATGATCAAGCATGTTTCGCCTGGGCTATTACATCTGCCTTATATCCTGCATATGAAGATCCACAGAGAATAAAAAAGTTCCCCCACAACTCATCAGTACTAAAATTAAAAGGTATTCAGTTTCCAATGACCATCAAACAGATTCCATTATTTGAGAAGCAGAACAACATATCCATCAACGTATTCATTCTCCAAGAGGACAAAAAGTCATTTACCACACTATCAACATACCTCACCAAAGAAAAGCGTGAGAAACATATAAACTTACTACTTATACAAGATAGCTATGATGAAACTGATCAACTCATCAAATATAATTATGTATGGATCAAAAATCTATCCCGGTTTCTATCAACAAAACTATCTAAATGTAATGGCCAAAAGTTCTTCTGTGAACGCTGTCTCCATTATTGTAGATCCCCAGAAAAATTACAAAAGCATCTGGAGGTCTGTCATAAATTAATGATAAAGCCATCAAAATGCCAGAGCCAGGAAGGAACATCCTCAAATTCAAAAATTTTAAAAATGAGGAAGAAGCTCCTTTTGTTGTATATGCTGATTTGGAGAGTGTGTTGGAAAAAAATAATGACCCAAAAAAACCTCAACGTCACATTCCAGCTGCCATTGGATATTATGTTAAGTGTTCCTACGACCACTCTGTTAGTTATTTCCGATCTTACCGCGGACAGGACTGTATGCAACGGTTTGCTAATGAGATGAGCAGTTTAGCGGAAGATATGGCTACAGTCTTCTGGTGCTCATATAACATCCATATGACATATGAACAGGAATAAGAGTATCAAAAAGCTACTCACTGTAATATCTGCGTGAAATCATTTAGCCCTGAAGATAAGAAAGTGCGAGATCACAACCACTTGTTACCTGAAAACAATTATAGAGGAGCAGCGCACGAGGGATGCAACATCAATTACAAGGACAGCCATATGGTTCCAGATGTCTTCCACAATCTATCAGGCTATGAAGATCATTTCATAGTTACAGACATTGCAACGAAGACTGGGGGAGAAGTTGACCTACTGCCCATTACAAAGGAGAAGTATATCTCATTTACCAAATATATAGATGATTACCCTATTCAGTTCCGTTTCATAGACAGTTTCCGATTTATGGCATCCTCCCTAGACAAGTTGGCATCATATTTACCGGAATTTCCAAATCTGAAGACACAGTTCCCTGAAGTAAATGAAATGCATTTTTCACATTTAACGAAGAAAGGAGTAATGCTATATGATTACATCGACTCCTTCGACCGTTTTTCTGAAACGAATCTACCATCCATAGATGATTTTTACAATAAGCTGAATAATAAACCCTGTCCTGGTCGACTCTACCGACGAGCCCAAGATGTTTGGAGCAGCTTCTCATGTGAAAATTTGGGAGAATACGTTGATTTATATATGAAGACTGATATTTGAGATGTTCCGCACAAGCTGTCTGAACACGTATAATTTAGATCAAGCTCACTATTTTACATTACCAGGCTTCACTTGGGATGCCATGCGGAAGCATACAGGAATCGAGCTGGTGCTGTTGACCGATGCTTATATGTTTCTTTTTGTTGAACGAGGCATTCGAGGAGGTTTGAGCCAAGTATGTAGTAAAAGACAGGCTAAAGCTAACAACATGTATCTTAATAACTACGATCTCATCAAGCCTCAATCATATTTGATGTATTATGATGTAAACAATCAATATGGATGGGCAAAGTCGCAGTATCTACCATATGGAGGTTTTGAGTTTACTGAACCTAACATTGATGTCGCATCAATACCTGATGATGCAGATGAATATTTTGGATATTTTTTGGAAGTAGACCTAGACTATACTAAACATCTTCATGATAAACAAAAATACATACCCTTCTGCCCACAACCTATTAATCCTAAGACGCTGAAGCCTTCTAGGAATGTTAACGAGCCAACAGAATTATTGGCTACTTTGTATGATAAACATAAGTATGTTATACATTATGTAGCACTCAAGCAGGCATAGGAACACGGGCTTGTGCTTAAAAAAAATCATCGAGCATTAAAATTGAAGCAGAGGCCTTGGCTTAAAAGTTACATTGATCTCAACACCAAACTTAGAAGAAGGCTAAAAATGAGTTTGAAAAAATCTGTTTAAATTGATGGACAATGCTGTTTTTGGGAAGACGATGGAAAACGTTAGAAAGCGTGTGAACATCAAGCTTCTTACTGAGTGGACGGGAAGAAATGGTGCTGAGTCATACATCTCTAGTTGCAGTGGAATTAAAGAAACTGCAGGTATGGTTAAATAAACCAATTTATGTTGGACAATCCATCCTTGATCTAGCTATAACTACCATCTACGATTTTCATTTTGGTTACATGCGAGAACGTTATGGAGATGAATGCTCTGTACTCTACACAGACACTGATTCCCTAATATATGAACTCCATCAGGATCCATATATTTTAATGAGGGAAGATTGTCATAGATATTTTGATACTAGCGAATATCCACAAGATAATCACTATGAAATACCTTTAGTAAATAAGAAGGTACTTGGAATAATGAAAGATGAGAATAATGGCGTTCCAATGATAGCTTATGTAGGGCTCAGATCCAAATTATATACTACAAAAGTGCATACGACCGATAATGATTTAGAAAAGATGATAAAACATCTGATGGAAGATGAGTATGAAGAGGATGAAATTGCTGAGAATATAAGAAATTTTGGAGTGACCAAGAAGGCCAAAGGGGTAAAATCTTCAATCGTCAAGACCGAGATAACTTTCGAAGACTATATTGAATGCTTAGAAGGGTTTCAAAAGAAGACGGTTAGTCAAAACCTTATCAGATCTGACAAGCACTAGGTCCATTCAATAACACAAGAAAAAATAGCTCTCAGTCCTGATGATGATAAGCGTTTTCTTGTTTATGGAACAGATGACACACTTCCATGGGGACATTATCAAATATGTGAAGTTATGGATATAAACTAATTATGTTTTTTATTTCTTTTATATTTTTGGCAATAAAAATAAAATAAAAATCTCGTTTCTTATTTCTTTAACTCTACGCTTCAAAATTCTCTATATAAATACTAAAAACGACAAATTCTCTTCATTCATAATCGAGACGTCTAACAGTAAACATGCCCATAAAGTGGGATTGCAGAAGAGACTGCAGTTCAGATTACACACCTGATCTCAAAGATAAATGTGAAATATGTGAGAAAGCTGCATTTACAGTAGTATCTAAATACAAACGCGATAGACACGGTAAAGGCTACTATAGCTTCACATCCTACTGCCACGATTGCTATGAATTGCATTCCGGTATACAGGAAGCAGCAAGATTTAGGCATATGCAAAACCAGGTGTTAGGATTACCAGAAATTGATGAAACCGACACATTATCCGCTATATTAATGAAGCATTTTATACTGCAACTTCCAACTATCGAGGATTTTCGACAGATTACTACCAACGATTTGGTTGTAACATTGCGAATGACGCTATACAGTAATAATATTAGGTATGCGACCAGTCTAACACCTGAAATATTAAGCAGAGAAGTAGACCTTATAGATTGGTTTGAGTCCATTATACTCATGAGATGTATTGATGAGTTGCAGCGGTATAAAAATGCTATTCTATCATCATTATATGTAGAATGTAATGTTTAAATACTTCAAATAAAAAAATATATTTATTCAACAATTGTTTTATTCAAATTGAAATTAGCTTTTTGTAGATAATTTAAGTTTAACCAGAGGTGTTTTGTTAGTTCTTTGATAGCCATAAGGCAACAATTTCCTCAAATCAAAGGCACTATACGTACTCCAAGGGTGACAGCCCGGTTTGTAAGCGGGTCTATCAGACACCCTAAGCATTGAATACTTCTCCCACAGTGTGGTACCTGGCGTGCCTTTGTGCAGGAAAAAGTCGACAACCTCTGTAATTTAGGTAATATTTGAGATTAACTGAGATATTGATATAGCCGGAGGCCGATAGGTGATTCTTTGATAGCCATCAGGCGACAATTTCCTCAAATCAAAGACACTATACGCACTCTGCTTAATAGGTGACAGCCCGGTTTGTAAGCGGGTCTAACAGACACCCTAAGCAAGTACTTCTCCCACAGTGTGGTACCTGGCGTGCCTTTGTGTAGGAAAAAGTCGATCGCCCCTTGATACCCTAAGGAGCCTCAACGGCTTCATATCATATAGATTAGGAATTTAATTAATCAATTTTAAATTAAGTACATAAATAAATAAGTATATAAAAACTCACCTCTAAAATCCTAAACGGCAGTATGCTGGAATGATGAAATATCTCCATCTGCCATCATTTTGGTGAATTATCTATAAAATAGAAAAATGATGAAAATATATGAAAACTGAAAATGTATGACATAATCCTAATAACACATGCATAGACTGACCAATGGGTGATAATAAAATATTATTTTTATAAAGTTTAGAATAATGATTATCGAAATTACTTAGAGATGATATATAATTATAGGAATTCCTTCAGTCTCCAACAATAATCTACATTATTACTGCTACTAACCTCAAAAGAGCGGTCGATTAAAAACTTGAAAATTGCAAAAATCGGAACAAAAAATTGAAATATACATGAGGCTAACAAAGCCATGAGCCTACTATGAATCACGAAATAAAAAGTGGGTTGATAATATCTGTTCAACTAGATAGATGAATAAGAGTTGAATGAAGGATCGATGAAAGCTACGTAGTATTTCCAGCAAGTACTCAACATATCATTTATTTTGAAACCTTTCCTGAGGCCCTATCTCTTATATCAAGGAAACTAGCTTCCTATGCTATTCTAACAATTAAAAATGCTTAAATGTTGTTGTTGACGTCGATACGAATCTATTGATACCCGATTCATCAAAATCGGACGACCGGAAGTAGCCGACCGGAAGTAGCCGTTTTAATGCAGATTTGGAATCTACGAATCTCATTCAACCAATATATGACATTTTTATTGTGTTTCATAAAGTTTTAAAAACCGGAAGTCCATAATTTTGAGTGAAACGTAAACATTTGAGGTGAGGATTTTCGACTATTTTTATCTCAAATTCATATTCTTGTATATTCTCAGGCAATATTTATTATTAAATTTATCACTATAACTGACATCACCCTTTTAGTTGGAGCTACTAAACATGATTTCTTATTAAAAATATCGCTTACACTACTTCTGTAATATGACAGTTTTGAACCCTTTAAGATCGAACCAGTAACAGCGAACCAGTAATAGCAAAGATATTCTTTAGTGCCCTTATGGCTTGAACTACTTTTTTTAATTAATATCATCGTCTACGCCAATTCTGAAATATGATAGTTTTTATCCCGTCTCGATCGAGCCAGTAATAGCGAAGATAGCCTTTAGAGCCCTTTTGGCCTAATCTACTATGCATAATTGTTCATTGAATATAACGTACACTGCTATATGTCACTTTTTATTCCGTGTTGATCGAACCACTAATAGCAAAGATAGTCCTTAATGTCCTTATGGCTTGAACTACTATTTTTACTTATAATCATCGTCTACGTCAAATCTGAAATATGATAGTTTTTACTCCGTCTCGATCGAACCAATAATAGCGAAGATAGCTTTTAGTGCCTTTTTGGCCAGATCGACTATCCATGATTTTTCATTAAATATAACGTACACTGCTATATGTCACTTTTTATTCCGTATCGATCGAACCAGTAATAGCAAAGATAGTCGTTAATGCCCTTATGGCTTGAACTATTTTTTTAATTATAATTATCATCTACGCAACATGATAGTTTTTATTCCGTCTCGATCGAACCAATAATAACGAAGATAGCCTTTAGTGCCCTTTGGCCAGATCTACTATCCATGATTTTTCATTTAATATAACGTCTACGGCAGTTTTGCTATGTCAGTTTTGATTACGTCTCCATCGAATCATTAATAGCGGATATATTCTTAGTGCCCATATGACCTGATCTACTATTCATAATTTTCATTAAATATAACGTACACTGCTATAAATCCGTTTATTATGTCTCGATCGAATCAGTAAGATTATGGCTTGAACTACTATTTTTACTTATAATCATCGTCTACGTCAAATCTGAAATATGATAGTTTTTATTCCGTCTCGATCGAACCAATAATAGCGAAGATAGCTTTTAGTGCCTTTTTGGCCAGATCGACTATCCATGATTTTTCATTAAATATAACGTACACTGCTATATGTCACTTTTTATTCCGTATCGATCGAACCAGTAATAGCAAAGATAGTCGTTAATGCCCTTATGGCTTGAACTATTTTTTTAATTATAATTATCATCTTCGCAACATGATAGTTTTTATTCCGTCTCGATCGAACCAATAATAACGAAGATAGCCTTTAGTGCCCTTTGGCCAGATCTACTATCCATGATTTTTCATTTAATATAACGTCTACGGCAGTTTTGCTATGTCAGTTTTGATTACGTCTCCATCGAATCATTAATAGCGGATATATTCTTAGTGCCCATATGACCTGATCTACTATTCATAATTTTCATTAAATATAACGTACACTGCTATAAATCCGTTTATTATGTGTCGATCGAATCAGTAAGATACTCTTTAGTGCCCATACGGCTTAAAATAGTTTTCAATATAATGAATAAACCCATGTGATAATTTCCAAAATAGAAAAAATAATTTTGATATTTACTTAAAGAAGAATAATTTTACAATTTACAAATAACGAATATAAAAATCTCACCTGTTATATAAAACTAACATCACAATCCCCGTTCACATAACAACTCCCCACATATTACTGATAAATGATCTATTCTGCAAGCTATTTATATTCGTATAGATTATATGACGAAAGCATAAATGAAAGATTTGTTAAAAAAGGCCTCCTAACACAACTAATTTGTGCGTATTTTCCATTAGAAACAATGCAATTTTATCACATTCAGCTAAAATGATCCATTTTCCCATTTAAATACATGTATTATCGAAAACACTTGAAGGTATTGTTGAAATAGACGAGAAATAGAGCTTATCACACATCCGGTGTTTTCGATAATACATGTATTTAAATGGGAAAATGGATCATTTTAGCTGAATGTGATAAAATTGCATTGTTTCTTATGGAAAATACGCACAAATTAGTTGTGTTAGGAGGCCTTTTTTAACAAATCTTTCATTTATGCTTTCGTCATATAATCTATACGAATATAAATAGCTTGCAGAATAGATCATTTATCAGTAATATGTGGGGAGTTGTTATGTGAACGGTGATTGTGATGTTAGTTTTATATAACAGGTGAGATTTTTATATTCGTTATTTGTAAATTGTAAAATTATTCTTCTTTAAGTAAATATCAAAATTATTTTTTCTATTTTGGAAATTATCACATGGGTTTATTCATTATATTGAAAACTATTTTAAGCCGTATGGGCACTAAAGAGTATCTTACTGATTCGATCGAGACATAATAAACGGATTTATAGCAGTGTACGTTATATTTAATGAAAATTATGAATAGTAGATCAGGTCATATGGGCACTAAGAATATATCCGCTATTAATGATTCGATGGAGACGTAATCAAAACTGACATAGCAAAACTGCCGTAGACGTTATATTAAATGAAAAATCATGGATAGTAGATCTGGCCAAAGGGCACTAAAGGCTATCTTCGTTATTATTGGTTCGATCGAGACGGAATAAAAACTATCATGTTGCGTTGATGATAATTATAATTAAAAAAATAGTTCAAGCCATAAGGGCATTAACGACTATCTTTGCTATTACTGGTTCGATCGATACGGAATAAAAAGTGACATATAGCAGTGTACGTTATATTCAATGAAAAATCATGGATAGTCGATCCGGCCAAAAAGGCACTAAAAGCTATCTTCGCTATTATTGGTTCGATCGAGACGGAATAAAAACTATCATATTTCAGATTTGACGTAGACGATGATTATAAGTAAAAATAGTAGTTCAAGCCATAAGGACATTAAGGACTATCTTTGCTATTAGTGGTTCGATCAACACGGAATAAAAAGTGACATATAGCAGTGTACGTTATATTCAATGAACAATTATGCATAGTAGATTAGGCCAAAAGGGCTCTAAAGGCTATCTTCGCTATTACTGGCTCGATCGAGACGGGATAAAAACTATCATATTTCAGAATTGGCGTAGACGATGATTATAATTAAAAATAGTAGTTCAAGCCATAAGGGCACTAAAGAATATCTTTGCTATTACTGGTTCGCTGTTACTGGTTCGATCTTAAAGGGTTCAAAACTGTCATATTACAGAAGTAGTGTAAGCGATATTTTTAATAAGAAATCATGTTTAGTAGCTCCAACTAAAAGGGTGATGTCGGTTATAGTGATAAATTTAATAATAAATATTGCCAGAGAATATACAAGAATATGAATTTGAGATGAAAATAGTCGAAAATCCTTACCTCACCTTACGTTTCATTCAAAATTATGGACTTCCGGTTTTTAAAACTTTATGAAATACAATAAAAATGTCATATATTGGTTGAATGAGATTCGTAGATTCCAAATCTGCATTAAAATGGCTACTTCCGGTTGGCTACTTCCGGTCGTCCGATTTTGATGAATCGGGTATCAATAGATTCGTATCGACGTCAACAACAACATTTAAGCATTTTTAATTGTTAGAATAGCATAGGAAGCTAGTTTCCTTGATATAAGAGATAGGGCCTCAGGAAAGGTTTCAAAATAAATGATATGTTGAGTACTTGCTGGAAATACTACGTAGCTTTCATCGATCCTTCATTCAACTCTTATTCATCTATCTAGTTGAACAGATATTATCAACCCACTTTTTATTTCGTGATTCATAGTAGGCTCATGGCTTTGTTAGCCTAATGTATATTTCAATTTTTTGTTCCGATTTTTGCAATTTTCAAGTTTTTAATCGACCGCTCTTTTGCGGTTAGTAGCAGTAATAATGTAGATTATTGTTGGAGACTGAAGGAATTCCTATAATTATATATCATCTCTAAGTAATTTCGATAATCATTATTCTAAACTTTATAAAAATAATATTTTATTATCACCCATTGGTCAGTCTATGCATGTGTTATTAGGATTATGTCATACATTTTCAGTTTTCATATATTTTCATGATTTTTCTATTTTATAGATAATTCACCAAAATGATGGCAGATGGAGATATTTCATCATTCCAGCATACTGCCGTTTAGGATTTTAGAGGTGAGTTTTTATATACTTATTTATTTATGTACTTAATTTAAAATTGATTAATTAAATTCCTAATCTATATGATATGAAGCCGTTGAGGCTCCTTCGGGTATCAAGGGGCGATCGACTTTTTCCTACACAAAGGCACGCCAGGTACCACACTGTGGGAGAAGTACTTGCTTAGGGTGTCTGTTAGACCCGCTTACGAACCGGGCTGTCACCTATTAAGCAGAGTGCTTATAGTGTCTTTGATTTGAGGAAATTGTCGCCTGATGGCTATCAAAGAATCACCTATCGGCCTCCGGCTATATCAATATCTCAGTTAATCTCAAATATTACCTAAATTACCGAGGTTGTCGACTTTTTCCTGCACAAAGGCACGCCAGGTACCACACTGTGGGAGAAGTATTCAATGCTTAGGGTGTCTGTTAGACCCGCTTACAAACCGGGCTGTCACCCTTGGAGTACGTATAGTGCCTTTGATTTGAGGAAATTGTTGCCTTATGGCTATCAAAGAACTAACAAAACACCTCTGGTTAAACTTAAATTATCTACAAAAAGCTAATTTCAATTTGAATAAAACAATTGTTGAATAAATATATTTTTTTATTTGAAGTATTTAAACATTACATTCTACATATAATGATGATAGAATAGCATTTTTATACCGCTGCAACTCATCAATACATCTCATGAGTATAATGGACTCAAACCAATCTATAAGGTCTACATCTCTGCTTAATATTTCAGGTGTTAGACTGGTCGCATACCTAATAGCGTCATTCGCAATGTTACAACCAAATCGTTGGTAGTAATCTGTCGAAAATCCTCGATAGTTGGAAGTTGCAGTATAAAATGCTTCATTAATATAGCGGATAATGTGTCGGTTTCATCAATTTCTGGTAATCCTAACACCTGGTTTTGCATATGCCTAAATCTTGCTGCTTCCTGTATACCGGAATGCAATTCATAGCAATCGTGGCAGTAGGATGTGAAGCTATAGTAGCCTATACCGTGTCTATCGCGTTTGTATTTAGATACTACTGTAAATGCAGCTTTCTCACATATTTCACATTTATCTTTGAGATCAGGTGTGTAATCTGAACTGCAGTCTCTTCTGCAATCCCACTTTATAGGCATGTTTACTGTTAGACGTCTCGATTATGAATGAAGAGAATTTGTCGTTTTTAGGATTTATATAGAGAATTTTGAAGCGTAGAGTTAAAGAAATAAGAAACGAGATTTTTATTTTATTTTTATTGCCAAAAATATAAAAGAAATAAAAAACATAATTAGTTTATATCCATAACTTCACATATTTGATAATGTCCCCATGGAAGTGTGTCATCTGTTCCATAAACAAGAAAACGCTTATCATCATCAGGACTGAGAGCTATTTTTTCTTGTGTTATTGAATGGACCTCGTGCTTGTCAGATCTGATAAGGTTTTGACTAACCGTCTTCTTTTGAAACCCTTCTAAGCATTCAATATAGTCTTCGAAAGTTATCTCGGTCTTGACGATTGAAGATTTTACCCCTTTGGCCTTCTTGGTCACTCCAAAATTTCTTATATTCTCAGCAATTTCATCCTCTTCATACTCATCTTCCATCAGATGTTTTATCATCTTTTCTAAATCATTATCGGTCGTATGCACTTTTGTAGTATATAATTTGGATCTGAGCCCTACATAAGCTATCATTGAAACGCCATTATTCTCATCTTTCATCATTCCAAGTACCTTCTTATTTACTAAAGGTATTCCATAGTGATTATCTTGAGGATATTCGCTAGTATCAAAATATCTATGACAATCTTCCCTCATTAATATATATATGGATCCTGATGGAGTTCATATATCAGGGAATCAGTGTCTGTGTAGAGTACAGAGCATTCATCACCATAACGTTGTCGCATGTAACCATAATGAAAATCGTAGATGGTAGTTTTAGCTAGATCAAGGATGGATTGTCCAACATAAATTGATTTATTTAACCATACCTGCAGTTTCTTTAATTCCACTGCAACTAGGTTCTCATTAAAAACTGTAGCAGTTTTGAACTCAGGTTTAGAGATGTATGACTCAGCACCATATCTTCCAGTCCACTCAGTAAGAAGCTTGATGTTCACACGCTTCGTAACGTTCTCCATCGTCTTCCCAAAAACAGCATTGTTCATCAATTTAAACAGATCTTTTTCAAACTCATTTTTAGCCTTCTTCCTAAGTTCGGTGTTGAGATCAATGTAACTATTAAGCCAAGGACTCTGCTGGAATTTTAATGCTCGATGAATCTTTTTAAGCACAAGCCCGTGTTCCAATGCCTGCTTGAGTGCTACATAATGTATAACATACTTATGTTTATCATACAATGTAGCCATTAATTTTGTTGGCTCGTTAACATTCCTAGAAGGCTTCAGCGTCCTAGGATTAATATGTTGTGGGCAGAAGGGTATGTCTTTATGTTTATCATGAAGATGTTTAGGATAGTCTAGGTCTACTTCCAAAAAATATCCTTCATCTGCATCATCAGGTATTGATGCGACATCAATGTTAGTATCAGCCCATTCAAAACCTCCATACGGTATATATTGTGACATTGCCCATCCATATTGGTTGTTTACATCATAATACATCAAAAATGTTTTTGGTTTGTTGGGATCGTAGCTATTGATATACATGTTGTTAGCTTTAGCCTATCTTTTACTACATACTTGGCTCAAACCTCCTCGAATGCCTCGTTCAACAAACAGAAACATATCAGCATCGGTTAACAGCTCCAGCTCGATTCCTGTATGCTTCAGCATGGCATCCCAAGTGAAGCCTGGTAATGTAAAATAGTGAGCTGGATCTAAATTATACGTGTTCAGACAGCTTGTGCGGAACATCTCAAATACATCAGCCAAGAGTAGAATATCAGTCTTCATATATAAATCAACGTATTCTCCCAAATTTTCACATGAGAAGCTGCTCCAAACATCTTGGGCTCGTCGATAGAGTCGGCGAGGACATGGTTTCTTATTCAGCTTATTGTAAAAATCATCTATGGATGGTAGATTCGTTTCAGAAAAACGGTCCAAGGAGTCGATGTAATCATATGGCATTACTCCTTTCTTCGTTAAAAGTGAAAAATGTATTTCATCTACTTCAGGAAACTCTGTCTTCAGATTTGGAAATTCCGGTAAATATGATGCCAACTTATCAAGGGAGGATGCCATAAATCGGAAACTGTCTATGAAACGGAACTGAATAGGGTAATCATCTATATGTTTGGTAAATGAGATATACTTCTCCTTTGTTATGGGAAGTAGGTCAACTTTTCCCCCAATCTTCGTAGCAATGTCTGTAACTATGAAATGAGCATCATAGCCTGATAGATTGTGGAAGACAACTGGAACCATATGGCTGTCCTTGTAATTGATGTTGCATCCCTCGTGCGCTGCTCCTCTATAATTGTTTTCAGGTAACAAGTGGTTGTGATCTCGCACTTTCTTATCTTCAGGGCTAAATGATTTCACGCAGATGTGACAGTGAGTAGCTTTTTGATACTCTATTTCCTGTTCATATGTCATATGGATGTTATATGAGCACCAGAAGACTGTAGCCATATCTTCCGCTAAACTTCCCATCTCATTAGCAAACCACTGCATACAGTCCTGTCCGCGGTAAGATCGGAAAAAACTAAGGGAGTGGTCGTAGGAACACTTAACATAATAGCCAATCGCAGCTGGAACGTGACGTTGTGGTTTTTTTGGGTCATCAGTTTTTTCCAAGACACTCTCCAAATCAGCATATACAACAAAAGGAGCTTTTTCCTTATTTTTAAAATGTTTGAATTTAAGGATGTTCCTTCCTGGCTCTGGCATTTTGATGACTGTTTCATTAATTTTTTGACAGTCCTCCAGATGCTTTCCTAATTTTTCTGGGGATCTACAATAATGGAGACAGCGTTCGCAGAAGAACTTTTGACCATTACGTTTAGATAGTTGGTTGGATAGAAGCCTGGAGAGATTTTTGATCCATACATAATGGTATTTGACAGGGCCCTCAGTATCATCATATCTGTCCTGAATAAGTAGTAGATTCACATGTTTCTCACGCTTTTCCTTGGTCAAGTATGTTGGTAATGTGGTGAATGTCTTTTTCTCTTCTTGGAGAATGTATACGTTGATAGAAATGTTGTTCTGCTTCTCAAATAATGGAATCTGTTTGATGGTCATCGGAAACTGTATTCCTTTCAATTTTAGTACAGATGAGTAGTGGGGGTACTTTTCTATTCTCTGTGGATCTTTATATGCAGGATATAAGGCCGATGTAATAGCCCAGGCGAAACATGCATCATCAACGTTCTTAATGTTAATGCAGGATTTCTTCTTCTTAATCTGCTCAGGTAGCTCAATATATGATGAGCCCAGCTGGGGTGTAAATTTGTTAATGTTCACTCCTAAATTCATTACTCGTTTCAGTGCCCATCCAGAGTCACGTTCTTTAAATTCCTCCAAGTCTTTGAGGAGGGGGGTGATGACCTTTGAGATGAACCACTCCTCGATATCTGTCTCACGATAGATGGGTGAATTGGAGGTAGTGAAATATTTATATTCTGTTAACACTCGATCACCTTTCACTATTTCAAACTCGCCTCCGAATACAGTGTTAACCTTAATGGCTATATCATTCTTTAAATCGTTGATGATGCGTGGCCTGAATAGCTTAAAACAGTCCTGGAAAAATGTGATGGGATCTTTATGTTTGAGGTTCGAGATAATTCCAGTGCGTATGCGGTTTTGGAATGCAGACTCGCTATCGCTCCAGCAAACACGGTCCCTTGCGGTTTCTGGTCTGGAAAATGACCCTGCTCCTTTTTTCCGTTCAGCTTTAATCTGCTTCCTCAAGGTTTTGACGTTTCTTAAACATGCTTCTAAATGCTGTTTCTCACCTATGGTCTTGGCATATCTCATAGAATCTTTAATTCGTTTCAACGTCTTTGCACAATCACTTAGCCCTTTACGAGCTACTTTATTATCATAATGAGATGACAAGAGCTGCAATATGCCAGCGATACATTTTACTAAATCAGTGAAGAGAGACATCTTGCTCGTACAGTTGTCGATGATTGATTGATGATATTTGTTGGGATCCTCCTTTATATAGCATTGGAGACGCATGCGCAGTGTGATGAAATATGGACGCTACACTACTACACTAATCTACTTAATCACCTGCGCTTTACTAGCATTAATTAGTTGAATTCATTCTGACAATGTTAAAATGCTATGCAAAACGATGTTTTGTTTGTTGAAGAGAAAGTAGCTAAACGGGTGTGAATTATGAAAAATCGTTAAATATTTTTGGAAAATTATGAATGACTTCAAAAAATGTTAAAGAAAATGATAAAGATAGTAGGAAAAGTAACAAAAGATTGTAGAAACCGAATAAAAGTGTTGATAAACAGCTGAAAAGTCCGAGAAACCAACGGAAAATGATAAAAAATTGCTAGGAAGTGCCGGAAAATGGGTGAAAGCATGTACATTTCAAGGAAAGGTGATGAAAAGCTATAAAAAGTTCAGAAAATGCCGGAAATTTTGAAAAAATGGCTATAGAGGGCTATAAAGCGCTGAAAAAGTGAGATGAAAGGTAGCGAAAAGCCTAGAAAAACTAAGGAAGAGGGTTAGAAAAATGTCAAAATATGCATGAAAATGGTAGAGCATTGCAGGAATTGAGCGAAAAACAACTGCAAAAAGCTGAATAATGGCAGGAATTGCATGAAAAGCGACTAAATGTCAATAAAAACAACGGAAAACGGCTAGAATTACTGGAAAGGCCACGAAAACTAGCTAGAAAATATAAAAAATCAGAGAAAAACTTGAGAAAATAGCAGAAATTTTAGGAAGAACTTATATCTTCTTCATCTAGGGATTTTCGTTAGGAAATCTTCATCTAGGGATTTTACGTTTCAAAATCTAGGGAATTTTCTTCATCTAGGGATTTTAGGTTTGAAAATCTAGTGAAATAGTAACTTGATCATACAAATACCTACAAATGGACCCCATGTGTAGCATCCCTAGATCTGCTACATTCCTATCCCAAACACATGGGGCCGAAGCATTTTTCCCTAGAATCTAGGGAAAAAAGCGCCAATTTTCGCTATTTTTGACCTTAGAATTCCTTATGGGAAATTACATGTAAAATTGATCGATTTTGCGCCAGAACTCTCCTAGCTCATTTACTAAGGGCCTTATTCGTTTCAACGGTAGACTGTTTGCTGTTACTGGTTCGATCTTAAAGGGTTCAAAACTGTCATATTACAGAAGTAGTGTAAGCGATATTTTTAATAAGAAATCATGCTTAGTAGCTCCAACTTAAAGGGCGATGTCGGTTATAGTGATAAATTTAATAACAAATATTGCCTGAGAATATTCTAGAATATATATTTGAGATAAAAATTATCCAAAATCCTTACCTCTAATATTTACGTTTCATTAAAAATTATGGACTTCTGGTTTGTAAAACTTTATGAAATACAATAAAAATTTTATATATTGGTTGAATGCGATGCGTAGATTCCAAATCTGCATTAAAATGGCTACTTCCGGTCGGTCACTTCCGGTCGTCCGATTTATATGAATTGGGTATTAATAGATTTGTTTCGACGTCAACAACAATATTTAAGCATTTTTAATTGTTAGAATAGCATAGGAAGCTAGTTTCTTTGATATAAGAGATAGGGCCTCAGGCAAGGTTTCAAAATAAATATGTTGAGTACTTGCTAGAAATACTACGTACCTTTCATCGATCCTTCATTCACCTCTTATTCATCTTCTATCTAGTTGAACAGATATCATTATCAACCCACTTTTTATTTCGTGATTCATAGTAGGCTCATGGTTTTTTTAGCCCCATGTATATTTCAATTTTTTGTTCCGATTATTGCAATTTTCAAGTTTTTAATAGACATAATGCTCTTTTGCGGTCAGTAGCTTTAATAATGTTGTAGATTATTGTTGGAGACTGAAGGAAATGCTATAGTTATATATCATCTTTAAGTAATTTTTATAATCATTATTCTAAACTTTATAAAAATAATATATTATTATCACCATTTAATGATATGTCGGTCTATGCATGTGTTATAAGGATTATGTCATACATTTTCAGTTTTCATATATTTTCATTTTCACCAAAATGATGGCAGATGGAGATATTTCATCAATACCTTTCCAGCATATTGCCGTTTAGGAGTTTTGTATAGGTGAGTTCTTATATACTTATATATTTATGTACTTAATTTAAAATTGATTAATTAAATTCCTAATCTATGTTATATGATATGAAGCCGTTGAGGCTCCATCGGCTATCAAGTGGTGATCGACTTTTTCCAACACGAAGGCACGCCAGGTACCACACTATGGGAGAAGTATTCAATGCTTAGGGTGTCTGCTAGACCCGCTTACAAACCGGGCTGTCACCAATTAAGCAGAGTGCGTATAGTGTCTTTGATTTGAGGAAATTGTTGCCTGATGGCTATCAAAGAATCACCTATTACCTAAATTACCGATGTTGTCGACTTTTTCCGTTTTTATATACTTATTTATTTATGTACTTGATTTAAAATTGTTTATTCAATTTCCTAATCTATGTTATATGATATGAAGCCGTTGAGGCTCCTTCGGGTATCAAGGGGTGATCGACTTTTTCCTACACGAAGGCACGCCATGTACCACACTGTGGGAGAAGTATTCAATGCTTAGGGTGTCTGTTAGACCCGCTTACAAACCGGGCTCTCACCTATTAAGCAGAGTGCGTATAGTGTCTTTGATTTGAGGAAATTGTTGCCTGATGGCTATCATAGAATCACCTATCGGCCTCCGGCTATATATAATATCAATATCTCAGTTATTCTCAAATATTGCCTAAATTACCGAGGTTGTCGAATTTTTCCTGCACAAAGGCACGCCAGGTACCACAAAGTGGGAGAAGTATTCAATGCTTAGGGTGTCTGTTAGACTCGCTTACAAACTGGGCTGTCACCCTTGGAGTACCTATAGTACCTTTGAATTGAGGAAATTGTTGCCTGATAGCTATCAAAGAACTAACAAAACACCTCTGGTTAAACTTAAATTATTATCTACAACAAGCTAATTTCACTTTGAATAAATATATTTTTTTATTTTAAGTATTTAAACATTACATTCTATATATAATGATGATAAAATAGCATTTTTATACCGCTGCAACTCATCAATACATCTCATAAGTATAATGGACTCAAACCAATCTATAAGGTCTACATCGCTGCTTAATATTTCAGGTGTTTGACTGGTTGCATACCTAATATTATGACTGATTCGTAATGTTACAACCAAATCGTTGGTAGTAATCTGTCGAAAATCCTCGATAGTTGGAAGTTGTAGTATAAAATGCTTCATTAATATAGCGGATAATGTGTCGGTTTCATCAATTTCTAGTAATCCTAACGCGTGGTTTTGCATATGCCTAAATCATGCTGCTTCCTGTATACCAGAATGCAATTCATTGCAATCGTAGCAGTAGGATGTGAAGCTATAGCAGCTTATACCGTGTCTATCGCGTTTGTATTCAGATACTACTGTAAATGCAGCTTTCTCACATATTTCACATTTATCTTTGAGATCAGGTATGTAATCGGAACAGTTGCAGTCTCTTCTGCAATCACACTTTATAGGCATGTTTACTGTTAGACGTCTTGATTATGAATGAAGAGAATTTGTCGTCTTTGGGATTTATATAGAGAATTTTGAAGGATAGAGTTAAAGAAATAAGAAACGAGATTTCTATTTTATTTTTATTGTCAACATATTAAAAAAAAAATATAAAAGATATAAAAAACATAATTTTACATATAATTAGTTTATATCCATAGCTTCACATATTTGATAATGTTCCCATGGAAGTGTGTCATCTTTTCCATAAACAAGGAAACGCTTATCATCATCAGGACTGAGAGATATTTTTTCTTGTTTCATTGAATGGACCTCGTGCTTGTCAGATCTGATAAGGTTTTGAGTAACCGTCTTCTTTTGAAACCCTTCTAAGCATTCAATATAGTCTTCGAAAGTTATCTCTGTCTTGACGATTGAAGATATTACCCCTTTGGCCTTCTTGGTCACTCCAAAATTTCTTATATTCTCGGCAATTTCATCCTCTTCATACTCATCTTCCATCAGATGTTTTATCATCTTTTCTAAATCATTATCGGTCGTATGCACTTTTGTAGTATATAATTTGGATCTGAGCCCTACATAAGCTATCAATGGAACGCCATTATTCTCATCTTTCATCATTCCAAGTACCTTCTTATTTACTAAAGGTATTTTATAGTGATTATCTTGTGGATATTCGCTAGTAACAAAATATCTATGACAATCTTCCCTCATTAATATATATGGATCCTGATGGAGTTCATATATCAGGGAATCAGTGTCGGTGTAGAGTACAGAGCATTCATCACCATAACGTTGTCGCATGTAACCATAATGAAAATCGTAGATGGTAGTTTTAGCTAGATCAAGGATGGATTGTCCAACATAAATTGGTTTATTCAACCATACCTGCACTTTATTTAATTCCACTGCAACTAGGTTCTCATTAAGAACTGTAGCAGTCTTGAACACAGGTTTAGAGATGTATGACTCAGCACCATTTCTTCCAGTCCACTCAGTAAGAAGCTTGATGTTCACACGCTTTCTAACGTTTTCAATCGTCTTCCCAAAAACAGCATCGTTCATCAATTTAAACAGATTTTTTTCAAACTCATTTTCAGCCTTCTTCTAAGTTCGGTGTTGAGATCAATGTAACTTTTAAGCCAAGGCCTCTGCTTGAATTTTAATGCTCGATGATTTTTTTAAGCACAAGCCCGTGTTCCAATGCCTGCTTGAGAGCTACATAATGTATAACATACTTATGTTTATCATACAATGTAGCCATTAATTTTGTTGGCTCGTTAACATTCCTAGAAGGCTTCAGCGTCTTAGGATTAATATGTTGTGGGCAGAAGGGTTTGTCTTTATGTTTATCATGAATATGTTTAGGATAGTCTAGGTCTACTTCCAAAAAATATCCTTCGTCTGCATCATCAGGTATTGATGCAACATCAATATTAGTATCAGTCCACTCAAAACCTCCATATGGTAGATATTGCGACATTGCCCATCCATATTTATTGTTTACATCATAATACATCAAATAGGATTGAGGCTTGTTGGGATCGTAGTTATTAAGATACATGTTAGCTTTAGCCTGTTTTTTACTACATACTTGGCTCAAACCTCCTCGAATGCCTCGTTCAACAAACAGAAACATATCATCGTCGGTTAACAGCTCCAGCTGGATTCCTGTATGCTTCAGCATGGCATCCCAAGTGAAGTCTGGTAATGTGAAATAGTGAGCTGGATCTAAATTATACGTGTTCAGAAAGCTTGTGCGGAACATCTCATTCTCCTAAATTTTCATATGAGAAGCTGCTCCAAACATCTTGGGCTCGTCGGTAGAGTCGGCGAGGACATGGTTTATTATTCAGCTTATTGTAAAAATCATCTATGGAAGGTAGATTCGTTTCAGAAAAACAGTCGAAGGAGTCGATGTAATCATATGGCATTATTCCTTTCTTCGTTAAAAGGGAAAAATGCATTTCATCTACTTCAGGAAACTGTGTCTTCAGATATGGAAATTCCGGTAAATATGATGCCAACTTGTCTAGGGAGGATGCCATAAATCGGAGACTGTCTATGAAACGGAACTGAATAGGGTAATCATCTATATGTTTGGTAAATGAGATATACTTCTTCTTTGTAATGGGAAGTAGGTCAACTTTTCCCCCAATCTTCGTAGCAATGTCTGTAACTATGAAATGACCATCATAGCCTGATAGATTGTGGAAGACATCTGGAACCATATGGCTGTCCTTGTAATTGATGTTGCATCCCTCGTGCGCTGCTCCTCTATAATTGTTTTCAGGTAACAAGTGGTTGTGATCTCGCACTTTCTTATCTTCAGGGCTAAATGATTTCACGCAGATGTGACAGTGAGTAGCTTTTTGATACTCTATTTCCTAATAATGGTTGTAGAAGTCCATTCTCGAAATGGAGTGAAATGGTAAGACCAACAAAAAAACACGAAGTCTTCTCCACAGTTTATTATTAAGGATTAATTACTGATGAGACATGTTTCGAGATTTTACAATCTCATTTTCAATCGAAATATAGAAAGTTCTGTAACAAATTAAAGTGAAAAATTATGTAGTTAAGATTCAAAATGGTGTATAGTATACTCACATGGAGATGAAAATATGAAAAATTTAAGAGAAGAAAAAAATTATGTAAACGACCCCAAAACCAGTACAATAATTGAATTTAACATATATATACTTGAAAATAAAATAAATAAATTTCCCGTTATGAAATTAAAAAATTAAAAATAGTAAAATAAAGTCACATTCTATAAAATAAAAAATAAAATACGAAATTCTACGTCACGTCACATTGTCCGAGTATGAGTGTTCGTGCCCGGTGACTACATATTGGTCAGCTGATGGTAAAAGAGATATATTTCTGGTTGGGGATCGCTTAAATAGTTTTTCAATTACATGTAACTAGAGCCATCTAATGTTGGATAGTGAATATTTTGAAGTTTAATAAGCAGAAAGATAATTTAAATAGTAGAATACTGTAATATTTGACATAGAATTATAAACAAAAGGTTAGGCGAAGCACAACAACAAAATAAATTGATGACGTGTGACGTGACGTAGAATTTTGTATTTTATTCTTATTTTATAGAATGTGACTTTATTTTACTATTTTTAAGTTTTTAATTTCATAACGGTAAAATTTATTTATTTTATTTTCAAGTATATATATGTTAATTTCAATTATTGTACTGGTTTTGGGATCGTTTACATAATGTTTTTCTTCTCTTAAATATTTTATATTTTCAGCTCAATGTGAATATACTATCCACCATTTTGTATCTTAACTACATAATTTTTCACTTTAATTTGTTACAGAACTTTCTATATTTCGATTGAAAATGAGATTGTACAATCTCGAAACATGTCTCATCAGTAATTAATCCTTAGTAATAAGCTGTGGAGAAGACCAAGTACATCTCCCTACAATCCAGGATTATTACTCCAGCAGCCAAAAAAGCCATCCGCATTGGTACCACGACGTGGATCACACAAGAAGTTAAATCATTATACCACAAAATCAACACCATCAACATCCATCTCAAATGGCTCTATTTGAAATTGGCATCTACCCTGGACTTCTTGGAACTGGATGTACTTCATAGAAACCTCTTGGACTACATTGAACATAAAGGTAAGGAGAAGCACCAAAAGTTAATAAACAAGCTATCTATGTTAAATTCTAATTTATCTCAATCTAATCATACAACTAACAAGTTTTCGGATCACACTTTCCATCAGAGAGTGATGAACAAATCCTCAACGACCTTTAGTGAACGTGAATTGAAAGTTCTTAAATTAGGCTTAAAATTTAACATACATAAACCCAAAGATAGAAAAGATTTTCAACTACTTGCCATAGAGAGTGAAAAAATAATTGAGACCTTAAATTTCAACAACAAAGATTTAATCAGAAGTGATATTGCACGTGTGTTAAACAGGAATTTCACTTTTAATTCAAACATTACATATAATAATGAGGATAAGAAGCTGAGATTTATTAGGAATCATATTACAAATAAAGTCAAACATAACAATTTAGTAATTTCAAAAGCAGATAAAGGTAATTGGCTTGTTATCCTGGATCGGCCGGACTATGTGAGAGCAAAGTCATCAACTTCCTGTCCTCGGACTGCTTCCAAAAATTAGATTCTAATCCTACAACCAAATATATTAGACAGGTGAAAAAATATCTAGATATTACGTTAACTACCATCATATCCCCATGAACCCGTCCACACCCTTATTATATGGCTTACCAAAAATTCACAAAACAGGTATTCCTATTAGACCTGTTGTTTCCTATTGTAACTCACCCACATCGAAATTATCTTCATGGCTTAACAAACTAATTAGAGACTTAACCGAATTCCATAACACTTATTCCATAAAAAACACCAAAGATTTAATTAATAAAATATCAAACGTTGTCATACCAGATAATTCTATTCTAGTATCATTCGATGTAGTTAATCTCTTCCCTAGTATCCCACCAGATGATTGTATTCAACTAGTTAGGAACCTCCTCTTTGAATCAGGCACTAACTTTCAACATTGCCTAAATATTTGCCATGTTTTGGACACGGTCCTGCAATAAAACTTCTTTAAATTCAACAATGAAATTTTCGCTCAATCAACGGGTCTAGCTATGGGCAGTAACCTATCTCCGTTGTTGTTGGCTGAAATTTCTATGAAAAATTTGGAAACAAAGTTCCAGAATTTCATTCACTATGATAAGATTATTTTCTACTACAGATATGTAGACGATTGTTTAGTGCTTTTCAATGGTAGCTTAACCCAACTAAACTTACTTTTAACATTCTTGAACTCGCTACACCCAGCTATCTCCTTCACAATGGAAATAGAAGATAATAATCGCCTACCTTTCTTGGATATTCTGATAACTAAAACAGATAATAATTTGAGTTTCTCCATTTATAGAAAACCGACACATACAGACAACATCATCCCCTATTATTATTGTCACCCGATATCACATAAATTGAGCTCCTTCAACGCACTTTTTCATAGACTGTTCTCCATCCCGATGAGTGTAAGAAATTTTAACAAGGAACTTAACATCATTAAACAAATTGGCACCAACAATGACTACCCTATTCAATTCATAGATAGAATATATCACAGACACTTGACAAAACACATAAACAGGAACATAATTGTACCTGCTATATCAACTAAGTTCTGCTCATTACCTTACATCGGCAAAGCTTCACATGAAATCCGAAACATTTTCCAACACCATAACCAGGAACTAAAAGTATGCTTCTCCACCCATAACACAATTTATAGGATGTTGGTCCATGTTAAAGACCAGGTCAACCCTCTTGATAGATCCGGAGTTTACGAGATCTCTTGTTCTGATTGCCCAGCCAAATACATAGGTCAAACTGGCAGAAAAATAAATATTAGAATAGATGGACACGCTAAAATAATAGATAAATATAAATCTTTGTTTCTTACTACACCTTATTACCATATCAATTCGAAAAGCTCTTTCGCAAATCATGTAATCAATAATAAACACACCTTCAATATCAACAATGATGTTAAAATATTACACCATGCTCCAAAAGGCCGGTTGTTGAACATTCTTGAGATTTTCGAGATCAATTCCAACAATAATAACCCACGAACTATATCACTTAATGAACAAAGCAACTTTGACTGCATACAGTTTTTCAACTCCTTAAACTTTTGAATTCTATTCTATTCTACTATTTAAATTATCTTTCTGTTTATTAAACTTCAAAATATTCACTATCCAACATTAGATGGCTCTAGTTACATGTAATTGAAAAACTATTTAAACGATCCCCAACCAGAAATATATCTCTTTTACCATCAGCTGACCAATATGTAGTCACCGGGCACGAACACTCATACTCGGACAATGTGACGTGACGTAGAATTTCGTATTTTATTCATAGAATATGACTTTATTTTACTATTTTTAATTTTTTAATTTCATAACGGGAAATTTATTTATTTTATTTTCAAGTATATATATGTTAATTTCAATTATTGTACTGGTTTTGGATAGTTTACATAATGTTTTTCTTCTCTTAAATTTTTCATATTTTCATCTCCATGTGAGTATACTATCCACCATTTTGTATCTTAACTACATAATTTTTCACTTTAATTTGTTACAGAACTTTCTATATTTCGATTGAAAATGAGATTGTAAAATCTCGAAACATGTCTCATCAGTAATTAATCCTTAATAATAAACTGTGGAGAAGACTTCGTGTTTTTTTTGGTCTTACTCTATTTCCTGTTCATATGTCATATGGATGTTATATGAGCACCAGAAGACAGTAGCTATATCTTCCGCTAAACTGCCCATCTCATTAGCAAACCACTGCATACTGTCCTGTCCGCGGTAAGATCGGAAAAACTAAGGGAGTGGTCGTAGGAACACTTAGAATAAAAGCCAATCACAGCTGGAACGTGACGTTGTGGTTTTTTTGGGTCATTAGTTTTTTCCAAGACACTCTCCAAATCAGCATATACAACAAAAGGAGCATTTTACTTATTTTTAAAATTTTTGAATTTAAGGATGTTCCTTCCTGGCTCTGGCATTTTGATGACTGTTTCATTAATTGTTTGACAGTCCTCCAGATGCTTTCCTAATTTTTCTGGGGATCTACAATAATGGAGACAGCGTTCACAGAAGAACTTTTGGCCATTACATTTAGATAGTTGGGTAAATAGAAGCCGGGATAGATTTTTGAAACATACATAATGATATTTGATGGGTTGATCAGTTTCATCATAGCTATCTTGTATAAGTAGTAAGTTTATATGTTTCTCACGCTTTTCTTTGGTGAGGCATGTTGGTAGTGTGGTAAATGACTTTTTCTCCTCTTGGAGAATGTATACGTTGATGGATATGTTGTTCTGCTTCTCAAATAATGGAATCTGTTTGATTGTCATTGGAAACTGAATACCTTTTAATTTTAGTACAGATGAGTAGTGTGGGTACTTTTTTATTCTCTGTGGATCTTTATATGCAGGATATAAGGCAGATGTAATAGCCCAGGTGACACATGCTTGATCATCGTTTTTAACGTTAACGCAGGCTTCCTTCTTCTTAATCTGTGGTGGTAGCTCAATATATGATGAGCCCAGCTGAAGTGTAAATTTGTAAATGTTCACTCCTAAATTCATAACTTGCTTCAGTGCCCATCCAGAGTCACGTTCTTTAAATTCCTCCAAGTCTTTGAGGAGGGGGGTGATGACCTTTGAGATGAACCACTCTTCGATATCTGTCTCACGATAGATGGGTGAATTGGAGGTAGTGAAATATTTATATTCTGTTAACACTCGATCACCATTCACAATTTCAAACTCGCCTTCGAATATAGCGTTAACCTAAATGGCTATATCATTCTTGAGCGTTGATGATGCGTGGCCTGAATAGCTTAAAACAGTCCTGGAAAAATGTGATGGAATCTTTATGTTTGAGGTTCGAGATAATTCCAGTACGTATGCGGTTTTGGAATGCAGACTCGCTATCGCTCCAGCAAACTTGGTCCCTTGCGGTTTCTAGTCTGGAAAACGACCCTGCTCCTTTCTTCCGTTAAGCTTTAATCTGATTCCTCAAGGTTTTGACGTTTCTTAAACATGCTTCTAAATGCTGTTTCTCGCCTATCGTCTTGGCATATCTCATAGCATCTTTAATGCGTTTTAACGTCCTTGCACAATCACTTAGCCCTTTACGAGCCACTTTATCATCATAATGAGATGACAATATCTGCTATATGCCAGCCATACATTTTACTAAATCTGTGAAGACAGACATCTTACTCGTTCAGTAGTCGATGATTGAATGATGATATTTGTTAGGATCCTCCTTTATATAGCATTGGAGACGCATGCGCAGTGTGATGAAAGATGGACGCTACACTACTACACTAATCTACTTTATTAATCACCTGCGCTTTACTAGCATTAATTAGATGAATTCATTCTGACAATGTTGAAATGCTATGCAAAAAGATGTATTGTAGAAGAGAAAGTAGCTAAAACGGGTGTGAATTATGAAAAGTCGCTAAATAGTTTTGGAAAATGACCAAAGACTTCAAAATGGTAAAGAAAACGATAAAGATCGTAGGGAAAGTTACAAAAGATTTTAGAAACCGAATAAAAGTGTTGAAAAACAGCTGAAAAATCCGAGAAACCAACGGAAAATGATGGAAAATTGAAAGAAAATGCCTGAAAAAGGGTGAAAACTTGAAATTTTCAAGGAAAGGTGATGAAAAGCTAAGAAAAGTTCAGAAAATGACTGAAATTTTGAAAACAATGGCTCAAAAGTGCTATAAAGCGATGGAAAAGTGAAATAAAACTACTTAAAGTGGTGAAAATCGGTGGAAAACGGCTGAAAATGATGGAAATTATAGGAAAGGTAGCGAAAAGCCTAGAAAAACTAAGGAAAAGGGTTAGAAAAATGTCAAAATATGCATGAAAATCGGCAATACTTTTGAAAATGGCTGAACATTGCAGGAATTTAGCGAGAAACAACTGCAAAAGGCTGAATAATGGCAGGAATTGGATGAAAAGCGACTAAATGTCAATAAAAACTACGGAAAACGGATAATTACTGGAAAGATAACGAAAACTACGAAGACTAGCTAGAAAATATGAAAAATCAGAGAAAAACCTGAGAAAATAGCAGGAATTGTAGGAAAAATTTATATTCTCTTCATCTAGTGATTTTCGTTGGGAAATCTTCTTCATCTAGGGATTTAAGGTTTGAAAATCTAGGGAATTTTCTTCATCTAGGGGTTTTAGGTTTGAAACTCTAGTGGAATATTACCTTGATCATAAAAAATGCCTACAACTGGACCTCATGGGTAGCATCACTAATAAGCATTCTGCGACTTTGATTCCCCCCATTCTGTATTCTCCAGATAGAATTCTCCCTTACCTCACACCCCCCGCAGACTCCTAGTTTCCCTTGATCTGCTACTTTCCTATCCCAAACACATGAGGCCGAAGCATTTTTCCCTCGAATCTAGGGAAAAAGCGCTAATTTTCGCTATTTTTGACCTTAGAATTCCTTATGAGAAATTACATGTAAAATTGATCGATTTTGCGCCCGAACTATTATAGCACATTTACTGTTCAATTTCTGCACTTTTATGTTTGGATTGGACATATTATACCTTATATAGTCATGAAATTCTGAAAAGAGACATTTTAGCCGAAGAAATGAGCGAAAGAATATTAAATAATTTTGTTCACCGATATAAAAAAATTTGTTCAATTTCTGCACATTTATGTGTGGATTAGACATATTATTACCTATTTAGTCATAAAATTCTGAAAAGGGACATTTTAGACGAGGTTATGAGTAAAAAAATCTTAAAGAATCTTATTTTCCGATTTAAGGTTTTTATTCAATTTCTGCACTTTTATGTGTGGATTTGACATATTATATCTTATTTAGTAATAAAATGTTAAAATGGATATTTTAGACGAAGTTATGATTAAAAAAATAATAAATAATGTTATTTTCCGATTTAAAGTATCTGTTCTTTTCGGCACTTTTATGTGTGGATTGGACATATTATACCTTAATTAGTCATAATATGCTGAAAAGAGACATATTTTCCGATTTAAAGTCTGTTTTTCAATTTCTGCACTTTTATGTATGGATTGGACACATTATATCTTATTTAGTCATAAAATGCTGAAAAGAGACATTAGAGACGAAGTTATGTGTAAAAAATATTAAATAATCTTATTTTCCGATATAAAGTTTTTGTTTAATTTCTGTACTTAGATGTGTGGATTGGTCATACTATACCTTATTAGTCAAACAATAATGAAAAGAAAAATTTTAGACGAGGTTATGAGTAAAAAAATATAAAATGATCGTATTTTCCGATTTAAAATTTATATTCTATTTCTGCACTTTTATGTGAGAATTGGATAAATTATACCTTATTTAGTCATAAAATCCTGAGACGCGACATTTTAGACGAAGTTATGACTAAGAGAATATTAAATAATCTTATTTTCAGATATAAAGTTTTTGTTCAATTTCTGCTTTTTTAAGTGTGGATTGTACATATTATACCTTATTTAGTCATAAATTGCTGAAAAGAAACATTTTAGACGAAGTTATGCGCAAACAATAATAAATAATCTTATTTTCCGATTTAAAGTTTATCTTTTTCAATTTCTGCACTTTTATATGTGAATTGGACATTTTATACCTCATTTAGTCATAAAATGCTGAAAAGAGAAATTTTAGACAAAGTTATGAGTAAAAAATATAAAATAATATTATCTTCCGATTTAAAGTTTTTTTTCAATTTCTACTTTTTTATGTGTTGATTGGACATATTATAACTTACTTGGTCATAAAACGCTGAAATGTGACATTTTAGACGAAAAAAAAATTAAATAATCTTATTTTTCGATTTGAAGTTTTTGTTCAATTTGTGCGCTTTTATGTGTGGATTGGACATATTATAACTTATTTAGTTATAAAATGCTAAAAAGAGACATTTAAGATGAAGTTGTGTGTAAAAAAATATTAAATTTCCAACACCATAACCAGGAACTAAAAGTATGCTTCTGCACCCATAACACAATTTATAGGATGTTGGTCCATGTTAAAGACCAGGTCAACCCTCTTGATAGATCCGGAGTTTACGAGATCTCTTGTTCTGATTGCCCAGCCAAATACATAGGTCAAACTGGCAGAAAAATAAATATTAGAATAGATGGACACGCTAAAATAATAGATAAATATAAATCTTTGTTTCTTACTACACCTTATTACCAAATCAATTCGAAAAGCTCTTTCGCAAATCATGTAATCAATAATAAACACACCTTCAATATCAACAATGATGTTAAAATATTACACCATGCTCCAAAAGGCCGGTTGTTGAACATTCTTGAGATTTTCGAGATCAATTCCAACAATAATAACCCACGAACTATATCACTTAATGAACAAAGCAACTTTGACTGCATACAGTTTTTCAACTCCTTAAACTTTTGAATTCTATTCTATTCTACTATTTAAATTATCTTTCTGTTTAGTAAACTTCAAAATATTCACTATCCAACATTAGATGGCTCTAGTTACATGTAATTGAAAAACTATTTAAACGATCCCCAACCAGAAATATATCTCTTTTACCATCAGCTGACCAATATGTAGTCACATGGCACGAACACTCATACTCGGACAATGTGACGTGACGTAGAATTTCGTATTTTATTCTCTATTTTATAGAATATGACTTTATTTTACTATTTTTAATTTTTTAATTTCATAACGGGAAATTTATTTATTTTATTTTCAAGTATATATATGTTAATTTCAATTATTGTACTGGTTTTGGGATCGTTTACATAATGTTTTTCTTCTCTTAAATTTTTCATATTTTCATCTCCATGTGAGTATACTATCCACCATTTTGTATCTTAACTACATAATTTTTCACTTTAATTTGTTACAGAACTTTCTATATTTCGATTGAAAATGAGATTGTAAAATCTCGAAACATGTCTCATCAGTAATTAATCCTAAATAATAAACTGTGGAGAAGACTTCGTGTTTTTTTTGGTCTTAGTCTATTTCCTGTTCATATGTCATATGGATGTTATATGAGCACCAGAAGACAGTAGCTATATCTTCCGCTAAACTGCCCATCTCATTAGCAAACCACTGCATACTGTCCTGTCCGCGGTAAGATCGGAAAAACTAAGGGAGTGGTCGTAGGAACACTTAGAATAAAAGCCAATCACAGCTGGAACGTGACGTTGTGGTTTTTTTGGGTCATTAGTTTTTTCCAAGACACTCTCCAAATCAGCATATACAACAAAAGGAGCATTTTACTTATTTTTAAAATTTTTGAATTTAAGGATGTTCCTTCCTGGCTCTGGCATTTTGATGACTGTTTCATTAATTTTTTGACAGTCCTCCAGATGCTTTCCTAATTTTTCTGGGGATCTACAATAATGGAGACAGCGTTCACAGAAGAACTTTTGGCGATTACATTTAGATAGTTGGGTAAATAGAAGCCGGGATAGATTTTTGAAACATACATAATGATATTTGATGGGTTGATCAGTTTCATCATAGCTATCTTGTATAAGTAGTAAGTTTATATGTTTCTCACGCTTTTCTTTGGTGAGGCATGTTGGTAGTGTGGTAAATGACTTTTTCTCCTCTTGGAGAATGTATACGTTGATGGATATGTTGTTCTGCTTCTCAAATAATAATATATATAATAAAAAATATAAAATAATATTATCTTCCGATTTAAAGTTTTTTTTCAATTTCTACTTTTTTATGTGTTGATTGGACATATTATAACTTACTTGGTCATAAAACGCTGAAATGTGACATTTTAGACGAAAAAAAAATTAAATAATCTTATTTTTCGATTTGAAGTTTTTGTTCAATTTGTGCGCTTTTATGTGTGGATTGGACATATTATAACTTATTTAGTTATAAAATGCTAAAAAGAGACATTTAAGATGAAGTTGTGTGTAAAAAAATATTAAATTTCCAACACCATAACCAGGAACTAAAAGTATGCTTCTGCACCCATAACACAATTTATAGGATGTTGGTCCATGTTAAAGACCAGGTCAACCCTCTTGATAGATCCGGAGTTTACGAGATCTCTTGTTCTGATTGCCCAGCCAAATACATAGGTCAAACTGGCAGAAAAATAAATATTAGAATAGATGGACACGCTAAAATAATAGATAAATATAAATCTTTGTTTCTTACTACACCTTATTACCAAATCAATTCGAAAAGCTCTTTCGCAAATCATGTAATCAATAATAAACACACCTTCAATATCAACAATGATGTTAAAATATTACACCATGCTCCAAAAGGCCGGTTGTTGAACATTCTTGAGATTTTCGAGATCAATTCCAACAATAATAACCCACGAACTATATCACTTAATGAACAAAGCAACTTTGACTGCATACAGTTTTTCAACTCCTTAAACTTTTGAATTCTATTCTATTCTACTATTTAAATTATCTTTCTGTTTATTAAACTTCAAAATATTCACTATCCAACATTAGATGGCTCTAGTTACATGTAATTGAAAAACTATTTAAACGATCCCCAACCAGAAATATATCTCTTTTACCATCAGCTGACCAATATGTAGTCACATGGCACGAACACTCATACTCGGACAATGTGACGTGACGTAGAATTTCGTATTTTATTCTCTATTTTATAGAATATGACTTTATTTTACTATTTTTAATTTTTTAATTTCATAACGGGAAATTTATTTATTTTATTTTCAAGTATATATATGTTAATTTCAATTATTGTACTGGTTTTGGGATCGTTTACATAATGTTTTTCTTCTCTTAAATTTTTCATATTTTCATCTCCATGTGAGTATACTATCCACCATTTTGTATCTTAACTACATAATTTTTCACTTTAATTTGTTACAGAACTTTCTATATTTCGATTGAAAATGAGATTGTAAAATCTCGAAACATGTCTCATCAGTAATTAATCCTAAATAATAAACTGTGGAGAAGACTTCGTGTTTTTTTTGGTCTTACTCTATTTCCTGTTCATATGTCATATGGATGTTATATGAGCACCAGAAGACAGTAGCTATATCTTCCGCTAAACTGCCCATCTCATTAGCAAACCACTGCATACTGTCCTGTCCGCGGTAAGATCGGAAAAACTAAGGGAGTGGTCGTAGGAACACTTAGAATAAAAGCCAATCACAGCTGGAACGTGACGTTGTGGTTTTTTTGGGTCATTAGTTTTTTCCAAGACACTCTCCAAATCAGCATATACAACAAAAGGAGCATTTTACTTATTTTTAAAATTTTTGAATTTAAGGATGTTCCTTCCTGGCTCTGGCATTTTGATGACTGTTTCATTAATTTTTTGACAGTCCTCCAGATGCTTTCCTAATTTTTCTGGGGATCTACAATAATGGAGACAGCGTTCACAGAAGAACTTTTGGCGATTATATTTAGATAGTTGGGTAAATAGAAGCCGGGATAGATTTTTGAAACATACATAATGATATTTGATGGGTTGATCAGTTTCATCATAGCTATCTTGTATAAGTAGTAAGTTTATATGTTTCTCACGCTTTTCTTTGGTGAGGCATGTTGGTAGTGTGGTAAATGACTTTTTCTCCTCTTGGAGAATGTATACGTTGATGGATATGTTGTTCTGCTTCTCAAATAATGGAATCTGTTTGATTGTCATTGGAAACTGAATACCTTTTAATTTTAGTACAGATGAGTAGTGTGGGTACTTTTTTATTCTCTGTGGATCTTTATATGCAGGATATAAGGCAGATGTAATAGCCCAGGTGACACATGCTTGATCATCGTTTTTAACGTTAACGCAGGCTTCCTTCTTCTTAATCTGTGGTGGTAGCTCAATATATGATGAGCCCAGCTGAGGTGTAAATTTGTAAATGTTCACTCCTAAATTCATAACTTGCTTCAGTGCCCATCCAGAGTCACGTTCTTTAAAGTCCTCCAAGTCTTTGAGGAGGGGGGTGATGACCTTTGAGATGAACCACTCCTCGATATCTGTCTCACGATAGATGGGTGAATTGGAGGTAGTGAAATATTTATATTCTGTTAACACTCGATCACCATTCACAATTTCAAACTCGCCTTCGAATATAGCGTTAACCTTTATGGCTATATCATTCTTGAGCGTTGATGATGCGTGGCCTGAATAGCTTAAAACAGTCCTGGAAAAATGTGATGGGATCTTTATGTTTGAGGTTCGAGATAATTCCAGCACGTATGCGGTTTTGGAATACAGACTCGCTATCGCTCCAGCAAACTTGGTCCCTTGCGGTTTCTAGTCTGGAAAACGACCCTGCTCCTTTCTTCCGTTAAGCTTTAATCTGCTTCCTCAAGGTTTTGACGTTTCTTAAACATGCTTCTAAATGCTGTTTCTCGCCTGTCGTCTTGGCATATCTCATAGCATCTTTAATGCGTTTTAACGTCCTTGCACAATCACTTAGCCCTTTACGAGCCACTTTATCATCATAATGAGATGACAATATCTGCTATATGCCAGCCATACATTTTATTAAATCTGTGAAGACAGTCATCTTGCTCGTAGAGTAGTCGATGATTGAATAATGATATTTGTTAGGATCCTCCTTTATATAGCATTGGAGACGCATGCGCAGTGTGATGAAAGATGGACGCTACACTACTACACTAATCTACTTTATTAATCACCTGCGCTTTACTAGCATTAATTAGATGAATTCATTCTGACAATGTTGAAATGCTATGTAAAAAGATGTATTGTAGAAGAGAAAGTAGCTAAAACGGGTGTGAATTATGAAAAGTTGCTAAATAGTTTTGGAAAATGACCAAAGACTTCAAAATGGTAAAGAAAACGATAAAGATCGTAGGAAAAGTTACAAAAGATTTTAGAAACCGAATAAAAGTGTTGAAGAACAGCTGAAAAGTCCGAGAAACCAACGGAAAATGATGGAAAATTGCAAGAAAATGCCTGAAAAAGGGTGAAAACTTGAAAATTTCAAGGAAAGGTGATGAAAAGCTAAGAAAAGTTCAGAAAATGACTGAAATTTTGAAAACAATGGCTCAAAAGTGCTATAAAGCGTTGGAAAAGTGAAACAAAACTACTTAAAGTGGTGAAAATCGGTGAAAAGCGGCTGAAAATGATGGAAATTATAGGAAAGGTAGCGAAAAGCCTAAAAAACTAAGGAAAAGGGTTAGAAAAATGTCAAAATATGCATGAAAATCGGCAATACTTTTGAAAATGGCTGAACATTGCAGGAATTTAGCGAGAAACAACTGCAAAAGGCTGAATAATGGCAGGAATTGGATGAAAAGCGACTAAATGTCAATAAAAACTACGGAAAACGGTAAGAATTACTGGAAAGGTAACGAAAACTACGAAGACTAACTAGAAAATATGAAAAATCAGAGAAAAACCTGAGAAAATAGCAGGAATTGTAGGAAAAATTTATATTCTCTTCATCTAGTGATTTTCGTTGGGAAATCTTCTTCATCTAGGGATTTAAGGTTTGAAAATCTAGGGAATTTTCTTCATCTAAGGGTTTTAGGTTTGAAACTCTAGTGGAATATTACCTTGATCATAAAAAATGCCTACAACTGGACCTCATGGGTAGCATCACTAATAAGCATTCTGCGTCTTTGATTCCCCCATTCTGTATTCTCCAGATAGAATTCTCCCTTACCTCACACCCCCCACAGACTCCTAGTTTCCCTTGATCTGTTACTTTCCTATCCCAAACACATGAGGCCGAAGCATTTTTTCCTAGAATCTAGGGAAAAAGCGATAATTTTCGCTATTTTTGACCTTAGAATTCCTTATGAGAAATTACATGTAAAATTGATCGATTTTGCGCCCGAACTATTATAGCACATTTACTGTTCAGTTTCTGCACTTTTATGTTTGGATTGGACATATTATACCTAATATAGTCATGAAATTCTGAAAAGAGACATTTTAGCCGAAGAAATGAGCGAAAGAATATTAAATAATTTTGTTCACCGATATAAAAATTTTTGTTCAATTTCTGCACATTTATGTGTGGATTAGACATATTATTACCTATTTAGTCATAAAATTCTAAAAAGGGACATTTTAGACGAGGTTATGAGTAAAAAAATCTTAAATAATCTTATTTTCCGATTTTTTTATTCAATTTCTGCACTTTTATGTGTGGATTTGACATATTATATCTTATTTAGTAATAAAATGCTAAAATGGATATTTTAGACGAAGTTATGATTAAAAAAATAATAAATAATGTTATTTTCCGATTTAAAGTTTCTGTTCCTTTTCGGCACTTTTATGTGTGGATTGGACATATTATACCTTAATTAGTCATAATATGCTGAAAAGAGACATATTTTCCGATTTAAAGTCTGTTTTTCAATTTCTGCACTTTTATGTATGGATTGGACATATTATACCTTATTTAGTCATAAAATGCTGAAAAGAGACATTAGAGACGAAGTTATGTGTAAAAAATATTAAATAATCTTATTTTCCGATATAAAGTTTTTATTTAATTTCTGTACTTAGATGTGTGGATTGGTCATACTATACCTTATTAGTCAAACAATAATGAAAAGAAAAATTTTAGACGAGGTTATGAGTAAAAAAATGATCGTATTTTCCGATTTAAAATTTGTATTCTATTTCTGCACTTTTATGTGAGAATTGGATAAATTATACCTTATTTAGTCATAAAATCCTGAGACGCGACATTTTAGACGAAGTTATGACTAAGAGAATATTAATTAATCTTATTTTCAGATATAAAGTTTTTGTTCAATTTCTGCTTTTTTAAGTGTGGATTGTACATATTATACCTTATTTAGTCATAAATTGCTGAAAAGAAACATTTTAGACGAAGTTATGCGCAAACAATAATAAATAATCTTATTTTCCGATTTAAAGTTTATCTTTTTCAATTTCTGCACTTTTATATGTGAATTGGACATTTTATACCTCATTTAGTTATAAAATGCTGAAAAGAGAAATTTTAGACAAAGTTATGAGTAAAAATTATAAAATAATATTATCTTCCGATTTAAAGTTTTTTTTCAATCTCTACTTTTTTATGTGTTGATTGGACATATTATAACTTACTTGGTCATAAAACGCTGAAATGTGACATTTTAGACGAAAAAAAAATTAAATAAACTTATTTTTCGATTTGAAGTTTTTGTTCAATTTGTGCGCTTTTATGTGTGGATTGGACATACTTTAACTTATTTACTGATAAAATGCTGAAAAAAGACATTTTAGACGAAGTTGTGGGAAAAAATATTAAATAATCGTATTTTCAGATTTAAAGTCTTTTTGTTAAATTTCTGCACTTTTATGTGTGGATTGGACATATTATATCCTATTTAGTCATAAAATGCTGAAAACAGACATTTTAGATGAAGTTATGAGTAAAAAAATTTGAATATTCTCATTTTCCGATTTAAAGTTTTTGTTAAATTGCTGCCCGTCCATGTGTGGATTGAACATATTATACCTTATTTAGTCATAAAATGCTGAAAACAGACAATTTAGACGAAGTTATGAGTGAAAAATATATAATAATCTCATTTTCCGATTTAAATTTTTTGTTCAATTTCTGCACTTTTATGTGTGGATTGGACATATTATACCTTATTTAGTCATAAAATGCTGAAAACAGACATTTTAGACGAAGTTATGAGTTAAAAAATATTAAATAATCGTATTTTCAGATTTAAAGTCTTTTTGTTCAATTTCTGCACTTTTATGTGTGGATTGGACATATTATACCTTATTTAGTCATAAAATGCTGAAAACAGACATTTTAGATGAAGTTATGAGTAAAAAATATTGAATATTCTCATTTTCCGATTTAAAGTTTTTGTTAAATTTCTGCACTTTTATGTGTAATGTATTAATCAGTCATAAAATGCTGAAAACAGACATTTTAGATGAAGTTATGAGTAAAAAAATTTGAATATTCTGATTTTCCGATTTAAAGTTTTTATTAAATTTCTGCACTTTTATGTGTGGATTGGACATATTATATCCTATGTAGTCATAAAATGCTGAAAACAGACATTTTAGATGAAGTTATGAGTAAAACATATTGAATATTCTCATTTTCCGATTTAAAGTTTTTGTTAAATTTCTGCACTTTTATGTGTGGATTGGACATACTATACCTTATTTAGTCAAGAAATGATGAAAACAGTGATTTTAAACGAAGTTATGAGTAAAAAATTAAAAATAATCTAATTTTCCGATTTAGAGTTTTTTGTTAAATTTCTGCACTTTTATGTGTGGATTCGACAAATTATAACTCATTTAGTCATAAAATGCTGAAAAAATACATTTTAGACGAAATTATTAGAAAAAATATTAAATAATCATATTTTCCGATTTAAAGTTTATATTTTTAATTTCTGCATTTTTATCTGTTGATATGACATATTATATCTTATTTAATCATAAAATTCTGAAAACAGACAATTTAGACGAAGTTATGAGTAAAAAATATTAAATAATCTTATTTTCCGATTTAAAGTTCTTTTTTCAATTGCTGCACTTTTATGTGTTGATTGGACATATTATAATTTATTTAGTCATAAAATGCTGAAAACAGACATATCAGATGAATGTATGAGTAAAAAATATTAAATAATCTTATTTTCCGTTTTTTTGTTAAATTGTTGCACCATCATGTGTGGATTGGACATCTTTTAACTTATTTAGTGATGAATTGCTGAAAAAAGACATTTCAGACGAAGTTATAAGAAGAAAATATTAAAGTATCTTATTTTCCGATTTAAAGTATATTTTTTCAATTTCTGAACTTTTATGTGTTGATATGACATATTATATCTTAGTTAATCATAAAATGCTGAAAACAGCCTTTCTAGACGAAGTTATGAGAAAAAATATTGAATAATCTCATTCTCCGATTTAAATTTTTTGTTCAATTTCTACACTCTTATGTGCGGATTGGACATATTATATCTTATTTAGTCATAATATGCTGAAAACAGACATTACAGACGAAGTTATGTGTAAAAAATATTAAATAATTTATTTTCCGATTTAAAGTTTTTGTTGAATTTCTGCACTTTTATGTGTGGATTGGACATATTTTAACTTATTTAGAGATAAAATACTGAAAAAAGGCATTTTAGACGAAGTTATGAGAAAAAAATTTTAAATAATCTTATTTTCCGATTCAAAATTTATTTTTTTAAATTCTTCCCTTTTATTTGTTGATACGACATATTATATCTTATTTAATCATAAAATGCTGCAAATAGACTTTCTTGACGAAGATATGAGTAAAAATTAATCAATAATCGTATTTTCCGACCTAAAGTTTTTTTGTTAAATTTCTGCACTTTTATGTGTGGATTGAACATATTATACCTTATATAGTCATAAAATGCTGAAAAAAGACATTTTAGACGAAATTATGAGAAAAAATATTATATAATCATATTTTCCGTTTTAAAGTTTATATTTTTAATTTCTGCATTTTTATCTGTTGATATGACATATTATATCTTATTAAATAATAAAATGCTGAAAACAGACATTTATGACGAAGTTATGAGTAAAAAATATTGAATATTCTCATTTTCCGATTTAAAGTTTTTTGTTAAATTTCTGCACTTTTATGTGTGGATTGGACATATATATTTAGTCATAAAATTCTGAAAACATGCAATTTAGACGAAGTTATGAGTAAAATAATATTAAATAATCTCATTTTCCGATTCAAAGTTTTTGTTCAATCTCTGCACTCTTATGTGCGGATAGGACATATTATATCTTATATAGTCAAAAATATGCTGAAAACAGACATTCTAGACAAAGTTATGAGTTAAAATTAAATAATCTTATTTTTCTTTTTTTTAATTATTGCACCTCCATGTGTGGATTGGACATAATTTAACTTATTTAATCATAAAATGCTGAAAACAGACATTCTAGACGAAGTTATGAGTAAAGAATATTAAATAACCGTATTTTCAGATTTAAAGTCTTTTTGTTCAATTTCTGCACTTTTATGTGTGGATTGGACATATTATACCTTATTTAGTCATAAAATGCTGAAAACAGACATTTCAGACGAAGCTTTGAGTAAAAAAAAAATAATCTAATTTTCCGATTTAAAGTTTTTTGTTAAACTTCTGCACTTTTATGTGTGGATTGGACATAATATACCTTATTTAGTCATAAAATTCCGAAAACAAACATTTCAGACGAAGTTATGAGTAAAACATATTAAATAATCTTATTTTCCGATTTAAAGTTTTTTGATAAATTTCTGCACTTATATGTGTGGATTCGACATATTATAACTTATTTAGTCATAAAATGCTGAAAAAAGACATTTTAGACGAAATTATGAGAAAAAATAATCAATAATCATATTTTCCGATTTAAAGTTTATATTTTTAATTTCTGCATTTTTATCTGTTGATATGACATATTATATCTTATTTAATCATAAAATGCTGAAAACAGACATTTTTGACGAAGTTATGAGTAAAAAATATTGAATATTCTCATTTTCCGATTTAAAGTCTTTGTTAAATTTCTGCACTTTTATGTGTGGATTGAACATATTATACCTTATATAGTCATAAAATTCTGAAAACAGACAATTTAGACGAAGTTATGAGTAAGAAATATTAAATAATTTTATTTTCCGATCTAAAGTTCTTTTTTCAATTGCTGCACTTTCATGTGTGGATGGGACATATTATACATTATTTAGTCATAAAATGCTGAAAACAGACATTTCAGACGAAGGTATGAGTAAAAAATATTAAATAATCGTCTTTTTCGTTTTTTTTTAATTGCTGCACGTCCATTTGTGGATTGAACATATTATACCTTATATAGTCATAAAATGCTGAAAACAGACAATTTAAACGAAGTTATGAGTAAAAAATATAAAATAGTCTCATTTTCCGATTTAAATTTTTTGTTCAATTTCTGCACTTTTATGTGTAGATTGGACATATTATACCTTATTTTGTCATAAAATGCTGAAAACAGACATTTCAGACGAAGGTATGAGAAAAAATTATTAAATAATCTTATTTTCCGATTTAAAGTTTATTTTTTCAATTCCTGCACATGTATGTGTTGATATGACATATAATATCTAATTTAATCATAAAATGCTGAAAACAGACATTCTAGACGAAGTTATGAGTTAAAAATTATAAAATAATCGTATTTTCAGATTTAAAGTCTTTTTGTTCAATTTCTGCACTTTTATGTGTGGATTGGACATATTATACCTTATTTAGTCATAAAATGTTGAAAACAGACATTTCAGACGAAGTTATGAGTAAAAAAATATTGAATAATATTATTTTCCGATTTAAAGTTTTTGTAAAATTTCTGCACTTTTATGTATGGATTGGACATATTATATCCTATTTAGTCATAAAATGCTGAAAACAGACATTTTAGATGAAGTTATGAGTAAAACATTTTGAATATTCTCATTCTCCGATTTAAAGTTTTTGTTAAATTTCTGCACTTTTATGTGTGGATTGGACATACTATACCTTATTTAGTCATGAAATGATGAAAACAGAGATTTTAAACGAAGTTATGAGTAAAAAATAAGAAATAATCTAATTTTCCGATTTAAAGTATTTTGTTAAATTTCTGCACTTTTATGTGTGGATTGGACATAATATACCTCATTTAGTCATAAAATTCCGAAAACAGACATATCAGACGAAGTTATGAGTAAAAAATATTAAATAATCTTATTTTCCGATTTAAAGTTTTTTGATCAATTTCTGCACTTTTATGTGTGGATTCGACATATTATAACTCATTTAGTCATAAAATGCTGAAAAAAGACATTTTTGACGAAATTATGAGAAAAAATATTAAATAATCATATTTTCCGATTTAAAGTTTATATTTTTAATTTCTGCATTTTTATCTGTTTATATGACATATTATATCTTATTTAATCATAAAATGCTGAAAACAGACATATTTGACGAAGTTATGAGTAAAAAATATTGAATATTCTCATTTTCCGATTTAAAGTTTTTGTTAAATTTCTGCACTTTTATGTGTGGATTGAACATATTATACCTTATATGGTCATAAAATTCTGAAAACAGACAATTTAGACGAAGTTATGAGTAAAAAATATTAAATAATCTTATTTTCCGATTTAAAGTTCTTTTTTCAATTGCTGCACTTTTATGTGTGGATTGGACAAATTATTATTTATTTAGTCATAAAATGCTGAAAACAGAAATATCAGATGAATGTATGAGTAAAAATTATTAAATAATCTTATTTTCCGTTTTTTTGTTAAATTGTTGCACCATCATGTGTGGATTGGACATCTTTTAACTTATTTAGTGATGAATTGCTGAAAAATGACATTTCAGATGAAGTTATAAGAAAAAAATATTAAAGTATCTTATTTTCCGATATAAAGTTTATTTTTTCAATTTCTGCACTTTTATGTGTTGATATGACATATTATATCTTAATTAATCATAAAATGCTGAAAACAGACTTTCTAGACGAAGTTATGAGTAAAAAATATTGAATAATCTCATTTTCCGATTTAAATTTTTTGTTCAATTTCTACACTCTTATGTGCGGATTCGACATATTATATCTTATTTAGTCATAATATGCTGAAAACAGACATTTCAGACGAAGTTATGTGTAAAAAATATTAAATAATTTATTTTCCGATTTAAAGTTTTTGTTCAATTTCTGCACTTTTATGTGTGGATTGGACATATTTTAACTTATTTAGAGATAAAATACTGAAAAAAGGCATTTTAGACGAAGTTATGAGTAAAAAATATTAAATAATCTCACTTTCCGATTTAAATTTTTTGTTCAATTTCTGCAGTCTTATGTGCGGATTGGACATATTATATCTTATTTAATCATAAAATGCTGAAAACAGACATTTCAGACGAAGGTATGAGTAAAGAATATTAAATAATCGTAATTTCAGATTTGAAGTTTTTTGTTCAATTTCTGCACTTTTATGTGTGGATTGGACATATTATAACTTATTCAGTCATAAAATGATGAAAACAGACATTTCAGACGAAGTAATGAGTAAAAAAATATTGAATAATATCATTTTCTGATTTGAAGTTTTTGTTAAATTTCTGCACTTTTATGTGTGGATTGGACATATTATATCTTATTTAGTCATAAAATGCTGAAAACAGACATTTCAGACGAAGTTATGAGTAAAAAATATTGAATATTCTCATTTTCCGATTTAAAGTTTTTGTTAAATTTCTGAACTTTTATGTGTGGATTGAACATATTATACCTTATATAGTCATAAAATTCTGGAAACAGGCAATTTAGACGAAATTATGAGTGAAAAATATTAAATAATCTTATTTTCCGATTTAAAGTTTGTTGTTCAATTTCTGCACTTTTATGTGTGGATTGGACATATTATACCTTATTTAGTAATTAAATGCAGAAAACAGACAATTTAGACGAAGTTATGAGTAAAAAATATTGAATATCTCATTTTCCGATTTAAAGCATTTGTTCAATTTCTGCACTCCTATGTGCGGATTGTTCATATTATATCATATTTAGTCATAAAATGCTGAAAACAGACATTTCAGACGAATGTATGAGTAAAAAAATTAAATAATCTTATTCTCCGGTTTTTTAAAATTGTTGCACCATCATGTGTGGATTGGACATATTTTAACTTATTTAGTGATGAATTGCTGAAAAAAGACATTTCAGACGAAGTTATGAGAAAAAAATATTAAAGTATCCGATTTAAAGTTTATTTTTTCAATTTCTGCACTTTTATGTGATGATATGACATATTATATCTTATTTAATCATAAAATGCTGAACTCTGACTTTCTAGATGAAGTTATGAGTAAAAAATATTGAATAATCTCATTTTACGATTTAATTTTTTTGTTTAATTTTTGCACTCTTATGTGCGGATTCGACATATTATACATTATTTAGTCATAAAATGCTGAAACCAGACATTTCAGACGAAGTTATGAGTTAAAAATATTGAATAATCTCATTTTCCGATTTAAAGGTTTTGTTCAACTTCTGCACTCTTATGTGCGGATTGGACATATTATATCTTATTTAGTCATAAAATGCTGAAAACAGACATTTCAGACGAAGTTATGAGTAAAAAATATTAAATAATCTTATTTTCCGATTTAAAGTTCTTTTTTCAATTGCTGCACTTTTATGTGTGGATTGGACATATAATTTATTTAGTCATAAAATGCTGAAAACAGATATTTCAGACGTATGTATGAGTAAAAAATATTAAATAATCTTATATTTTATACATATTATATCTTATTGTCATAAAATGCTGAAAACAGACATTTTAGATGAAGTTATGAGTAAAAAATTTTGAATAATCTCATTTTCCGATTTAAAGTTTTTGTTAAATTTCTGCTCTTTTATGTGTGGATTGAGCGTATTATACCATATTTAGTGATAAAATGCTGAAAAAAGACATTTTAGACAATGTTATGAGACAAATATATTAAATAATCTTATTTTCCGATTTAATGTTTATTTTTTTAATTTCTGCACTTTTATCTGTTGATATGTCATATTATATCTTATTCAATCATAAAATGCTGAAAGCAGACATTTCTGACAAAGTTAAGAGTAAAAAATATTGAATATTCTCATTTTCCGATTAAAAGTTTTTGTTAAATTTCTGCACCTTTATGTGTGGATTGGACATATTATACTTTATTTAGTCATAAAATGCTGAAAACAGGCATTACAGACGAAGGTATGAGTAAAAAAATATTAAATAATTTTATTTTCCGTTTTTTTGTTGCACCTTCATGTGTGGATTGGACACATTTTAACTTATTTAGTGATAAATCGCTGAAAAAATTCATTTCAGACGAAGTTATGAGAAAAAAATATTAAATAATCTTTATTTCCGATTTAAAGTTTATTTTTTCAATTTCTGCACTTTTATGTGTTGATATAATATTTTATAACTTACTTAATAATAAAATGCTGAAAACAGACTTTCTAGACGAAGTTATGAGTTAAAAATAATAAATAATCTCATTTTCCGATTTAAATTTTTTCTTCAATTTCTGCACTCTTATGTGCGGATTGGACTTATTATATCTTATTTAGTCATAAAATGCCGAAAACAGACATTTCAGACGAAGTTATGTGTAAAAAATATTGAATATTTTAATTTTCCGATTTAAAGTTTTTGTTAAATAACTGCACCTTTATGTGTGGATTGGACATATTATACTTTATTTAGTCATAAAATTCTGAAAACAGACAATTTAGATGATGTTATGAGTAAAAAATATTAAATAATTTTATTTTCCGATCTAAAGTTCTTTTTTCAATTGCTGCACTTTCATGTGTGGATGGGACATATTATACTTTATTTAGTCATAAAATGCTGAAAACAGACTTTTCAGACGAAGGTATGAGTAAAAAATATTAAATAATCTTCTTTTTCGTTTTTTTTTAATTGCTGCACGTCCATTTGTGGATTGAACATATTATACCTTATATAGTCATAAAATGCTAAAAACAGACAATTTAAACGAAGTTATGAGTAAAAAATATAAAATAGTCTCATTTTCCGATTTAAATTTTTTGTTCAATTTCTGCACTTTTATGTGTAGATTGGACATATTATACCTTATTTTGTCATAAAATGCTGAAAACAGACATTTCAGACGAAGGTATGAGAAAAAATTATTAAATAATCTTATTTTCCGATTTAAAGTTTATTTTTTCAATTCCTGCACATGTATGTGTTGATATGACATATAATATCTAATTTAATCATAAAATGCTGAAAACAGACATTCTAGACGAAGTTATGAGTTAAAAAATATAAAATAATCGTATTTTCAGATTTAAAGTCTTTTTGTTCAATTTCTGCACTTTTATGTGTGGATTGGACATATTATACCTTATTTAGTCATAAAATGTTGAAAACAGACATTTCAGACGATGTTATGAGTAAAAAAATATTGAATAATATTATTTTCCGATTTAAAGTTTTTGTAAAATTTCTGCACTTTTATGTGTGGATTGGACATATTATGTCCTATTTAGTCATAAAATGCTGAAAACAGACATTTTAGATGAAGTTATGAGTAAAACATTTTGAATATTCTCATTTTCCGATTTAAAGTTTTTGTTAAATTTCTGCACTTTTATGTGTGGATTGGACATACTATACCTTATTTAGTCATGAAATGATGAAAACAGAGATTTTAAACGAAGTTTTGAGTAAAAAATAAGAAATAATCTAATTTTCCGATTTAAAGTATTTTGTTAAATTTCTGCACTTTTATGTGTGGATTGGACATAATATACCTCATTTAGTCATAAAATTCCGAAAACAGACATATCAGACGAAGTTATGAGTAAAAAATATTAAATAATCTTATTTTCCGATTTAAAGTTTTTTGATCAATTTCTGCACTTTTATGTGTGGATTCGACATATTATAACTCATTTAGTCATAAAATGCTGAAAAAAGACATTTTAGACGAAATTATGAGAAAAAATATTAAATAATCATATTTTCCGATTTAAAGTTTATATTTTTAATTTCTGCATTTTTATATGTTTATATGACATATTATATCTTATTTAATCATAAAATGCTGAAAACAGACATTTTTGACGAAGTTATGAGTAAAAATATGGAATATTCTCATTTTCCGATTTAAAGTTTTGTTAAATTTCTGCACTTTTATGTGTGGATTGAACATATTATACCTTATATGGTCATAAAATTCTGAAAAAAGACAATTTAGACGAAGTTATGAGTAAAAAATATTAAATAATCTTATTTTCCGATTTAAAGTTCTTTTTTCAATTGCTGCACTTTTATGTGTGGATTGGACATATTATAATTTATTTAGTCATAAAATGCTGAAAACAGAAATATCAGATGAATGTATGAGTAAAAATTATTAAATAATCTTATTTTCCGTTTTTTTGTTAAATTGTTGCACCATCATGTGTGGATTGGACATCTTTTAACTTATTTAGTGATGAATTGCTGAAAATGACATTTCAGACGAAGTTATAAGAAAAAAATATTAAAGTATCTTATTTTCCGATTTAAAGTTTATTTTTTCAATTTCTGCACTTTTATGTGTTGATATGACATATTATATCTTAATAAATCATAAAATGCTGAAACAGACTTTCTAGACGAAGTTATGAGTAAAAAATATTGAATAATCTCATTTCCGATTTAAATTTTTTGTTCAATTTCTACACTCTTATGTGCGGATTGGACATATTATATCTTATTTAGTCATAATATGCTGAAAACAGACATTTCAGACGAAGTTATGTGTAAAAAATATTAAATAATTTATTTTCCGATTTAAAGTTTATGTTCAATTTCTGCACTTTTATGTGTGGATTGGACATATTTTAACTTATTTAGAGATAAAATACTGAAAAAAGGCATTTTAGACGAAGTTATGAGAAAAAAATATTAAATAATCTTATTTTCCGATTCAAAATTTATTTTTTTAACTTCTGCCCTTTTATTTGTTGATATGACATATTATATCTTATTTAATCATAAAATGCTGCAAATAGACTTTCTTGACGAAGATATGAGTAAGAAATATTCAATAATCGTATTTTCGATCTAAAGTTTTTTGTTCAATTTCTGCACTTTTATGTGTGGATTGGACATATTATATCTTATTTAGTCATAAAATGCAGAAAACAGGAAACTTAGACGAAGTTATGAGTAAAAAATATTAAATAATCTCACTTTCCGATTTAAATTTTTTGTTCAATTTCTGCAGTCTTATGTGCGGATTGACATATTATATCTTATTTAATCATAAAATGCTGAAAACAGACATTTCAGACGAAGGTATGAGTAAAGAATATTAAATAATCGTAGTTTCAGATTTGAAGTTTTTTGTTCAATTTCTGCACTTTTATGTGTGGATTGGACATATTATAACTTATTCAGTCATAAAATGATGAAAAACAGACATTTCAGACGAAGTAATGAGTAAAAAAAATATTGAATAATATCATTTTCCGATTTAAAGTTTTTGTTAAATTTCTGCACTTTTATGTGTGGATTGGACATATTATATCTTATTTAGTCATAAAATGCTGAAAACAGACATTTCAGACGAAGTTAAGAGTAAAAAATATTGAATATTCTCATTTCCGATTTAAAGTTTTTGTTAAATTTCTGAACTTTTGATGTGTGGATTGAACATATTATACCTTATATAGCCATAAAATTCTGGAAACAGGCAATTTAGACGAAATTATGTGTAAAAAATATTAAATAATCTTATTTTCCGATTTAAAGTTTGTTGTTCAATTTCTGCACTTTTATGTGTGGATTGGACATATTATACCTTATTTAGTCATTAAATGCAGAAAACAGACAATTTAGACGAAGTTATGAGTAAAAAGTATTGAATATCTCATTTTCCGATTTAAAGCATTTGTTCAATTTCTGCACTCTTATGTGCGGATTGTTCATATTATATCATATTTAGTCATAAAATGCTGAAAACAGACATTTCAGACGAATGCATGAGTAAAATAATTAAATAATCTTATTCTCCGGTTTTTTTAAATTGTTGCACCATCATGTGTGGATTGGACATATTTTAACTTATTTAGTGATGAATTGCTGAAAAAAGACATTTCAGACGAAGTTATGAGAAAAAAATATTAAAGTATCCTATTTTCCGATTTAAGTTTATTTTTTCAATTTCTGCACTTTTATGTGATGATATGACATATTATATCTTATTTAATTATAAAATGCTGAACTCTGACTTTCTAGATGAAGTTATGAGTAAAAATATTGAATAATCTCATTTTACGATTTAATTTTTTTGTGCAATTTCTGCACTCTTATGTGCGGATTGGACATATTATACATTATTTAGTCATAAAATGCTGAAACCAGACATTTCAGACGAAGTTATGAGTTAAAAATATTGAATAATCTCATTTTCCGATTTAAAGGTTTTGTTCAACTTCTGCACTCTTATGTGCGGATTGGACATATTATATCTTATTTAGTCATAAAATGCTGAAACAGACATTTCAGACGAAGTTATGAGTAAAAAATATTAAATAATCTTATTTTCCGATTTAAAGTTCTTTTTTCAATTGCTGCACTTTTATGTGTGGATTGGATATATTATAATTTATTTAGTCATAAAATGCTGAAAACAGATATTTCAGACGTATGTAAGAGTAAAAAAAAATTAAATAATCTTATTTTACGTATTTTTTTAAATTGTTGCACCATCATGTGTGGATTGGACATATTTTAACTTATTTAGTGATGAATTGCTGAAAAAAGACATTTCAGACGTAGTTATGAGAAAGAAATATTAAAGTATCTTATTTTCCGATTTAAAGTTTATTTTTTCAATTTCTGCACTTTTATGTGTTGACATGACATATTATATCTTATTTAATCATAAAATGCTGAACACAGACTTTCTAGACGAAGTTATGAGTAA